>RJWH01002635.1:0-212900 GCA_004363575.1 Solenodon paradoxus
GTGTAATTTATGCTCGGCTGAAATAGATATTAAGTACCTTGGGTCGTACCTATAAGTCCAGTCCGATAGGATTGGCGGAGGCACACTTGGTCACCTGTGCATACGTCTCATGCCACTGGCATAACTGAGACATAATATATCCAGTGAATAAAAACTATAGAAAGACCTGCCTCTCACGAGAGAGGGATTTGCTAAGGGGAAAAGAACGCTCTTTAGAGCATATTTCCAAAGTCTGTAACATTTACTTTTTATAAAAAGACTATGATATGACGTACAGAGTTTGGTTTATGGTTAAGCATAAGTTACTTACTTCTCTGTTTCAATTCTCATTATTTGCAAAAGAAGGATAAAATAAGCCACATTAGAAGAGTGACCAACAAATGTAGATAAAACAGAAATGAAATAAATGTATGAATGAATGAAAGCTAGTAGTGTGTTCTCAACTCATAAAGGTTCTCCATAAATGCTTATGCTCTTCCAATCTAACAACTACTTTATTCTCCTCTAAAGACCACAATAAAGATGTATCTTATTCACAGCTTTCAATTACTTAGAACAGGTAGGCAAAAGGCTAATTCCCAAAGTCTATGTTTATCATCTCTTTTAAATTGAATTCAAACCACCCTTCCCAGGAATCTCGGAAACTGAAGGTCTTTTGTCTCCTTCTCATCCTTATTTTTTTCTCTTGTTACACAGTGCTTTGCTTTTGCTGACTTTTGTCATTTTCAGGCCATTACAAGTATCTTTCTTTGTGTTCTGAACTAGATTCCTTCTTTAAAGGCAGGAATGTATCCTTCCTAATAATCCTAAATGTGCTGTATGTCTGGACACAGAGCAGACAGGCAGAAACAAAACGCTTTCTGCATAATCCTAGATGCCACACAAGTTCATCATGGCAGCCTTGATTCACAGAGCACAGTAACGCCTGTTTCACTTACTAGTGTAATATACCTCATTCTTCTCAACCTACATCCAAGTGAGAATGTGGGGAGAAGGCTGGAAGTTTCGGTTCTAAATCTGTGGCTAGTTACTACAAATAGCCTCCTTCCTTAAGAGTTTTCCCCAAAATTACCTCATTAACATAACAAAAACATCTTGATCTCTTTCCTTAGGGAAAAGCTTTTAGGAGCTCTTGCCAAACTGGGGACTAAGATCAACTATATCTTTCTCTTTGTAAGTCGCAACCTCACATGGACTTTCAATGCCTCTTTAACACTCAGCTTGAAAAAGAATGTTAAAAAAAAAAAAAGAATCAGCATTGGAGTCTCTCTCCTTTCTTGCCTTCCCAATCATGAATGAGGGAATGAAGAAAAAATAAGCAAGAAAACAAGCTCATTGGCCCTCTGACAAGCTACAGTTAAGGCTGGGATTGGAGGCAGGAAATGCAGTTCAAGTTTCCTGTGGGAATCCTTGCTTACTGTGGAACATTTTATAAATGAAACAGATTTTGTAGTCACATGTGTCTAAAACTGAAATGAGCTTTTCTTTTGCACAGTTTTCATACTGTTTAAAACCACAACTTATTTCTATGTAAAAACATGACTAAATCAAGGCAAGATTGCTAACATTCATTTTCCCTAATTATTGATTCATTTGTAAAGAAAAAAATTGTATTTAGTTAATTGCTAAGTAAATAATCAGGATTTAATTGAATTTGGAGACTGCTTCCAACTTCTGAAGCTTAGATTTCTTAAATATCTGTAATTGAACATTTGGCAGTTAGCTAATCAGGGCAATATGAAATGTAGTCAGTCTTTATTAGGATTTTTTTTTTCAGATAAGCAAAAGGTATCCATGGGAACACATGTTGAAGTATAGGAAAAAAAATTCTTAGAGATCTGTCATAACAGTGTTAATATCGGTAATGTTTCCCTTTGGATAATCATCTTAATGATGATACATTTCACAATTACTCTTGCTTCTTTCTTGTGAGGAGCGTCAAGTGTTTTGCACAGTAACCCTACTCAGATTCTAAAGTCAGATTCTAAAGTTGAAATGATTTATATTTTCCCACTGATTTTTCCATCATTCTTGGATAAGTTATTTGGAGTACAATAAAGAAAAGAAAGCTTACGCTCCAGACGATGATAAGTCTCCTGCAAATAGCTTGCAATCTTCCCTCCAGATCTTGTACATATTGTGCGATTAGGGTTGCTCAAAGACCCCACAATAGAGTTAGGAGAGTGAGCAAGCAGAGGTTTAATTAGAGGGAAAAGGTATTAGCCAACCAAGGAGGTCCAGACCCGGCCTGGGATTTTAATGGAAAAGCCAACATGGTGAGTGTCAGAACCCCGCCCCGCAAGAGCAAGCCTTAGACCAGGGATTAAAGCTCAGCTATCAGGACAGTGAATTGCCTCTGGTGCCAGCACCCAGTCGTGGAAGCATCCAGATCTGCAAGAAAAGCTGATGGACGAGTTCCACATGTGAGACATGTAGTACGTTACCAGGAGAGGCCCTTCCGCAAGAAACAAAAGAAAGACATCAGTTGAAGAAGACCACCAATAACTTCAAAGGACAATGTCACCCTAGCCAATCAGGAACTGAAACCTGGTCTGCAGATTCCTCCCTCCATTCCCCTATCTCACCATGTGGGATTTTCCCTTAAAAACTCAGGCATCTGGCAAGGCCTCAAGTCAGCCTCCCCACTAATGGGGTCTTAGCCTCCTAGCTGGCTCCATCCTCTCTCTCTCTCTGCTCCCCACTAATGGACCCCCAACTTGCTTACTCACTGCACCTGTCTGATGTGTGGAGGAACCCTGAACCTATGGAGTCTGAACCTCTCTGGGTTGGTTCCAACCCTTTACTTTCTAATTAAACCTGTGATTAAACCTCTGCTTGCTCACTCGCCTAACTCTTTCTTGGGTTCTTTCAGCGACCCCCACAGTGAGGAAGGAGGATGGAGAGAGAGTCACCAGGCCAGGTTTCAGTTCTTGATTAGGCAAGGTGAGATCGTCCTTTGAAGTTATTGGTGGGCATCTTCAACAATCGTTGTTCCTTTGTTCCTTTGTGCAGAGGGTCCATCCTGGTCACTACACGTGGGACACATCCTGCATGTCAGACTCATCCGTGGGCTTTCCTCATGAAGTGTATGATTGCATTCCTTTGCTTGGCCGCTGGCACCAGGGACAGTTCACTGCCCTGACATCTGAACTTTTATCCCTGGGTCTAAGGCTTGCTCTTGTGGGGGTCCTGACACATAGGAGCCTATATCATGCCAAGACTGAGATACTTTAAAATTTTTATTAAAGTCAGTATGTTATTTACTGTAAATAAATCCTGCTTCTTACTTGTTTGAATGTTTTCTATGTACCTTTTATGATTATGCTTTTAAATTATGTTCTTCCATGACACGAAACAAATGAAAAAATAAATTTAATTGATAAAGCAGAGTAAGCATTAAGGAAGCAATTTCTCATACTCTAAAGCCTATGTGTTTACAAAAAAGAGTGGTGATTGGTCAGGGTGCTGTAGAATGAATGTTTTTGTGCACCCCAGTTGATTCTTTGACTCCTAGCATGGTCCTTGGAGGTGGAGCCTTCGGGAAGTAACTGGGTCATGAAAGTGGGGCCTTCATGAATGGGACTAGTGCCCTTATTGAAGAGACCCCAGAGAGCTTGTCACTCTTTCAGTGAGGACACCCCTGAGAGATGGCCATCTGTGAAGAACTAGACTCTCACCAGACAACCAGACCTTGAATCTAGCAGCTCCTGGATTATTTAGGTTTCTCCCAGAGCTTGAGAAATAAATTTCTGTTGTATGTAAGCCTCCCAGTCTGCAGTATATTTGGTAATAACTGTCCAAGCAGACTAAGACAGGGTGACTTAGATACAGTGAATATTTACTTACTATGTCCTTCACAAGAATTATCCAGAGTTCCATGATATAATGAGTCCTGTTATTTATATGGTAGGCATAAATAACTTATTCCATTAATAAATTATAAAAAAATAATTTGACCCCAGATCTGTATAACTAATTCTAGATCACAAACTCCTGCAGTTCAAAAGAGTAATGTACATGCAGACAAAGGATCATGAAAAGCAGGAGTGTGAGGGGACAAGTTATGTTATAGACCTCACCTATAATCTCAAAGTAACAACTCTGAGAAAGGAACTTTCCCAACCCTTGAGGGGTGATCAAAAGAAGTGAGCAGACACAGAATACCTGTGTCTGGTACTGGACACAAAATACCAGCGTTGTTAGCCTTTAGTCACTGTGTGTATTATATACAAATATTAAAAACTTTCTATAAAAATTAAGAAATATAGCCAGATTGATTTTGAGATGAGGACACCAAATAGGCATTTTGATTTATTTTTAGAAAGATTGAATTTCAAAAAAATTAATTTATATTCTGTTTAAATGAACAAAACCCACAATATCTTTAGAGGACAGTATGGAGAGCAGTCACTTGTGAAGGAAAAAGCTTCATCTGTGTACCCTCCAGATTCTGTGCATGAGTCTCCTTAGTGATATTGCCTCCATGAGCAATAAGCATAGAAAGCTCATCCTTTAAAGACACAGTTTTTTGAAATTAGTTGAAAGGAAAATAAGTTTACTAACAGAAAACATGAGATTAAAAAACAGATTTTTCTTTTGAAAACTATCTTAGTGATTAGCTACAATTTGGTAAATGTGTGGGCTCATATTCACAAGTGGTATTTATTCTCTTATCCTGAGGAAATATATATATATATATATATATATATATATATATTATCAAAATACAAAAGCATTATGAAACAAAAATTATTTGAATCCTAATATTAAGAGGTAATTTTTCCCAATGCCATGAGGAAAATTTAACACTTCAAATATTTGTTTTCATACTTTAACACACATTTAACCATCCTGCAACAATTTTTGCTTATGTTAAAAAATTTATTGAAGTAACAATGAGTTTTAGGTGTACAACATAATAATTCAGCATCTATATATACTACATTATGATTGGCACCAAAACTCTAGTTTCCATCTATCGCCATACAATTAACCCCTTTTTTGTAATTTGGATGTTTGCTTTTGTTTTGCTTTGTTCCTTTGTTTTGTGTCTTTATCTTCTAAATAAAAGTGAAATCGTGCAGTATTGATCTTCCTTAACTGGCTTAATTTCACTCAACATCATTCATTCTAGTTCCATCCATGTAGGCCCCAAATGGCAAGATTTCAATCTTTAAAAAAAAAGAAAGCTAAAAAATAAAAACAACTAAATGATATTTGATATTCCATTGTGTTTATATACCATATCTGCTTTGTCAACTCACCTATCAATGGGTGCTTACTTGGTTTCCATATTTTGCTGTTGCAAATAATGCTGCATGGTAACTTACATTGGGATTAGAATTGTTTCCTAGATATTGTGGATGGCAGGCAGCAAAACACTTGGACACTGGGGTCGCTTCTAGATCTGAGGTTTCAGTACCAGCTGCATATACGAATCACCTGTGCAGTTAAAAAAATTAGAGTGCTGTCCATGCCCCACCCTAAAATAAATAACGCAGTCTTCTTCTGGGAATCCTTTTAAATGCCTCTCAAACAGTATTAACACATAATCAATACTGAGAGCCAGTGTTTTAGATTTTAAAACCTTCAAAGGTTTTATTTTCAAACACTTGAAAAGAATGTTGAAAAACAACGTGTTCTATTCACTGGAAATTAGACCTCAACATTATGTATGATGAATTTGAATGGTTATAGAAGATGTCATTTCTGGCAGACTGTAAATATTGATCTTTTAAAATAACTTTGTTGTGTTACTCTTCAGGGTGTCCAAACTAATATAAACAGCATACCAGTTTAATGACTGCCCTTCCAAATAGTCCATTAATGTTGGTTTAGTCATCAGAAATGTCACATCATTCCTTTTAATCTTTGACCTTGTATTTCCTTTCCTTTAACTCCAGATAATTTTATCTCAAGTTAATATATATTGTGACCCAAAGTATGTTGCTCTTCATACTGACAACCAAATACATGAGGTGAAATTGAATTTTTTGTCGAGGATCTTATGACTTAAAGACTATAGGTGTTTTGTTTTATTTCATTTTTCTGAGCTGGGAAACCCTAAGGGAGGCAGGTGCTCCACTAGAAGAGGCATAATTTCAAATTTAAGAAACAACATGAGAATTTCTGAATGTTGTTTGCACAGCCTCATGTCTCTGGACTGTAGCCAAAATCCAGTTGTTCTCCATCAGAGGCCTCATGAGTGAAGAGAAATAAAACTAAACACAGCCGTTAATCACTCTAGCAAATAAGCAAAATTGACCAGCGCAATTGTACCTATCAGCCCTTGAAGGGACTCAGAATTTATTGTTGACAAAATCATGATGTAGAGAAAAACGCAAGAATAACTTTGGCACTCAAAAGATGCTACCCCCCTGGGTCAAGTATTTCAAGTAGAGCTAAGAAAAAGCACTTCATGATACTGCTTATGGGGGTAGAGACAAATTATCAAAAATTTAAAAATAACCGTGGTGACCGATATGGGTATCATTTCAACCATCTCTAATATATGTGCTATCTGCTGGTAACCTAATCCTTGCAAAACTCTAAAAGTGAACACAGAAAAAAGAGTCAAAGTCTGGAAACCCCTTTGAACAATTCCCATGGATTTTATACAAATGCCCCAGCAATAAGTTATAACTGTGTTCTTGAACTGTGACTTTTCAGGCCAGAGAACTATGGCACTAATGGCGGCCATAACAACAACAGCTTAATTGTGTTTTCTTGATCTGGGGTGAGATGGAGGTCAGGGATTCAGTGATCTCTCTAGTGAGAGGGGCACACATTTCCCTGGTATTCATATTAGACAGTATCGTAAAACTTTGTCCTTCTCTTCAGAAACTCCATTATCCTTTTCACCACAACCCACCTGGAAAATAAAGGTTAACAATGGAATTCTAAATTTATTATCCCTAAGCTCTCAGACAACCTAGAAATTTCAGGATGTAAAGTGTTGCCATTTAGACTTGATGGCAGTAAGACTAGCTCCCGTTAGGACCCCCTACGTTGGGAGGAAGAGAGAAGAGGGAAATCCATTTATTTTATTTCATTTTTATTCTTGATTGCTCCCCCTGACCCCAGGTCTTAAACCTGGGTCCTTGGGACACATGGTGATAACATCTGGTGACTGTATCTCCTAGACCACCAGGGTGCTCCTCAATTTCAGATTCTATGAATTACGAAAAGATTTGAATGGATAATACAAGAGGTTCATAGGACAATTCTGCTTTATCACCAAGAAGTTCAAGCACCATTATCTAAAAGACTACCTCGGCAGAGCCTACATAAAATGAAAACTGAAAATTTGATTTCAGATAAAACTAACAGAGAACTCTGCCCATAAATCATAATGGAAGAAACATTATCAGGTCCTGTCAGCAGCCTTAGCTTAATGTTCCTCAGTTAAGAAGATATACACCATTTTCTCTGACATGGTATGTCCATCATTAGGCCTTCATTAGCAGATTTTCAAGAATTTTCCAGAAACAGCTGCTGAGGGTGAATAATTTCATTCAAGACTCTTTGATCAAGCAGATTACTAAAAAGATGGATTGCTTCTGTCTTAGACATCAGAAAAAGATTTTCTAATTCTGCATATACTTCCCTTTTGCTGAGTTTGCTTCTAATCTTACTTATTATTTTACTTTGACACTTTCTATTAACTGAAAAAAAGTTTTTTAATGTACTGTCCATTATCTTCATTCCGTTCATTTTTGCTTGCTAGTATCTTCTACCATGTAAGGAAAAGCAAACTCTCTTGCTCATTTTTTTCTCTTAGCTAATGGTGACAGTTGTTTTTAAAGGAAAGGTACAGGCAGGAATGAAGGCAAGCACACAGGCAGGAAGAGAGAGAAGGAAGAAGCACTTTATTCCATTCAGTTGCTCATCATTGGTTGTTTCTTTGGCCTTGGTTTGTGAACCAGGGACCCTGGAATATACATGGATTCTATTCAGTTTGAACCACTAAGCCACTAGGACATGCCAGTGATAATTTCATGTGTCATCTTGATTGGATCAGAGGATAACCAGGAACATAGTAAAATATTGCTGGATGTGTTTGCTATGATGTTTCAGGATGAGATTAGCAATCGAATCAATGCGCTCCATGAAATAGATTGCCCTCTCCACTGTTGACCGGCATCATCTAATGTTAAATCCTTCAACAGAACATAATGTAACAGAAGAAGGAATTCACCCTTTTTCTCTGGCTCATCTTGAACTAAGACAATGTCTCTTTTCATTTTCTCCTGCCCTACAGATTTACAATACTGACCTCCTTTGTTCTGAGGCTTTTAGACTCAGTTTAAATGATAACCACTGATGCTCCTGGATCTCCTGTCTGCAGAGAGCTTGTCAGTCACAGAACTCCATAATTGCATGAGCCAATTTCTCATCATCTTGCATTTTGTATTCTATTGGTAATATTTCTTGGAAAACCCTAATATAGCTACTATTCTGAATCCAGTTCATTGCTGACTCTCTCATCCTCCATCTGACTCTGCTGACAAAAAGATGTAATTTTTTTCTTCAATGTTTTGGAAGATAAATTTCATTTTATCGATCTCTTTGGGTCCTTATATTTCTATTATATAATACATTCCAGCCTTTGCAAAATATGGACCTTGATTCTACATCAACAAGATGCTTCTTCTCAGGTCATGACAACTGTCAACAAAACCTAGAACACCAGAAATGAGAACTAATATTGGAGACATCATCACTATAATCATTCGTCTACTCTCTTCAAAAACTCTCCAGCCAAAACATAATCTGCTCTCTTTAAAGGGACAATGATTAGCTCACTACTATTGATGTAAGTACTACTTATACCCCTGATAGTATCTGTGGCCATTTAAGGTACTTCAGATAGGATAGCTTGTGCTCTGGAAGCCCCACATTCTAGGTTGAATTTATTATCCAGTGTTTTCATGAATAATTACTTAGCAGTTGATTTCCTCCTGGCTTGCTAAGAGAATGTGTGTGCTACAGCAAACACCTCTAACATACATATCGCACCCACAAAAAATACTATAGGCAAGCACACACTTATAGTTTGAAATTATGACTCATACCCAAAATTCAAAAACTGGTCATGATAATTTCATAGGTCACTGCCATCTTCACCTTCATCCCCTTATTATTTCCCTCTAAAATGGTTTTCAGTAATGGACCAAAAGGAGTGAAGATTTCAGTGGAGGAGTGAAGAGAGCGAAAAAGCAACCTGCAAACTTCACAGATAGCTCTCTTCTGAAAGAGATGAAATATGGGGAACTTTATTGGTATTTGTTTTGTTTCCCTAAGTTTTAAAAGATAGTTTCTTTGACTTCAAGCACCCCAAAGGAAATGGCTTTTAGAAACACTGGTTCATTTTTCACTTTTACTTATAACAGCTCTCTTATTAAGAATGCGGAGTCTCAGTTGAAGTCAGGCAGAAAAATGTAAAAAAATCCTGGAGGTTTTATGAAAGGGGATTAATCAAAAATAGTCAAACCGCAAACACTTTTTACCACCAATTCTTCTTCCTTGCTTCCCAAATGATTTCGTGGTCTTCAAATATCCATGTGATCACAAATACGCATTTGTCACATGCCTGTGGTACCCTCATGACTCTGCACAGCTGTGAGAACAGTAACTCCAGTAGCCAATCATTCTTCCAGGAATTTTCAGAGGTTTTTATTTGTGTTTGGGAATTATAGATTGCCCTCAACCTGTTCAAACATTCAGATCTTTAACACTTCTCACTCCATGCTCTGATCCTTTCTAGCAAACCAGTGTTTTCATTTTTAAAAAACGTTTACACTTTTAATAAAATCATAAACCTGTTAATTTAGTCTAATATTTATTGAATTATTTTTAATTGATAAAACAAAATCACATTTTTGTTGCTGATTTTTTTAACGGCATTAGTGTTTGCAAATATACTGACCTAATAACTTGACAATGAAAGAAAGAAGAAAACTAAATTTAAATGTGTGAAACATTTATTTGTGGTCATGATTATAAAGAAGATTTACAGGGCAAAGGGAGGAATTTGGACTCTGGATTCCAAGTAAATGTTTCCAAATCCCAGGGAATCACATTGGAAATTGAATGAAATACTTTGCATCTTACTTAAAAAGAAAATTAGATTATGATGCAAAATAATTATAAAGGAGGCATTTTGCTCTCATGGATAAAATTGATTAAGGAGTTATAATGCAGAATACTTCATAAGCAGTTCAGGTACAAAAGACTCTTTCCAAAGAAATGGTCTGTATGTGGTAGGTCATGACTCTTGGTGAGAACTGGGGGCAAAGAACGGGGGAAAATAGTCTAAAAACAGATTTTATCCCTGAGCTACCTACCTGAGGATTCTAAGAGGAGGAAGGATATTTAGACTTAATTCAACTGGCAGGTTAAAACAGTATCCATCAGACAGACATTTAATACTTGAAATTGAGATCTGAGTGGCACCCAGTGCTCTGGTATTTATGTAAAACTACCTTTCCGAGATGAAAAATCCAACAGATAGTTGGGAGAACAGTAGTGAGAATGAATTAAAGCTAGTTTCTCAATGTACAACACTGGGTCTAGCCAACCCAACAGAGAGCCCTAATATGAGACAACTGGCACATGGTGTGAGTTTAAGCTACCATAGTTCCATCCCTCCCCATTTTCCTCTTCTTACTAGTTCCGTGTTCTTCACAAGGCCCAGTTCCTATGACTCTTGAGGGTCCTTATCTTTGAAATGAGTGGAGTCACAGTGAGATCTAAATGAGATCAGGATTTCAAAAGTGACTTCATTCCACACTTTCCAGTTCCCTGGGTTTCTGCTTCCCTATGTCCATTCCACGTATTCATTTGTTTGCTTATTTGTTTATTTGCTTGCTTTGTTTTAATTGAGGTGACACTGATTTATAAACACTATTTAAGTTGTAGATGTACAGGTTCACTCCATCAAAGATATTATAACTCACATTGAATTTCTGGTAGTCTTCTATCTTTATTCTTTGGACCCCCACTGCCATTTGCCCCCATCACCTACCCTCTTCCTGGAAACCTCAGTTATGTTGTCTGTTTCCAAAGTCAGTTTTGTTTTGTCTGTCTTTTGCTTTATTTCTTTCTATTCCACATGTAGGTGAGATCATCTTGTATTTATCTTTATTCTTATTTCACTTAGCATGATTCTCTCAAGTTCCATCCCTGTTATTGCAAATGAAAAAATTTTATCATTTTTTAAATAACTAGTAGTAATCCATTGTGTAAATATACTACATCTTCTTTATCCAGTCATCTGTCCATGGACACTTAGCTAGTTTTCATTTCTTGGCTATTGCATGTATTTGGAAAATTCATCCTCTCAAAAAATTTAATTTTTGTATCTGATGGCTTAATATTTTGTTGATCATATTATTTTTCTTAACTCATAGGATAGTAAAGTTTACTAACCCCTACTCAAATTATTCTGAATTCTAAATCAATGGAATTGCATGTGGAATAAAAAAAAAATACTGTTTTGTTTTGTTATGTTTTCCATCAACATCAGGGTTCCTGATGCCAACTGCATTGTGAATATGTATGGAGGCTTCCTCACTTCAAGAAATTCGTAGACACCAGCAGTGCCAACTTTATTCAGTTTAATGCTAGAATTCTCTGCCCAGAGATAGTATTGGATTCCACGGGGAACAAATTTAGTCTCCCAAGAAATCCTCTTCTTGGACTTCAGGCACCAGTTGCAAACCCAGCTCTTCTCGTCAACTGGCTATAACTCAGAGGTCCCCAGGACCAACTTTTCAGGTTTTATTAATTTGCTAGAGCAGTTCACAGAGCTCAGGAAACTCATTTAATCACTAATGATTTATTACAAAAGGTTATAACTTAGAGTAGCCAAATTGAAGAGATGCATAGGACAAGTATGTGGAGGACGTGTATCTTCCTTGACCTCTCCAGACAGACATTCTCCCTAAATCTCTGAGATTTCACCAATCCAGAAGCATCTCAGGCCATCCTTAATGGGTTTTTATGGAGGCTTCATTACTTAGCACGAACGATTAAATCATTGGCCACTGGTAATTGAGCTTCTCCATCCTCCCTGGAGAACTGGGGTAGGACTGAAAGTTCCAGCTCTCTAATCACATAGCTGATTCTCTAAAGAATCATTCCCCCTCCTGAGGAACATTCCCATATCAACTTATTCACTTTAACAAAAGCCTCCTTAATTTCAACACAGGTAATTTCAAGGATTTAGAGAGTTGTAAACCAAGAATTGTGGATAAACAGCAAATATATGTGAAAAATATATTTTGGCCATATGATGAAAAAATATATATTTCTTTAGAAAAACATTTCTATAGATCACCATGTAACAATGGAGAAGTACCCAAGAGAATGCAGAAACTCATCATCAACTGTGTGGGCATCAGGCCTTGAGCACTAGGCCTGCAGTTCTGAACTTCTGTATGGTGGGTTACAGTGACAGAAGGGTTAAGGTAGTGGACAACAAGTAGGAGTCCAACAGGGTGTAGAACAAGCCTGCCAAGTGAGAAAAGCAGAGCCACAGAAGTGCTGTAGAACTTACTGGAAGGCAGTATGGCAGCAGAAAGCAAGGTATCCAGACACTGCGTTGGGATTCAATGCAGCAAGTCCAGTCTTTTAATGAGTCTGAAAATGGCAAATCAGTTCCTGAAGTTACTAGGAGGTTCGGTCTAGGAAATGTTATCAGAACTAGCACACACCAGATTGACTCCAAGTGCATGCAGTCTCAGACCACAGCTCTAGACAAATCCCTTCACCTCAATATCAGCAATGATTCTAGCAGCTGGGATGCATCGAAGCTGTAGGTGGAATCAAGAGACCAGGAGATGGATGAGGGTTTTGCTGTTGGCTTTCAGATTTAGGTTAGTCCTAGAGAAAGAACTATTATCATGCTAATTCAATATTTCCAGCTCCAAGATGAGGTTGGTTTTTTGTGCACATTCCTTCAGGCAAAGCAGAGAGAATTTAATGTGATTAAGGTCCTGGAGCACTTTTCATTTATTTTCCACACTGGTAAGTCTCCAAGTCACAGCTTGGTTTAGAAAAGGCTTTACTGGAAGCAGTTGATGTGCATGCATGTGCTACTGTAGAATGTGTCATTTTCGAAGTGTCCATTAACCTTTACGAATGAAAGATCCTGTTCTCATCATCACCAGAGTCACACATTGCACCTTTATATACACATAAGCACAGAGACACTCTATGTAGTTCACTCTCTTTCTCTCTTAGTACAAAAATGCATCGGTTTAAATATAATCTAATACATACATATATTGTGCAAGCTTACTCTTTATGTAATATGGAAAAAGGCAACAAGTTTCCAAAGTTAAATAAACAGAAATAAAAGTGTTTACTCTGATCACAGCCATTGCATGTAATCACTTCTTAGCCTTGAACAGGAAAGAGACCAGATTGCAATAGAAAGAGTTTTACAAAGTTGATTAGAGCACAAGATAAAACACTTCCTTCCATCAGAAAGAAATATTGAGAGTGAAAAAGTATAAACTTTGACAACAACTGCCCGGAATTGTTAATGGAGCATAAGTGTTTCCATTCTATGAGACAGAAATAAAAGTAATTTCTACAGTGTGAAAAAATGTCAACAGACTGCTTTCCTTGAAATTCCTCTTTCCAGTCCGCATACCTTGTTATGAGACCTAAATATTCACTCATCTCTTCTCCGATTAGCCTTTTCATTTCCGTCAAGCTCTGTAGAAAGAACACTAGGTGACACTCCATGGTTGAGCAGTGAATAGGTTAATTACCTCCAAAGGAGCAAACCACATGCCCCTGGGTTTGAATCCCAGTCCAGGGAGAAATGACCAGTGTGAATAATTAAATGAAAATAAAATAAAGTTCTTCCTCCTTTCCCTTCCTGCCTGCCTCCTTGCCTTCATTCCTACTTGCACCTTTCCTTTAAAAAAAAAAGAGGAAAAGAACAGAAAAGAGAACCTTAGTTATTATAAATTGCTTATGTGCTCAATTACCTTTAGACTTCTCCTTCATTTATTCTCCCTAGTTTTATCCAGTCATATTTGTTCACTTTCTTTTTCTCATTTCCATTACTTTTAATTTGTTGTTGTACAGTAGGATACTGCTGTATTATTCTTTTTCTATCTACTTTGAACTAAATACTATACATACTTAAAATATGTCATGAAGATTTGTTCTAATCTAAAATATTAAATGAAAACTCCTTCTCCTGCCCATCCTGGCTTTTTCATGTTAATTTAAAGAGGTTATATTAACTACACTTTCTCTTGGGTCATAATGTAAATATAGAAGCAATGTAGTGTATTTTCTGTTCTTTGGGCTGAACTCTGCTGCTATTAGACATTAGAGTTCTGCCTCAATATCTCCTTATGGAGGTTAATTTTTCATAGAATTAACTTTCATATAGCTAAGAGATTTCTTCAACAGAGACTGTTTTTTCTGACAGCAAGACCCAGTCATCTAACAAACTTAAGAATTGGTTACACTTCCAACTCTCTGATTTTCCTTCTCTTTGAGACTTGGGTCCTGTTCCTTCTCATACTCCATAAGCTTAAAATTTCCCCAAAACACTCTTTACACTAGGAGACTTTATTCATTCTTCTCATATTTGAATTATTTTCAATTCCGTCATCACTCGCAAAATTTAACCCAAGCTTCCCAGTTTTTTTGCAGGTTGCTTTCATCTTTTTTTATCCACATTTCAGACTTGATATGTTCCAAACCAATGGTTTTCAATTTTTTGTCTAGACACAGAATCTTTTCTACAATGTATGTCTTAAATGGAAACCCATTCTTTATCATCTGAAAATGAACAGAATAAAAGACACTTACTATGAAGTCCTTAAATGTGACAGTTGGGCCATTTTGTTATATGTGTGTGTGTACATATACATATTCGTATACATACACAAACACATAAGAGTTATCAGTAATGCTACTTTGATAAGAATTCTAAATTTAACACGCCCTACTGCAGTAGCAGTTAGGTTAGCCACCTCCGATGGAACACAGTTCACATATATCCCAAGCACCAAGGTTCACATCACGGGTCTGGGGAACTACCAATGTGAACAACTAAATAAAAATAAAATAAAATGCTCTTCCTCTTCTCTCTTGCCTGTCTGCCTATTCGCCTTTACTCCTGCCTTCACCTTTCCTTTTTAAAAAAAGGAATTCTAAATTTGAAAACATAGAGGAAATGTGGATTTTTCACAAAGAATGAGTTAGCATAGAGACTCAGGTTAATGCCATCATTGGCCACTGATCAGTTTATTATACATTAAATAGGTATGTTGTTTTATATCACTGTTTGTTAATAGTTAATCTTTTACTTCTGTTAAATGACTTCCAAAAACCTGAAATGCCTCTAATGAATTATAATAATTTATAAAACACTGTTTAGAAATAATTCTTTTATCTCTATACCATGCTCATGAGTCCTTATTAAAAACTTTTTCATCCCAATCTCTATGTTCTTTGGAAAACGATCACTGTCTCTTAATTTTTCTTTATATATAATCACCATATAATCACAAATCACCCTATTGCATATTTCACAGCATTCAAATTATATTTCATTATTTCTTTTCCACTGCAGTGCTCTTACCCTTGGCTTAACTCTTTTATCCACACATCTGTTGTCAAAATAGCTTTTTACATGGACTTCTTGTTTTCTACTGACTTTTCTGACACTGTCTCCTGCACTCTGAAACCTGATGAAAATACTATTTTCACATTGGATCTTATTTACAGAATTTCAATGCTCTCTGCTGTCCAGCAAATAAATGCCAATACTTCTGTCTGACTTCTAAGGTCATTCCTTATGTAAAGCCTTCACTCCTTATGTCTCCAAAAGTAGAACGAACCACACACACAAACACACACATACACACACACACACACACACACACACCCCTACCTAATTGAAACATTTTCCCCTTCACTCTACTACTATCATATCCACCTTAAAATCTGTTCTAGGACCTTTCTTTATCTCTTACCTAATTGCTCAAAATCATTTTGTTTTCCCTTGCTCTGTGATCTACATCATTTACTTTGGCAGATAATTATATACTGTTGATGTGTTCTCATTGTTTCCAATATGCTTGTCTTCGCCAAATGAGAAAGCATGTCCTTTGAGAACAGGAATCTCTGTGCTTCAACTCTACTTTCCCTCCCGCCCCCAACCCCTACCCACCCCCACCTCCCCCCCACACACACACAAAGTGACTAAAACAGGCCGGGTATGTGGGAGTGACCTCTCAAAATCACTTGAAATTGTCATATATAATTCTTGCTATTGAATACCCTAGTTCTTTTTATTTTTTGCTTCTCAAATAATTTTTTTTCACTACCTTTCTCGGGAACTTTCTCAGTGGCTTTCTGAGGAACAGTGTGTACATTCTGTAAACCTCACTTTGATCATACTGAATTTAGCTTAAGTCTTGGGGTAAGGAAAAATTTTTCAATACTAGCAGTTCTCAAATTTCCTAATAGTTTAATCAAAATAGAAGAATATTTTAAAATTAGACCACACACACACACACACACACACACACACACACACACACAGCACCATACACCACACAGAATGGAACATACCCCTGAGAAATTCCATTGATCCTTATACAGAATGAGAATCAGTGTTTGACTGAGTTACTAATATTCTCTTGCCATAGCTCTCAAATGGATTTCAATGCCAAGAATTGAATACGGAAATTAAAAGAACAAAATATTTGATTATATTGAAATCTGAAAATTCTATTCCCTAAAATGCCACAGTCATAATTAAAAGCAAGTAGCAATCATATATAGATTTCTTCTTATTCCTTTTCTTGAATCAGCCCTGGAGAAACTCAAAAAAACAGAAAGAATTAAGGAACCGGAAAATTAATGCAAAACCTATTAGAGTCCTAGACAAGCGGAAAGTGGCTCAGGAAGAATGAGAGGGACTGTGGTGCAGGCAGGGTTAGCATCTGGCAAAGCACATACTTGAGAGTATATGTTAGAGGAGATGGATTAAATTTGCTTCTTATTCCACATTGCCTTGGGCAATTATTGCCAACCCCACTGCCATGCAAATGTCCTCCAGCTTAGACTGTGTGGTCTTAAGGAAGTAAAGAAATATTGAAGAGAATTCAAATCTAGTACAAAAATTTCTCTGGGTGGAGAAGCTGATATAAATGGGCGTGGCAGACTAGTTACCCTCAGGCATTTATTCTTTGCCTCCTTTTCTGCTCCAGACAAAAGGGTTCCATCACAACAAAGGCCTCTTCTGGTACTCTAAACCTGCAGTTGATGTGGAGGGACTATGCTCATTGACAGAGGTATGGATCTATTCTCCTAAAATTTATGTAGTATTGTAAACTATGAAAATATCATTAAAAAAAAAAATTATCTGCTTCCTTCTAAAGCATTTTGGCATGAGTACTTCAGAGCTAAGGATTTAAGTAGTGCTCTTCCCTGCTTGGGGATATGTGGGCTGGTCTCTCCTCCTGCATGTCCCTAAAACTCACAGACATAGCAGATACTTTAGCTTGTTCCAAATACACATTCAATTCAGAGCTGGAAGACATTCGAAAAGAACATGAATTTACAAGCCAACTTGTCTAGATTCAGAAAAGTAATTCTTTCAAGAAGGAAAGCAAAGTCATCCATGAATAGCACATGAAACAGTTGCTAAAAGAGATAAATTTAGACAACCATGATAAATACCTTCACAAATATAAAGATGGATATTGGTAATATGTCATAGCATGGAGTCATAAATAAGAAGTAGAGGCACATCGCATACCCTGGTGACTCAGGCACTAAGCTGGCAACTGGGGTGTGGACCATGCAAAGCCCAAGGACACAAGTTCTTGACCCAGATCCAGGGGAACAACCAAAAATACATATGCAATAAACTAAAAAGTGCTTCATCCTCCTCAAAAAAAAATTAAATAAATAAGTAAAAAACAAGCAAAACAAAAGAGAAAGTAGAAATGTCAGTTCCAAAAATTAAAATAGCTGAATGGTTTAAGATAAATACCAGAATGGAAACAGTTGAGATAGGAATGAGTGTGCTTGAAGATCCCATTTAAAAACTCCTCCCAGAGGCAGCATGAAAGGAAAAGAACAATAAATATATAAAGAAAACTTAGAGATATGCAGGAGAGAAGCAAAGTAGCCAACAAATAGGAAATGAGAATATGCTACAACAATAAAATAAAAAGACGACTTTAACTATAAAGACATCACTAAGGTCTTAAAACTTCCTGGAAAAAGTAAGAATCAGATCTAATGAGTCTTCTCAATAGTAGTTCTGATGACAAAATTTATTTAAAGAAATCAACTTCAAACATATCGTTTTAATTCAGCCAGATTGTCATTTAAATGTGAGGCATACACAGAAGACAATTCCCTGCTTTCTTTGAGGTTAAGAGTGGGCCCTGGCTTTCTATTTCGGACAAGGGAAAATGAGCAGAAGTATACCACCTACAGACCAAACCCATAAAGTATGTCATCTGCCTGTCTCCTACCTGTTAGCTAATGTCAACACCCAAGGCTCTTAGGGGCTACGTGTTAGACGTACCATTGGCTCCTTCAGTCCAGGTTCCTGAATAATCCTGTAGAATATACCACCCTTCTTGAAGTTGACTGTTTTTTTGTGTATTGAAGGAGTTTTCTAATGTGTTGAATCATTAATATTCTGTAGATAATCTACAATAGCAATTGAGGGTAACTTAACACAGATTTTATATTCTGTAAAAGAGTAACAGACAAGGAAGATACAATGGTAATAAACATATGTGCACCTAATGATATACTTCCAAAATACATAAAATAACACTGCAGAGGTGGGGGGAAAAAAAGAAAAGATAAACAATAATTTTATCCGGAGATTTCACTCTATTCATTCTAATATTGCTGCTCAAGCTGCAAAAAATAAGCAGAGATATAATTAATAACATTGAAATTAAACTATAGAGAAAGTTTCAATGATTCTCCAAATCAATTTGTAGCGACTGAGTCATTTAAGACAGCGTGTAGTGAAAGTTGAAATTAATTGCCAAATTATAGATGAAAATATCCAATGTCTTCTTTTATTTTTAACTATTACTTTAATATCCTTTAGGAACTGAGTTTATTTAAGTCTGATGAAATAAACTGGAAAGTTTTGCTCTACTTTTTTTCTGGAAATACTTTTCTTAAAGATAAATGAATATTTTGTAGGAGTTATTTGATCTAGCCTCTAAAACTATCGCAAGCTAGAGTTTAGGAATAAGATGGTGTTTGGTGGACATTTTAATTGAGGTTTATTGTTCATTCTGATTTTATATTCTTGAGCTTTAGCATTCATTTTTTTCTCACCATGTATTTATCTGGTCTAGATTATAAAATAACATGTATATGTATTGCATATGTACATTGTATATATAACATGTGTATGTCATGTATAACATAAAGTTATACACAGCATGGTTGTATTTATGGTGTGTGTTTGAATTGATCGTACTCTCTCGGTTCAAGGGACAATGTCATTTTATGGCCACACAAGACCACTCAGTTTTATTTCTTTATATACTCTCTTCTGCCCTTTAGCCTAACTATCTATCCCACCCACGCTATAACAATGGTTTAAATGGTTTAAATATATTTTCTTGATACATACTGTGCACATGTACATTTTTATTTAAGTAAATAATATGTTGTATAGATTAAAATTTCCCCTGAACTCAATGTTTTCCAGATCCTTCCCTGATGGTAAAATCACACTTAATCTTCTGCATAATAATCCATGATGTGCTTTCATTGCCTTTTAGCTATCTGTCTGCTGTCCTGCGGTGTGCATTCTAGATTATTCTACCCCGTGTTATCTCAAATGGCATTGTAATAAATGCATTTACATGTGTCCTCTAAGGGGTTTGTGCAAACGTTTCTCAGAGAAAAACCCCAGGAGCAGGTGGGGTACAGGTTATTTTGAGTATCTCCACACTGCCCCTACTATCCACATGCAATAGCTATTGGATCCCTACACACCACTGGCACTTAATATTATCAAGCTTATTATTTGTTGTCAGTTCTGGAGGTTTAAAGTAACGCATTATCGTTTTTAATTTCACATCTCATATCATAATATATTACTGATTGGAGTAGATCAGTCATGTCATTTTGGCGCTAGGTCATCATTTTTCATGTATCAAGATTCAGGATAGGTTGCAAACCATCAAAAGGAATATACTAAGGAGGAGTCTTTCTCAGAGGAAAACAAAAACAAAAGGAAACTCACAAGGCCAAGCAGAAGGGAAGAACAGGGGTTCCCACTTCTTATCCTCCCACCCAGGAGAAACAGGCAATTTGGTGCTGCTAGGCCTTCCCTAGGCTTGCTTTCCAGGGCAAGACACTCCCTCTGATCACACTCCCTATTTACAGTGCCAGCAGGGGAGTAATTTTGACCTTTAGTTAACAGTGGTCTAAACAATTAGGTAGACACAGCTTTGCAATTGCAAGGGAAAGACAGTTGTCTAAACATTGGACACAACCCTAGACTTGCATAACAACTCAACTTGTTGATGAGAGAACTGTGACAGCAATGTCATGGTATCATTTGCACACTTATTTGCAAGGCACTGATTTGACTCTTTGCTTTCTTTTCCCAGTATCTTTAGTGTCAGCTGAGTTGCTGCCTAACAATCTGATGGTATCCTTTGTACGTGGGCCTGGACTGCTGAACAAACCCCTGTTCACTGAGTATATTAGTGAAAGTGCAGGCAGGCAAACAGAAACCAATCAGGCGTTTCAAATTCAGGGAAAGTGAGACAGAAAATGTGTGACACAGGTGTTGAAAAGCTAAGAGAGTCAGGAGCGAATGGAGAGTTGACCCAGACATTAATAACGTAGGAAACAGCTTATGACTCAGGACTGTGCAAGCGAAAAAGAGGACAGAGTGTTTGCAGACTGGGTATATAGAAGTGAGACCCTGTCACACCGTGTGGGATCCAGCGGGGAGGGTCCCAGGACCTAAGCTGGATTTGCTGAAAGGATGCAACCCTGTTCCAGAAACAGTCCTACAGCAGAGACAAGATTAAATAAACCCTTCCCATCTCTTCCTATCTCTTACCTTCTACTAGGAATTTCTGTTTGTAGAAGATAACAAGGGAAACAAGCTAATGCAATTTCAGGCTCCCAAACCTGAAATTACAGAGAAAAGCAGAGAAGTACCATTAAAACCAGGAGCTAATAGGCAAGGACGAGCAAAGCAAATTTGGGCTTTCGGAGTGGATAAGAATTTTAAAGTACCATGTTAGTAATCATTTTAGAAGATATCATTGGCTATGAGCCATTGTCTACACTGGTCTGGAAAGTTCCTCAGCCTGAGCTTAAGTTTTTCAGACAGACAGAACTTGGTCTGACCTGTATGTTCTCTATTACTGATAAAATAATCAGGATCTGGGTAAACCACTGATCTCTACTTAAAAAGTTAGCAATATATTGAAGACCATGCACAACAGAAGCTCACTATTTGTGAATTTCACAGGATAGCAACTATATCATCACTTTTCCCAGTTGGGTCACAGAGAATTTTTTCATAGTACCATAATTACATTGCTGAGTTTGAAAATAAAATATACAAGAATTTCATTATATAAATTGTTACTTAACAACTAAAGTATAGCTTTTCATTATTTGTTAGGTATAGATATATTAAGATTTACACTGTAATGTTTGGTTGCCATAGCAGAGCATTACTTATTGCTATGATTATATTGTTATTTAATAGATAACTGTATGTATATTAAATAACTTTTAAAAGTATGTCACTTAAAATGTTATAAAAATTAAGGTAAAATACTGTTTTTATGTTATTAAACCACGGATTAGGATTAAAGAAAACTATTAGAATAATATTATTCTATATCATTAAATAAATTTTGGAGAAATCTGGAATAGCAGAAAAAAGTAAAAGAATCCAGTTACTATTTGTGGCAAACTATAGCACAGATATGTCACTAATAGAGAAAGAAATCAAGTGACTTTCATCTCTCCATTGATTATAGTTAAAAAATTTCAGGAAAAAATGAATAATTAATTTACACAAAATCTGCTTTCTTGTCCCAAATCCATGACCATGTAAGTAGAATATTCAACTGGACAACAATCTTGTTGAAAGTTATCCATCACAAGCTGAAAATATTAACATCTCAAAACACATAAGTAGTTAGTTTTCAACACCATATTACACGTCAATTACTCCAAATGTTGAAAATTGTCACCTGATTCCTACTTCTTTTTTAGACTCAAAAGGTTCTATGCTTTGGTCTGTATTGAAGACCCTTTAGGATGTGCAAAGAATGATCGGAAGAATGAGAATGAAAGGAAATAATTGCAGCAATTATCATGTATTTTTAGTAGACAGGAAGAAAATGAAATGCATAACAATGGTGTTGAGTACTCAAAATGAAAATCTGAATTTACTACCCTAAATCTTGATCTTGCAGAAAAGACTACAACAATACACAATATTGACATGCTGGCATTGAAAGCTCAATCTTTATAACGAAATTTTGTGAAACACTGGTATTCAGAGATTTCATCCACAAAGCTTTGATTATATATTTTTTCACAATTTATTCAGGTAGCTTTGTAGTACAAAATAATATAAGCCCAAATAATGCAGGCTCACCATTCATCAAATATATGACAACACACCACTTCCACCACCAAATTCTATAAAGTCCTTTACCACTGTCCATTGGACCCCACCAACCCTTTCTCCTGACCCCTATTCCTACACCATGGTATACTCAGTTCTACCGTCAGTGTCCAAGGGTTGTTTTTTTATTTGTCTGTTCCTTTATTTATGTGCCACATATGAGTAAGATCATCTGGTATTTGTCTTTCTCCTTCTGACTTATTTAACTTAGTATAATCTTCTCTAGTTCTATTCACATTGTTGCAAATGGCAGATTTCATATTTTGTACGGCTGTGTAGTATTCCATTGTGTATGCATGCCACTTTTTTTTATCCATTCATCTGACAATGAGCATTAAGTAATTTCTGTTTCTTGGCTGTTGTAAATGCTGCTGCAATAAACATGGGGGTTCACATATCTCTATGAATTAGTGCTTTTGTATTTGGGGGATAAATTCCCAGAAGTGGGATGTTGGGGTCATTGGTAATTTTTATTCTCATTTTTTGAGAAATCTCCATAATGCTTTTTACAAAAGTTATGCAAATTTACAATCCCACCAATAGCATGATCGGATTTTTTTTTTTTCTATATCTTCATTAACATTTGCTGTTTCTAGTCTTTTGAATAATAACCATTCTCACAGGTGTGAGGTGATATGTCTTTGTTGTTTTGATTTTCATTTCCCTACTAACAAATGAATTGGAGCTTCTCTTAATGTGCCTTAAGTTCATCTCTGTATCTTCGAAGAAATGTCTATTCAATTCTGCCCATTTTCTGATTCCGTTGTTTTTCTGGTAACTTTTTATATATTTTGGATATTAAGCCCTTGTCAGATAAAACTTTGATTATATTAATAGAAATGCTTTGATATGGAAGATTAGATTGTTTTAAAATATTCACTCTCTCCTTCCCCCACTTCTATTGGTGGGTTGAATTCCTCTGCCACTTGAATATAAACTGGGCCATGGACTTTCTTTGTCCAATGAGATACACTGGGCACGACATGATCAAAGGCTTGAAAAACACTTGAGGATTAGGCTTATTATCTTTCACTTCTGCCTTCACCAGAGTTCCCAGGTTATCCCACTGACCTCAGGAGGATGAGAGAGGATATGAACAGAATTTTTATCCATCCCAACCAAACTATACCCTTCCTAGATCCCCCATCCACGGCCAACCTGCAGAAACATTACTTAACCTCATGGGTAGCAGAGGTATCCAGCTGAACCTGGGTTTATCAACTACCCCCAGCCAATCCAGAGCAAAATATATAGTTATCCTGGTGTGACACTGAGATTATTGTTTGTTATAGAGCAATACCTAATCAATATACTGTAGAAACCATAGCAAAATTTGATGATGGTGCAGGAAAACATTTGCACAGAATATAAACATCAATGACAAATAAAGGAGATTATAAAATTGGATAATTTAAATAACAGGTGGGATACAATGATTCATTTTGAAACGTTTTAGATACATCTACTAAGTAAAGTGATGTGAAGGAGAGAAACTAGAGTTAGGCTTACAATTTCCAAAAAGCAAATAATTACATATGAGAATAATTTAAAGAATTATGTGCAATAAATAAAAATAACAGGGGTAGGATTGTACATACTTATTTATATTATTCACAAAAGTCTTATCTAGATAAAAATACAGAAAAAATGGAGAGCTAGAGGTATGCTTAAAATAGCAGTATTTTAACAGTGCTGTGAAAAATTAATAGAATAAAAATTTATTTTTAAAAATTCTATGGCATTTCATATTTTTTATAAAAATGCATTAAATATTTTTATAAACACGGCAGACAAATGTATTTTTGGTTTCTGGCTTCATCGATATATAGCTCACAAAGTAAAATGATATATTATGTAACTTGATTTCTTGATACATAGACAAGTCGACGCAGTTTCAGTAAGGACAGCAAATACACCGTTCTGGTGGGGCGCGCTGCTAACGGAGGAAGCTGTGCACGTGTAAGTCAGAGGAAGCACTGGAAATCTCTGCACCTTCCTCCCAATTTTGTTGTGAACTAGTCTGAAAATATATATAAAAAGTTATGATATTTTATTAAAAAATACAAAAGGAGAATATCCTGGGAGGACCTGACCTGATGAGGTGAGTTCTTTATAAAAGGATTTAGAGGTCAGAGATGGAAGAAGTCAGGGGGAGAGAGACAGCGGGAGATAAACTTCCGTTGGCTTTGAAGAAACAAGGCACCATGTGGAAGTTACAAGGCACATCCTGGTGGAGTAGTGGTTTGGTCAACTTCCTCCAGGCAAAGCACAGACCACATACATCCCAAGCCAGGGAGAGCAACTAAGATGTACAACTAAATGCAAAAAAGTGCTCCTTCCTCTTCTCTACTCCTGCTTGCCTATCTACTTGCCTTCGTCTACAAGTCAAAAAAATTTATTTCTTCCTTCTTTTGTGGATGTGGGTCTTTTTTTTCTTAATTAATTGCTTTGCCTAGAACTTCTAGTTCTATGTTTAGTAGAAGTGGTGAGAATGAGCCTCCTTGCCTTATACCTGAACTTAGAGGAAAAGTTTTGTTATTTTCTCTTTGATTACATTAGCTAGGAACTTTTCGTATATAATCTTTATTGCATTGAGGAAAGTTCCTTCTAACTTAATGAGAGCTTTTAATGTAAATAAATGTTGAATTTTGTCAAGTTTTCAATGCACTAACTGAAATGCTTATGTGGGCATTTTATTCTTTCATTTTGCTAATGTAGTCTACCACATTTCTTTCTTTTATATGTTGAGTCATCCTTGCGTTACAGGCTCATGATATTTGATCCTTTTAATGTGTCATTGAATTCAGTTTCCTAGTATTTTTAGTTTTTTTTATCTATATTAATCAGGAATTGTAGTTTTTCATGTGTATATATATATATATATGTGTATGATTGTTTAGATGATGTAAGTTGCCAAAATAATTATAGCAAATATGAGTTAATGCCATAATATAAAAATTGACAATAAAAATGAATGAACATAATAAGGAATGTTATTAATATACATTCAAGTACTGGAAACTAAAAGCAATTATTTTTTAATGTGGTAAGGATACCATTGAAATATTTTATGTATTTACTGCAATATCTTGTTAGACAAATTTTTTTAAATATTTCTGTAGCTTTCAAATGTACCTAACTTTGCAAAATTAAACCCCCAATGGAGAAAATACCTTCTAAAAATTATTGCCAAAAAAGTACGTAAGGTTTTTAGTGTCATAAGACTGTTAAATCTAATATTCATTTCTGTAGCACATGCAGTAATAGAACAAGTAAGCATTGACGGTATCATAAAGAAATCTCTTACTGTTACTCTTTGATGGTGGATATTATTATATCTAGAGACTAAATTTCTAACTCCTGTGATTGATGTTCAAAAGTTTATTTGTATTTCCAGAATTACTTTCCATTTGTAGCTGTTATATAAGAGTTACGCAGCTCCCATAATCATAATAATTTATTTAATTGTCATATGAATAATATATTGACAGGATATATTTTATCTGGGGAACAGGTGCTTTTAAAAACTCATTCAGCAGTGTCATGTGGGCTGATAGAAAGCTTTTTATTACATTTTGTCTTCATAAAGAATGTTTGTTTCTTAAGGAACGGAACTCACTCAATTCAAAGTTTAAAGGGAAGTTTATTTTTGTAGAAAGGAATATATCATGGAAGAGCTGGAAATAAATCCAGTCTTCTTGAGAACCTGGATCCATGACCTGAGGATCAATAAAAAATGAAGTTGGCCAGCAATCTTCTGACTCTTTCTGGGGCTGCATGCTTACTTATCTCTTTTCCATTAAATTGATCTTTCCACATTCTCTTTCTTTGCAGATCAATATTCTCTACTGTCCTAGTATGTAGGCAAATGTGGCTAACTTAGGTGTGGAAAATTTCTAGGTCCTCTTTGTCGCATTTCTAGAATACCTACAGACAGTCACCGATTTGTCCAGTTTGGATCAGCCAGCTCTGGCTAAGATGGTAGACAATATTTGGTAAGGATCCCGAGGTCTCACTGCATGAAAAACACACATACCACACAAATTAGTCCCAATTTCTCCATTTCTTATCATAGAGAATTCTTTTCTTGTTCTCCATTATGGGAAAGTCACCTAATCCGGGACAAAATCAAAGCCTTTTAAGCTTCAGTGTTGGACTTCTTATCTAGTCACTTAGCCCTTAGCTCATACAAGTGTTGCCACATTTAATTTTCAGAAGGACTCATTTGAATAGAGAAATAAATTAGGCTTACTGCATATTGAGATGCCAAAATTTCTAAAGATCCAGGAAAATTGTGCATGAAAGACAGTCTTCTGTGTATTAGTTTTGAACTCATGGCTTCATGAAAGGCTCTCAGGGAACCCCTGGAGATACACAGACCATTACTTCAGAAATGCTGATTTATATTATTTGATTTTCTTAAAGGTTTATTTTAATAAAAAAGAATTTTCATGGAACCAATTATCTAGAACCAGAAATGAAAGGAGGGCTGTTGTATATAAGCGATTGGAGAGAAAAGATTTGGGCGCTTAAGGCATGGTATCACACTTGAAATCCTATTGGTCTTCATGGAATTATGCTTGAACTATACAAGAAAGCTTGTTGATGGAACCTGGAGTCGTAGGGATTCTATGAGATCTGGGAACCTTGCTGTCCCATGATGAGGCCTCATAGGTCTGTGCTGGAGGACACCGAAGTTGCACCGGGCTATTTGGAGCATCGAGAACTTGAATCCTTGATATAATCATCAGCATCCTCAGCACAGGTACTATCAGATGTGGTAGCGAAAAACCCCCTCACACAGTGAAATGGGCATCTGGGGGATGGGGCAAAACAGAACAGGGTATATAACACATTCATTATCTCACATGTGATGTTCCCAGAGATTCTCAGAAGTAATTTTATGAGATGTTTTTGGTGATACTAAAGATGCTGCTTTAACAGGTGGATCCAGAGGTCAGAGGAATACATGTGTTCGTACTCATTCGTGCTCATAACTGGACAGAACTGCATGAATGATTCTTTATGGTAATACGTTTCCTCCTTTCCAGACTCCAAGAAAAACAGTTGACTGACATACTGCATTTGTATCAGTAAAGTTTAATATTTACATCCTCTTAGCTAATTTGCATTCTTTTAAAAATGTTAAGTAGTTATGGGGATGCACACTGTCCATTTTCGAAGTGGTGGCTAACGAGATTATGGCCCCTTCTATAGAAAAAGAAAAAGAAAAAGCAGAAAGATGGGCCACACTCATTTATGCTTTTCCCTAGAATTGGCTCTTACAATGAATCTTAAATTGCCCTTTTCCAGGCAGAACTCACTTGAGTTTCCAAGGAATTTTCAAGCCCGGACTCTGGGACTCCAGTAGGAAGATCCCCATGAAGACACAGCCAGCATCGGGGATGAGTGAAATGATCAAATAATGACTAACTTCAATTCAGGGAAGAGCTCTTTTTCTACAAGAGAGAAAAACAATGATCTCTTGGCTTTGGTTTTAGTCATCTTCATTGCTAAACCAGCCCAAATTGTTTCTACTCTATGGCAATTTCCCAAAGCAAAAGAGACAATGTGTTTCCAAGGAGACCACAGCCATGTAGAGGAAGGAGGGTCCCGTGGTGGGAACATGCAGCTCTGATGTCTCCTGATTCCAGCTCTTCGCCTGCAGGAGCTCAAAACACCTTCCCCAAGAGACAGAGGTAACAGGGAGTGATTGATAAATCCCTCCTGGCCTCAGATCACATTTCATGGCAATTCATCTCAATCCAGTAACTTTGACAGATACCTTGATTCACTTCCCTGGTAGCCACAACAACAAGCTAGCCGAGGGCACGATTTTATGACAATGTTACATAATATGTGGAAGATCATTTACTCACAAACATAAGTAATTGGGAAAGAATACGGCATCACTACATAGGCTTATATTTGAGTTATCTAAGAACTTCTAAACAAATACATTTCAGTGTCACTGTATCTTGAAAAAGCACAGTGGTCTTCCTTGGATTCATCACACTTCTTTTAAATAGAACTCAGGTTGATGAATACTAATGTCATCTCTCTAAAAATAATTACATTTTAAATATCAATGAACTCCTCTTTTATTGTTTCCATGATTAGAAAACTTAAAATTCTTGAGGCACTTATGAAAAGGTAATGTCCCACACAAGAGTAAGGTCAAATTACACAGCAAGATGAAACAAATTTCTCCAGGATTTGCTCCCTGGCTGAGAAATGCAAGAAAGAGGGAAACAGGTAAAGAAGTTTGCATGGAATATTTACTTGAGGTGCCTAAATGTAGCAAATCTCAAGCCACCATCTTGAAAAGAAACCAAAGGCTGTGCTCAGAAAAGTTTGTTCCAAGTTTTCATACCAATGAAGAAGGCAATGCTGAAAGGAGAGATGTTAGGTAAGAGCAAGAGGTCCACAGCACACAATGCTGAACTAAAACTGTGCACATGGAGCAGCTGCTGAGGTACACGTGTGTGTCCATGTGCTGCTGGATGTATGGCATGAGGGAGGCTGGGGCTAGTCAACACCGAACACAACCAGATGAGAATAAGGAGTGAGATGTTCTGATATCGAGCTTAATGCAGAGTTCTTCTCTATTTATTAAATGTATCTGATTCAACATAAGATATGTCATTATACATTATGCCCTTGGGTTCTGATTTTGCCACATTTGTGTTGAACACCCAAGTCGATGACAATTTCAGAATTTTGTATTTATTTAGAGTGGAAAACAAATCCTTCAAAATTGGCATATTTTGCTGAGCCAAGTGCAGTTTTGTGTTTTCAAGAATTAATGTTATGAGTGTTTGCCTCTCTAGATTCATTCAAGGAATTAATAGCAAATTGGAAGAATAGTTTGTAATAATAAAAAAATGTGCTTTGTTTCGCACTACACCAATATATAATGATACTACATATACTCAATAGAACTTCTCTTTTCTAAAAAAGACTTCAAACTTGATTAGATCACCTCAGTCATTAACTTCAAAGTCACTGACTGTATACCCTCTTTCCTGAAAGAAGGCGCATTATTTGCCACAAGGACACTGAAATACATTCTGCATTAGTTCTGAATATACTCACAAATACATTCTGGCTAAATGTTTGCTAATTGCTAGCTCCATGTAAATATCTCAAAGACATTCAACGGCATTCTCTTTAAGAACCACTACCTATGCTTATTTTGCTTTGAAATCTGGAAAAGTGCTAAAAAAAATTGAGGACACATGACTAGAATCAGAAAAAATAATTTAATGAATAAATAGGAGAATAATATATATATATATATGCATTGACATTGTTTTTTCTACCTATACTTCAGTCCTTGATATTGTATTTGACATACATGAGAACCCCTTGATGAGTCCTTTCTAACACCAGCATCAAGATGATTGAGTGTGTTTGAAGTCAAGGCAAAACATGCTACCCTAGGAAGCCTAATGCTTCTCACTTAAAATCATCCTAAAGATGGTACAGATTGAGTTTCAGTAGAAAAATTTCATGTACTTTATTTTCAGATGCTACGACAGAGCTATAAATGCTGAAAAATCTCAGTCATTATTCACAGTATTAGGGCATCATATCATTTACTCATAACCAATATAGCATACTAGACAAAGGTAGATTGTTTTCCTCTCCTAGAGACATGAATACCTTCTGCCGAGGTTCTGTTGGCTCACCAAATTTTATTTCATCATTTATCCCTAAAGAAATAAGATTCCCAGGAGAAGTGCTCCCTGTGTTTTCCACTTATTACTAAGCTGCCTTCTCCATGCTATGACCACTATGTCCCTTCTCTCCCCTGCTACACTCCAGGCAGCCAACATACTTCATATTTAAACCCTGAGGAACATACCTAACCAGTACTAGTTCCAATTCTCCAATGACTCTTCCCATCATATCCAGATCTGCACATTTTGTGTCTCTCACAGACCAAAAAAGAATGGATGAGAGTCACGAAAGGATATTTAATTTTTTAATTAAAGGAAATTTTAAAAAATTGTTTTCTAAAGGCAAACAAAATGTGGAATAGATTCTGGTTGACTCAATAACAGCAACTTGAGAGCAATCTGACCCACAAGCAAGACTCTGACGGCCTCACTTCCAGACTTGAGATGATGCTAGGTCTATATGCCTCTAATTTTATAGGTTTTGTCACACGTCTAGACTGTTAGATTATTTTTAGTACGTGTTCTATGTTGAAAGCTCTTTGCCTGAAAAACACCAGTTTGTCATTTAAGACCCAAGACAGATATCCTCTGTTCTCCCCGAGGAAGTAAATCCATCCTGTGCTTTTTGTGCCTCCATAAAATTTGGTACTCTGTACCTTGATGTCTTAATCCATTTAAGTTTGTTATAACAAAAATACCATAGACCAGGTGACTTATAAACAACAGAAATCTGTTTCTCACAGTTCTGAAAGTTGTAAAGTCCAATATCAAGACATCAGCAAATTCTATGACTAGTGAGGGCCCAATTATGGCTCCTAGACATTGTCTTTTTGTTGTGTCCTCACATGGTGAAAAGGGGCAAGGGAACTCTCTGTGGCCTCTTTCATCAGGGCATTCATCTCACACATGAGGGCCCCACCCTCAGGACTTAATCAACTTCCAAAGACCCCAACTCCAAAATCATCACATTGAGGATTAGACTTCGACATATGAATTTAGGAAGAAGGAGATCCCAGTCAGTCATCTACAGCATTCCATGTGTTAGCTTGTGCCATCACAACATGTGTTGATACATAACTCTGCAACATGCCTTGATACATATCTGGATAAATATTTCATTGAAAATAATGTGTACTCATATCTAGATGGGTCTACACAATTTAGGCCATATACACTAGCTGATTATTTAACTTTAACTATCATTTATGTCATTTAGAAAAAAAGATCTTATTTATCTTACCAAATCATGTTGCCCTAATTTATGTCTCTTTCATTAATTTTGTTGAGTAGCTAATTAACATGTTTTAAGCTCTGAAGACACTACGAGCATGACATGTACTGACTTCATAAAACTTGCATTGCAGAGGACAGAGACCAAATATATAAGTAGACAAACAAGTGATGATAAGTCCGGCAAAAAAAGCATACAAGTGCTGACCTAAACACCAGTGGAACCCTTGGACGTTGTCCCCATACATCCCAAGGACGCAGGTCCCAGACCCAGGGCTGGGGGAGAACAACCAAGATGAACAACTAGATAAAATAAATAAATAGTTAAAAAAACAAAAACAAACAACTCGTGGAACCTAATTTGAATGGGACTGTAAGGGAAGGCCAGAGGGGCGGACATCCAAGCAGAGATATAAAAGTTCAGAATGAGCTACTTCAGTCCTTCCTTTGAGTGGCTCTACAGCAGCAGCACTGACACAGTGCCTGGCACTTAGTGGGAGAGCAAGGAGGAATCAAAGGAAATTTCAAACGTCACATTACAAAAAATGTGGCAATAAATGAGTTGTGAAATCTGTATTTGGTGGAAGCTCCCTTACATTTAAAATAATTATGCATCAATTAAACTTAATTTGACATGCAATACTTCGTTTTTGTCAAATTTGTGCTTAATTAGGTAGTTAACATGTTCTGATGATTTCTCGGCACTTTTACAGATTGCCGATTACAGTTGATTAATGAACATTGTACTATGAATATTTAACACTTGGCTCATAGCAAAGAGAATTCCACATTTCCTAAAATAATTTGCGGTCACAAAAATGTTTTCAGTCATGTTCTTCTCATGGATTACTGCTCTATTTATAATCTTCGCATTTGTGTCAAAATCTCCCACATATAACACTAGTCATATCTCAATTTTTGACCCATTATCTGTGAAGTGATTTCCCTGTACTGACTGATATTTCCTTTGGACTTTAAAGGAGAAGATAATTAAAAATGGTGATACTTAAATTCTTCTGACAGGACAAATATGATCAGAAAAGTGAATTTCTAATAAAGAGACTTATCATTATATAACTGAGCACTACCATCATACCTAGATCTAGATCTAGAATCCATGATAAAAATATCAAATTTGATCCTGTCTTGAAAAGCTGATTGAGCAGGAAGAAGCAGATAACAAATAAATACATAAAGCAAACACAAATTTTACTCAAAATTGAAGGGAAGAACAAATGAATCTGAGCTGCTTCTTTCCCCATCTCTTTGAAGGGTTAGTGTCCCAAGGCAACTTTTTCTTTTCCAATGGGTACTACACAGGGCGATAAATCCAGGTCAAAAAAATTAATTAATTAATAGGAGCAAAATGTCAGGTGTCAAGGTGTGGGGGGTATGGGTGAGCTTCTTAGCGACAGCCCTGGTCAACAGCAGCATAAGCCACAGAGTGAGTAGTGGGAGTGCAGTGGGGAAGAAATTTTATAACTTCACCTTAAAATGATTGCAACACTTCTAACTACTAAACACCCAAGTGGAAAAAGCCAGAGACAAAGAATGTAAAAGACAAGAGATCTGCAAATAAAATGTTTGGGCTTTCCTATTGTCAATGTATAGATAGACTAATAGAAAATGGCAATCCTATTTAGTCAGCATACTATAAAGAGTCGCAGCTACTCTGCCTTTCTTCTAATCATTTGGCTTTTCTTTAAATCTTTATGTTTGAGTCTAAAATATGAGAATATTTGATGGGGAAGTGGAGTCACTGCCTTTTTGCCAAAATGTCTAGAAACAGGAATTTGGAAGGAACTAGAAGTCTACAGAAAAAGAATAAGCTAAAAGAAATAGCCAAGGAAAAAACGTCCAACAAAAAATCTGTAAGCACTATTATCTTTTGAAAACAATTTTCATACTTGAAACATAAACTGTTAAAAGCAACTATCGGTAGTTGTTATTATCAGTCTAGACCTTGGATTTAAAAAGTACATTTTCTTAAAAATCAAAACCTAAATTTTTCCATGCAATTACTTAATACCAGTTACTAAAAAGAAGTGAAAGAAAGCATTACATGTATAATTTACATCATATTTACAACATAGTGTTTTTTAAATTTCTTTGAAATGAGAGGATTTTTTTGGTACTCAAAAAGGGGTGACTTTTGAAAACTTCTTCCTCTTAATATTTTATCTTTGGGATTCATTATCAAATTATCTCTTAGGAAGGCAAGAATGGTATCATAAAGGAAATGTCATATCTGGGAAGGTTTGAAAGCACTGCTTTCAGGAAGGTGGTTTACAATCCATATAAACTGGTTTTGTCTTTAAAAATGATAAGACAAGCTTTGAAAGTCCAACTGTTTATTAAAAATTTAGTGAAACACAAGTATAGTGTGCTCATTGCTTGTATACCAATGATTCTTTCAAAGAATGCATCTATTTCAGGAAATTTTATTTTTCTTCATTACCAGACTTCCTATTTAACTGGGATGCAGCTGCTGTCACAGTCTTGGCTAGTGACCCTGTAATAATTTGCCTTCTTGGTAAATTCTTTCAGTGAGGATACCTATATTCATAGAAAATGTTGAAGGCTCTGATGGAATAAAATACTTCACCTTTCAACTGAATTCACTTAGAAATTTCAAAGTCTTCCCAAGATAATTGAAATGCAATCTTTCCAGCACCTCTCTAACTTGAGATGCTTGGTGGGAGTGTTTGGATGACTAAGCCATGTGTCCTTCTCTCCTTCGAAAGCAAATAACTTGCTGAACTTCCGGAAACTTCCATAGAGTTGCATGTGGTATATGACTGAGTTGCAGTCCATGAAATAAAAGCAGCATGATTTGTGCCTCTTTCAGATCCTGCCTGCAAATCCTTCCAAGCCTAATCTTCCAGTCTCTCTCACACAGAGACTGGGAGTCCCATGAAGACCATGGATCCACAAAATAAAAGATGTCTGAACACTGACTTTGAACTTCATGAGCAGATAAACTATAATGGTTTGGATTGCTGGATAATATTTGAAGACTTACTTGTAAGTGCAGTTAGCATTACTTTAATCAGTAGATACCTTATAAATACATTTTTTATTTTTAATTTGTGACCTCAAAGGAGCAGGAAGCAGGAAATATAGACCAAAGATAAAAAACAACCAAGAACATTTTGGAAAAGATAATGAATATATTGGTCAGTCAATCAATACTAACATGGAATATTTTCATTCAGGCCTCCAGAGTCAATTTCTGACCCCTGGATTAGAGCCAGGAGGAGACAACAAACAGGGTCTCACCTCCCCCAGGGGAGCCATTGTGGGCGGAGCCAGCACAGAGGGAGGAGAAGAGATATGAAGACCAGGATGATGAGAATTACAGGAATTTGGCAGGAAAGAGACACTGACTTACTCAGTGTTTAACACTTCTAAGGGAGTTCTTATCTCACCAACAGTAGGCAAAAAAACAGCTTAAAAACCCCATAGCTTTGCATCCCTACCTAATTCAACAGAAGATGCTCCCACAATCTACTGTCCATGTAGATGCCATAAGAATTTTGAGTGGTTTTTTGTTGTTGTTGTTTGTTTGTTTGTTTTTTAAAGAGGTGGTTAATGTCAAACAGCTGTGGAAAAGCAGGCCACACAAAGTGGGCAAATTCTTTATATAGAAAGTCGCAAAGTCTTTGACATTCTGCTCTGCATTCCAAATATCCGAGAGGACTGTGACTTCTGCAGATTCCAGCCTATTTGATCACAGGCCTCTTTCTGCAGAGCACTTCACAGTGCAGATCCCAGCAGAAAGGAGACCAAGGGAAATGTGCAAGGCAGGAGACGTTTTCGGCAAATACCACTCTGATCTTGCCAGTAAATTGACAGTTTAGATGATAGAGGTGCTCCCTTATTCAGGGAGATAAGATCCAAGATCCCCAGGGAAGCCCTGAAGCTGAAATAGTCCAAACTCTCTATGAGCTGTGACTATTTTTCCTACATACCCACCATAAATTGCAATTTATAAATTAGGCACAGGATGACATTAAAAGCAACAGCAAATAATGAAACAAATAATTATAACATATGATGTAATAAAAGTTACCTCAATGTGCTCTATCTCCCTTCTCTTTCTCAGTTTCTATCTTATTTCAGCTAATATTTTTAGACTGCAGGTGACGTCAGGTAGCTGAATCTGTAGAAAGTTAAGCCGAAAAAGGGGGAACTACCGTCTCTCCACTATAGATTGTGTAGAACTTTATCCAACATTGATCCCATTTAATCATTGTACACTATGATTGAGCTAATCATGTTGATCAGAAGACCTCTCTTCTCCAGGACCTTAGCTACAAAACACTTTTGGATTATTCCCAGGATGAGTTACAAGCTATTTCTTTGGCATCAGCTTCTCCTCTTCCATCTGTCTATCCTAACACATGCCATTGTAGAAATGGTCATGAAGTTCTCATTTGGATTGTGTGCGCAGTGTTCCAAACTGGGTGCCGTAGTCTGGGAAATGACCTTAGGCAGCAGAGACGAGCTCAACAGCCCTTTCTTCCTCTCACACAGCTGCAGCGAAGAGACTTGCTATCTCATGCCAAAAACACGTTTGAGAAATGAATGGGCTATGGAAGTGCAGCCTTTTGAATTAATATTATGACTCTCCATTCTCCTCCAATGCCAGCAGGACAGCAGGACATTTTCCACTATAATTTAATTTATAGGTCAGTGCAGAGGGAGTAACAAAAAAAAACAAAACAAAAAAAACAAAGGTTGTTGAGTAGAAGGGACACTCTTCAGCCTTCCTGGTTAAGCAAAGCATTTAAATACTGTCATCTCAGACTTCCTCAAAGATGGCGGTGTGTTCATTTTAAATGTCTATATAGGCCTTGAGGATAAGAGTAAAAGCAAATTTCTTCTATGGCCAATTTCCTGACTTACTGAAAGGGAAGGGAAAATAAATAATGTGCCTATAGAGTCTGACTAAGGAAGCATATTTACATTGTTTGGGTTGTGTTTCAGATTTTTTATTTTAATCTGTTTTTCAAGTAGAATTAATCTGCCTCACAAGCAACTTTTTTTTTTTTTTCTGAAAAACCACTTATGTATTTAAAGTCATTTTTTCTTAACCTCTGTGATCTAAAAATGTACTGCTTTGATGCAGTTTACTTTAAAATGCTCTGTTGAGTAAGAAACAGAAAAGCATGAAAATAACGAGATTTAGTACAGATTTCTCCAGACCACTTCATTTTGATAGAGTCTGTCATTATTTGTACCCAGTTTTGAATGCCTCAGAACACATGTACTTCAAATAGAAGAAGTTTTTCTACAGTCAGACTCTCTTGGCATAACTGCTCCAAGTGGAGCCTTTTAATGCTGGTGGGACATTGGGTTTGCTGTCTGTTACTAGCAGAGAAAATGGGACCCAACTCTGTAAGGTACTAAGAATGCCCTTGCCTTCCTTGAAGTCCTCGTTTTCAAGGATGTTGTCTTCTAGGATGTGTTCATGGTTTTGGTTAGTCTAGTTCATGACCACAGATAAGAAGAGAAATTCGTTATAACATAAACATCATTGCTCCCATCTTACAGTTGAGAAAAACATCCAGCTCTCCCTAGCTCCAAAATCACATTCATTTCCATTTCCAGAAATATGATAGACCAGCTGACAGTGATGTTTATACACCTGCTGTATTTCACTGTCCTATGGACACAAGATGACTTTTGGGACTAAGAGCAGAAATTCTGTCCTCATACCGATTTTCATTGTCTCCCTATAATGGTTGTATCACTATTCTGCTGAAATCATCCTACTTGACCATCATTACCTTAAGTCTCCTCTACTTCAATGATTTCTCATGTTGTTTGCATGCAACTTTGACAAGGTTCATTGTAGAGTCTCAATATCTTCCCTCCCTCCCTGCTTTCCAGCTCTGTCAGCAACTACACATGCCTCTGTCTTCCCTTCCTGCTCAGTCACCAGTCTCTCTCAGACAAGTTGATCTGAGTCTCTATCTCCCTCTGAAGACACGGCTTTCTAAGTCAACCCTTTTTAAGATTCTTATACAAAATCTCACTCATCCTATTGCTTTTGGTGAGATTGTTTGATTTTTGCAGTTACAAACCTGTGTGACGTTTGTATCATCTGTATTTTAAATAATTACCCAAATACACAAGAAAATTATTTTGTTTTTCCACAGAGATTTCATGACACCCCTTAAAGTTAACTGAAGAATCATTAACCCAGGGCATTGATAAGACTTTGTAAATTTAGACTAATGTCTCCAATAGTTGAGCTGTGAAAATTCACCGTATTTCAAATCCTGGCTCTGCCCTTAGCAAACTTTAGTGCAATTATGATCATTGTTACAAAAATCCAAATATCAGAAGTTTTACTGGACACTGTTCCACTGCCCATTGCACTGAAAACCAATACTCTAGAGGAACATTGGTGGATGGAAACTAGGTTAATTATTGAGAAGTACCAATCGAGGCAATGGGAGACCCACTCTGTCTCAGATTCACTTTTTGACTGTCGGGATTATAGAGGTGATATAGATTGTGGAGGAGGCAATGTGGGGAGAGGAGAGGTATTTGGAGAATTCTGCAGTGTTGGTAATGGCAGACACTGAGACACGGGCAGGGCATGGGCTAGTTTATCAGGTTCACCACGCATCTTTGTGTCTCAAATGAAAACTGGTTTGATCCATTATCTGTATCTCTCTGGGCTAAGTTTATCTGTAATTGGACTACATGCTAATTAAATGTCACAGATTCCTCAATTTATGATTAGCTGATTTTGCTGATGGATAAGTTCACTGAGTCCCCATGTACTGGCCATTTACAAAAACATATGATCTGGGCCCTTAAGAAGCTTACAATCCTTAAAAGGCTTCATCATAGGTCTCTAGTTACTGACTCTCAGTTAAGATTCAGTTTATTGAAGCAGAAGCTTCTAAGGAGAAAATTCAAAGCTATCTATGATAAGACCAAGAGTCTATTCCTTTAGGTTTTAGAGCCCAGCCTCTTCTTCATCCTGTTTTCACAAAACACTAGATAAGAGTTCACATTGACTAAGTTTGGCCGGTTGTCACTCCTGCATCAATCAACACTTCCCACGAGCTGCATCAAACTGATTTTACAGTCAATTTTTGCAAGAGTCTTAAAATATTGTCAAACATACATTTTGTGCTCAATATATCTATCTTTGACTATTACTATTGTTAGGATTAATGAAACTTGTAAATCAGTATATTTCATAAGTAGATTGAATTTGAATTTGAATTCTGGACAACCAGCATTTCCACTCTAATAGGTGGTATGACATCTAGAACAAAATACTTAGAACTCACCTAGAAAACATCAGACAGTTGCAATGGTGGGAAGACTGAAGGGATAAGACCAAGAGAGACACGAGCTCATGAGTGAGCTCAGTATTCATAATGGCATCTCTCCTTGAGGTGTTTACCATTTCCAGTGCACAGCTGAGAAGCAGAAGAGAAAGCAGTAGAAGAGAAACTGAGAAGTTTCAAAAGTCTCATGGGCTGCACTGATGGGGAATCAAAAAGGTTTCCAGATGAAATACAAGATGCCAGTTAGCTTTTAATTTTAGATAATAATAATAATAATAATAATAATAATAATAATAATAATAATAAATTAGTATAAGGGTATCCCTTGCAAGATTAGAATTTCAAAGTTCAAAAGTAATTGAGCAATTTATTTGGGGTTTTTTGGTTTGTTTTTTGATTTATTTGCTTTTATGAAATCTGGCAGCATCAGAAGGAAGGATTCTGTAAACAGCCAAGGTTTTAGTCGGGACTACAGATAATTACTACCCTAAGAGTAGAAATGAAGCAAAAACAGGGCAGCCTTCACAACGAGCTTATAGTTCAATTGCTACATGCATTAGGCAACATACATTTGCCTTCTAGGAGAAAAATTAAATTACTATTGGAAAATAAACTATGGATGTAGGATATGGACCATTCATAAGCATAAAAATGAATGAAGAAAATAGTAAATTATCATCATAAAGGCAATGAAAAATAACAAGTAGCTGATGAAATTAGATGAAACCCTTAATTTTCAATCCTAAATTACACGGAGGATCTTAACAAGAGCCTGAGGAATGAGAACCACTGGAAGTGCAGGGTATGGGCCTGGAGGGAACCCTTTCTGACTGAAAGTAGTCAAACTCCTGGCAAAGATGCAGACTTACAAATAAGGCAGAACTCTGCAAAGAGAGACTGCAGTCCTCAACTAAGTATTTGGCAGTCCTAGCTCCTTGAACGCTGGCTTATCAGTCACAACCACAGGCCCAGATAACATGGTGGCTTCTAGCTCTGTAAATAAAAGTTCTCTGTAGGTAGATCCACATGTGCTGATATGATTTATTTACAGCATCATCCTCTTCTTCCTGCTGTTCAGTGATAAGAATTATTCAGAGAAGTTTCATGGTCTTTGAGAAAAGTGACTACCCTATTGTCAAATTACATTTGTGCTGGAAACCCTTCCTCAGAATTACATTCCCAGCTTTTCACAATTCTTCCACAGCTCTACTTTATTTCTCTCCCTCTCTCTCTCTATTCAAAAATGAGTTTTTCCCTCCATCAGGTTGACAAATTTTGTAAATGCTTAACTCTGCTCTGTGTACTGAGTTAATAAAAATGTCTTGTATTTAATTCAGTATAAAATCAATGTTTCTATCATATTAGATAAATCTGAACATTAGGTGAGGTTTTAGCCAGAAAGAATTTGAAAATTAATTTATTTATATTGCCACTCACATGTTCTCTGAGACTTCAATGTTCTCTGAATTTGCTGTTTCTATTTCTTTTTTTTAACCTATTTTCACTTTTAGTAAAACTTCTTTCATAGCCACACAGAGCCCATTTCAAATGGAATACCGATAGGAGGCAATTCAAATCTCTGAAAGTTTTGCTTCTAGAAGACAGTAAAATAGATGGCAGGCTAGATTACATATTTTAAAACTCATAAAAATAATTGGATCACTATTTTTTCTTGGCTAACCTCCTACTTGTTAAAGTCAAGCATATTCATAAGAATGTTGGGATTTTCTCTTTTTTTGCAGATGTCTGTCCCGTTTTCCTAACACCACTTAATGAAGAGAATTTCCTTCTTCCAATACAGGTGTGGCTTTATTTCTGAGCTCTCAATTTTATTCTGTGTATCTGTTTGTGCTTTAGCACCATATTGTTTTAATGATGATCACTTTATAGTCAAGTTTGAAGGTAAGAAGTATGATTCCTCCACTCTTCTTTTTTTTCCCTCTCAAGATAGTTTTGCCCAAGCAAGCATCAATATTGTTTACTCGATTTTCTTTCAAAAATATCTCGGGAACTTTTATAGGAACAGCATAATAATATGGATCACATCAAACTAAAAAGCTTCTGCACAGTGAAACTTGGAGTGAAACTTGGAGTACAGTAGGCTCAGCCTCCCTGAATACTACGTTACTGAAGAAGAGAGCTCAGCACCTGCTCTACCTGTCTCTGGTGTGAAATCTTGTAGCTCCTTTTGTCTTTGTGTCTCTCAGTTAGGTGGTATGAATTTCAGTCAACAGACAAGGAAACAGAGAATTGGATGGTCATATAACACCTCCAACATCACAAAGTGTTTAAGGGACAGAAATAAGACTTAATATTTAGGTATCTGACCTGACAAACTCCTCTTGCTATCACTTCCTTTACAATGGCAGGTCGACCTTGCTGGAAAAGGGCACTGCATGGCCTACTAGGCTAACATCAGTGTGGGAGCTTGCTCCTTAAGGTCTGCTTCTGTATCACAACATAATATAGGCTGAAAAAGAGGTTCCAGACAGCAGGATTCTTTTTTGTGCTTAGCCATGGAGTATTTAGTCTTAGAATTCAATGTTTACATTTTCTTTATATCCTATACTTGAGGAAATATTCTTTGCTCTGACAATTTGGCATATGTTTTTAGTCTACCATCTTCGTGGCTAGTGGCTTGGTGTGTTTTTGTTGTGTTACCTCATGTGGATGAGAGAGGGCAAGGATGGTGGGAAGTGATGGAAAACAAGCCACACTCACCACCAATTTCATAATCACTGACAATGATGGATGATAGAGAAGGGTCTATTTCATGCACAAATTGCTTGGTATATATGTTTTTATGAATCAGTAAAAACCATAGTCTTTTAAATACAAAACAATCACTTCTATTCTCACAAGGAGTGTGAATTCCAATTAAATTAGAAGAATTTAAGAGAATTTTGGTCCAAGTCAGTAGAAAGTTGATTTCTCTTTTCTTATTCTCCTCTCCTCCCCTCTTCCCCACTCCCACCTCCTTCTCCTCTTCCTTCTTTTATTGATTTTTCTCTCTTGGGAGATCATTCCTCATGGGTCTCTCTGTGTCTTATGAAAGATACTAATGCTCTTATATCTTGAACTACTTTTTAGTGTCTACATAACAAAGAGACACTAAAATGAAAAGCAGATATGCCTACCATAGAGCTAAAAAAAATGTGTCTTCAGTAAAGTGTGAGCATGCGTATTGCCAATCACAAATCATAAATTATTAAGGCTTCCCTATGCAGACCACTTTTGTATAGCCATCGATCTGAATCCACTCGTGTGCCCTCTGTGGGACCTGGAACAAGGGCAGAAAAATTAAATAGAATAATATTCATGCTGCTTGCTAAGCCATGAGAAAATCCTTCGTCTCTGTGTCTGGAATCTCGTGTCTTCTGTGTAGTGCCGTAACAGACTGGATCTTATCCAGCTTAGATTCAGCAACTGCCTTCTTCCATGACTGTGTAACCTCCACTTTCAAAGCCATCCTCACCACATACCCAAATAAATCCTTTTTTCTCAACTTCTTCATAAAGCAATGGCCCAGAGTAAGTCACTAATGTGGCTCTCCATTTTAATTATGCTACTCGCAGAAACATTAAGCTTTTCAAAGTGCTCCATGGTTCATTCTTTTAAAAAAATGTAATGTCCTGGTTTGTGTGAAAGGCTGCAAATGAGAAGGATTAGTGGTTGCTTGATATGCTTCCTCTGACACCAGGAAATTTGGCTTGAAGCTGCTTTTATAAAGCCCTCCGCAATATGGTGGAATCTGTTTAACTCTGGGTATTTTCTTTCATTTCCCCATAAACATTTTACGTCATGTAAATTGTTTTTCTTGATTCACAGAAAACTCTTAATTCACAGTTATTTAAGAGTGGAGAAGGAAGGAAGGAGGTAGGGAGGGAGGGTAAAAGAGAATGAGAGAGATTGAGATGCAAAGAAAGCAGAGGGAAAAATAAATATAAAAATTAATTCCCTATTTAAATAAGCTCTGAACGCACAAGAGGGATTTTTTTTTTTTTTTTGTATCAGAGAAGTTAAATATTGCAAATGACCTTGAAAGGACCTAGTTCAACTCCTTTATTTCACCAAAAAGGAAATATAAGGTGGAGGTTACAGAAAGAGCAAAAGGTCAAGCTTGGAATAAAATAAAATCCAGTATCCTCATGACAAAGTGGGTTTTTTTTCCATTTTAATTGAGGCAAAAGCAAAAGTCATGCAGACAAGCAAGGTGTGAGTCCTTTGGTGTTATGAGTTCTTAAAAGCTTTTATTTTATTCTAAGAACATTATCACTAGAAACTCACTCACCCCTTTGTCCCAGAGAATTCTAGGAAAGGAAGAATACAATAAAGAGAAGTGAGTATTTAATCAAAAGTGAGCACTACTGCTGTCAAAGAAGAGCCTTTTGGTGAAAGCTGAGTTAGGGTATGTGATTCAGATTTGACTCTGAGAAGGATTCACATTCTCCGAAAGTGAATCTTGTGTTTGTAGGACTAGACAATTAGTGTGTGTAGCCAGGAACCACAGGACCAGGAAACTTCTTGGATGTTCAACTAACTATTCAGAAGAAAGCAAAGGAGAGAGCGACCTTGTCAAGTCTCCCTAGGAGAGCAGAAGGGAAGGTCACAAACCAGTACCAACCACAAATCACAGTAACTCACTCATCCCAGCAGGATCCATGTTCAAAGCTCAACTACTCTCATTCATCATAGCCCTTCTTTGGGCATAGAAGCAGCAGAGACTGGAGGATAAAGCACTCTCTTCTGATTAGTGGTGCTAGAGAAGCAAATCACATGTATGATAAAAGATTCCTTGGACAGAGGCCAAGTAGCATCTTTACTTGATGAGGTAATCCTGAATATATTGGATTAATATAAAGCAGTAATGTTATTAAGTGCTCTCATTATTCACAAACATAAAGATTCACTGTGATTAGATCCAAACTCTTATCCTGTTATTTGAGCTAATGATAAAATGCTCCCTTAATCACTTCTTAAAAAAATATTCTAAACTACATCAACCTATTGATTAATGAATCCAGGCAACACAGACAATATAAAATAACTGAAAAATAAAGCCCTCAGAAAAAAAGAATCCTTTGGCTAACTCTGGAAATCCTCTGTAGGTGTCTACCGTGACAGTTCAAAGGACAGAGATAGTCAAAAGATCTTTCTGCCACTAAGGTAAAAAGGTAGTCAGATCCTCGGTTCCAAGCTTCCAGCTCAGCATATTTTCCTTTCTGCTTCACAACCTCTGAATATAAGAATAAAAGCACAGGCATTTTTTTATTTTTCAGATCATTAGCATGAAAGTCTGCTGCAAATATGCAGGACCTGGTCTTCCCAGAAGCAGAAAAACAAATGGATGATCCAATGTTCACAGTTATGACCTTTAGTTTATGAGCTTGACACTCCATTCCAAAACAATTCTCCTTCAAAAATGATTGTTGAAGCCGCCTTTGCCATTATTTCAAAACAAGGCTACCCAAACTAAACAAATCTTAAATTAACACATTCAGGAGCTATGCATCCTAACAGCTACCAAAAAGTCATTGAACACACTTCTCCAGATTCTCTAAATTCCAGTACAAATGTTCAGACATCTGCCAGCTCTCCTAAAGTGCATTCAGAAAAAGCACTCCCCTTCAGAGCACGTTGAAATCAAAATCAAATCGTTTCTCCTCTTCCTTCTTAACCATTGAACTGTCTATAACACAGACATGAAAGAAAGATGCCACCTGACTGAAGAGTGATATTGATATCTGAAGTGAGCTGTCATGATGGGGGAATTTTTCAAAGCCTGTTTGCCCAAGCCATAGCAGCTGCACAGGCAGGCTCCTGAAGGATTTGCTGAGCTACTGACTGCAGTAGGAGCAAAAGTTCTGTCAGTGGGAAGAATTCTTGAGAACCCCACTTCAAGAACAAAATGACTCACAAATGCACCCTCCGAAGAGAATGTTTAATGCAGAGCCATAGGGTCCCAAGAGGACTCTTGGTGAGAAGGTTCTGTGTTGGCCAGGGTCAGCCCATAGTGGTTTCATCCTGGGCCATTAGGACAGATAACTGATAAGTGGAAAATCACTGTGCTGCTTTTGTTTAGCCCATAGTGTCACGTCTTCACTGTGCAGCTATGCTAGTCTCTAAGAGATCCACCAGCTCAGTGTACTCAAAATTAACATTTCTTCTGTCAATCATTCACAAAATTCTAATACTATTTGCTTAGACAGATTTTTTTTTTTTTAATGTCAAGTATTTTAAACTGGCCTTAACTACTCAGGCATGAATAGGAAACCTGAAGGATAGTGATCTTCAAACTGCTATGAAGATCTCTCAATTCCAAGGCCTGCTCTACAAAGAGAGATTTTCTTCCCCAAATCACTTATCCAGTCAAGAGTCTCCTCTTTGCATGATCACCTAGAAACTGGACCGCTGTAGCATTTTGAATCTGTTCTTGTTGGCATTCCAATACTTTACCTTAATATAAAACATTGAACTTCGCAAAACTTTTGAGATATGTTATTAGAGTTTGAATCTCACCATAAAGGCTATGGAGAAGACAGAAAAGGTATAATTTTCCCTTTTTGTAAAAGATGAAGACATTCTGACCAACAAAGCTCAAATACCCCCAGTCTGCCAGTCAATACATATCAGAGTTGGAATTCAAGTTCAGCATCCTCCAAAGTTAACATAGTGTTACTCACCTCCTCTGAAGTACCAAAGCCTAGCTGGCACTCCCAGAAGCCACAGTTCAAAAAGTGGAGGTTTCTCTGCCTGCCCTGGTGATTCCCAGGTAGTATTAGAGCATCAATATAGCGTGGTAGTCACCAAACTCTGGAGCAAGACGGTAAAGTTTGAATCCTGGCTGTTTCATATTAGTTATGTGAGTTGGGATATGTTAATAGTGCCATACCTGCTTCGTCTTTTGTAATATTGAAATGATAATTGCATCAATCCAAGGGTTATTACAAGGGATAAACAAATCAACACACACATGAACACATGTATGTGCACACACACACAACACTTAAAATATTGCCTGCTACAAAATAAGTGCTCGTTAGAGCATGGAAAAATTCCCCCATTCTTCTATGGTTCTTCTCAGGTTGGTAGAGCAAAAAATTAATATCAGACAAATACACAGTAGGAGAAAATACATACTGAATAACATAAAGAGAGAGAATTTACATGGTTATAAACTCTAAGGTAAATGAGAAGTTCAAAGACGGACACTGAGTGTTGAGAATGGGAAAAGAGATCTGGGCCATCAAGGTGAGAGGAGGACACCCTCACATAAGGAGACCACTCATACCACAAAAATTCACCTCTAGACTTTATTTCTTATCTTAGGATAGGTTTCTCTGATGAAGAGGGATGTTCACAGACAAACTTTCTTCTAGATTAAGACCATCCCAAACTAAATTCTTCTTGAAAATAAGGGGCAATGAACATTTATCTAATTAGGGGAAGTGTGGATTCTGAGGGAGGTGTGGACTCTGAGGGAGGTGATCGCTGCTTTGAATGAGGGAAGAGAGGAAAGGTCAGGAGAAAGAGAGAAGCCTCTCCTTTGCCTCTGGGGTTGCCACTCAGATAAAAACAATCATGTCAGGGCAGACTGTTGATAGAAGAACAATCATAAGCGACTTGGGTGATTTGTTTTGAGCCCCATCATGTAAAATGCTTATTAGCTATAACTTAAATTGAATATAAAAACAGTAGGCTTCACGTACTTAAATCTGCCCTGCATCCCCTTTCTCTACTCCTCCCTCCGCCCCATGGTGAGTAACTTATTTTAACTCTCTTCCACTTTCTCACCACTAAAATTCTTGCAATTTGGGTTCAATCATTCAGAGCACACAGGACAGATGATAATCTCATGACTTAAAATATACTCCTGGTATAGCAAATGTGGATTCCTTTAGTCCTCCCAGATATTCTATTTGCATGTTGAGAGTAATCTTATGAAGACGCAGTACACAACTAATAACTCACACACCTCCCACAGTACGTGAGTCATCTCAGTCCATACCAAGCCTGCATCAGAATCTCTAGGGGCAGAGCCTTCATTTTTTAAAATAACAAGTTTATTGAGATTTAATTCACATTCTGGACATTAATTGGTGTAAAGTGCGGGGTCAGTGGGGTTTTTTCCATAGACTTGCACCACTGTCACCGCAATATAGATTCAGAACATTTTCAACAATCTCAAAGGAACCCCCATTTCCATTAGCACTCACTCCACATTTTCCTTTCTCCCAGTTCTAGGCAACCACTAGTCTACTTTTTGCATAAATTTGTCCAATCCTAAACACTTCATAAAATGGATAAGCGCAGTATGTGTCTATCTGTGACTAACATCTTTCACCCAGCATAATGTTTTCAAGTTGAGCATGTTATCCCATGTATCGATATTTCATTCCTTTTTATTGCCAAGTAATATTGTATCGTATAGATAGACTATGCTTTGTTTATCTATTTGTCAGTAGATGGATATTTGGGGTTGTTGTCTTTCTTTTTCTAGAAACTTGAATTAGAGAGTTCAATTATTGATTTGCGGTCTTCATTCTTGATAGAGGCATTTAAAGCTCTAAATACTGCTATGAGTATATCCTATACATTTTGATATGTTGTACTTTCATTTTCATTCTCAAAGTATTTTTAATTTCCTCCATAATATCTCCTTCGACTCTTGATTAAGACTGTATTTAAATATCATTTATTTGTTCATGTTACAAATTTCCTTCTGTTAGTGATTTCTAATTTTATTCCATTGTGGTTAGGAACATACTTTGTGTGATTTCAACGCATTAAAATCTGAGGGAAAGTGAAATTTACTTTCCTGGGACTATGGTACTGACAAATGATAATCTTTAAGAATAGAATATATTACAGTTTTGGAAAAGTTTAGAAGTAATAATGGCTTATTATCGGGCAAAGGTTCTCACTGCAAATCATTACAGGATTATATGCAAAGAGAACAAAACTATAATTTGTGTTTTCTTTCTATAAAACTGCAGTTTTTTAGTGACCAGACAGCAGAGTTTCTTTCTTTTTTTCTTTTTTTGTCTTCCCCTAGATAGACAGACCACTTTATGTGACTAGCCCCTTAATCACTAAGCCACAGGAGTACACCTGGAAAGCTTCTTTCTATTAATGAAGTAATTTGTTATATCCTATGCTTTTTACATATTCTTAAATCATTTTAACAACAATAATTACTGTCACTTGCTTTTTATTTAAAGAAAAGGTTCAGGCAGAAATGAAGGTGAGAAGGCAAGGGGAAAGAAGGAAGGAAGAAAGAAGAGGAGGAAGAGCTTTATTTTATTTAATTTTTTATTTAGCTGTTCACCCTGGCCTCAGGTCTTGAACCCTGGACCTTGGGATGTATGTGGGACTGGTCCCAGGTGGACTAGACTGCTAGGCCACCAGGGTACACCCTGTCACTTACTTTTTAAAAAACATTTTTTTAAACTACTCCTTGCCTTTGGATTCTGGTCACTTATAGTCATAGTATGAAGCTTCTAAAAACTTGTTGATTTTGCCATTATGTGATTCAGACCTCTTTTTAAATGAAAACAAAGAACAGATATTTTCAATGCATAGAATATCTTTGTTTTTCCTAAATAGTTATTAGTCACACAAAGGTTTGTTTCTTTATGGTACAAGAAAGAATATAAAGTTAGGATTAGGTTTGCTTGGACTCTCCAAATTGTATTACTTCAATGCTATTGTAAAACCTGTTTTACCAAAATTAGGAGGAACAATAATATAAAAATTAGAAGAGAAGTTCAGCCTTGCTAATTTAATTATAAATAAAATGTGTTAATAGAATAGTTTCAGGTGCGCCTTGATGGAGTAGGGCTTGGGTGCAGTCCACATACCTCCCAAGGTCCTAGTTGGTATCCTGGGACCAGTGGAAACAACCAAGATGAACCAAGATAAACAACTAAATAAAATCAGTAAGAAGTGCTTCTTCCTCCTCTACCTGCCTGCCGGCCCCTGCCCACTTTCATTCCTGCATGCATTGCTCCTTAAAAAAAAAGTTTCAGTAATTATGTGCTTTTTCCATTTAAAAAATTATCATACTCAAGTTCAAAGATGATAAATATCAGTCTATATAAAATTTGTTTCTAGGTAAAATATTTTTATCAATCAAGGACAATAAGAGCATATGAACACAAAAAATTAGAACTTAGAGATTTGTTAATGCTTCCAGCTTTCATACCATCCTCTTACTCCCCCTAAAGTTATTAATAACAAATCAATTGCATTTTATTGCTCAACAAAGGATCTCAATTTTCTGTTCTCTTAATTAGGATTACAATAATGAATAAGGTAGTGTTATTCAGCCACGTCACTCTATACATGCAGATTACATGTTCCTAGTATTTTTTCTTTCCTTAGGAGTTTTGGGCTGTCTGTTTTCTCAGTATCATGCTCCATGCATATATAAAATGGCTAATCCAAAGACTTAATGGGTCTTCTATGTACATTCTGGGAGTTCTTTCTCTGCATTGCTCATGCCTCTACCATATTCTTCCCTGAAAACTCTAGCAACCTTGAAGTCCTTGAATTCTTATCTATCTCTTCAACCCAGAAAGACTACTTTGTATCACTGTCCAGTAATTTCTTCCAAGAAAAAATTGGGGGCCATAAAATGAAAGGGTTCACAGTATTTTTCATGAACTACGTCTGTCTGATGTCTGAGAAGTGTTGTTACATATATGATCTATCATAACCAGAAGCGGAATACCAAACAACCTTTAAGACACCATTTATACCAAATATGCATTTTTAAAATCCCAGACTTCTTCTTCATCTCAAGGAAGAAAACAATAAAATGATTCCTAAGTCATCAGTACTTCAACATTCAATATTGTTAATCTGAATCTAAATAGTCTAAGTGTTAATGCTATGAGAGTGTAGCAAAAAAAGTCTATTTTTGATTTCTGCAACATCCACCAACAAACCATGGCCCAGCTGTTTTACATGCTAATATTCACTCCTTTGAAGGATTTTAATACCAAATCAGAAAAGAGTGGTAGGGAGTGGCTTTCTCCATACACAAAATTCTAAGCAATGCTGCTTCTCTAAAATTACATGGCACCTAAAAGCTCTGAGAAATCTTTTATTTTACTGCAGGTGACATCTCTTTGGTTTACGTAATTTTTTTTTTGCTCACTAAATATGTTTTGCAAATCGAAAATGGGTCACTATCAAATCACTAGAGAAAAGCATTCAAGATCCAAAATGGATGCTAGGTAACAGAACCGTTTCACATGCAGTACAGCGGCTGAAAAATGTGAAGTGACGTGGCATTTTGTGATCTGCGACTCTAACTTATGCTGCCTTTTATGTTCCACCAGTCTACAGTTCTGCCATGAACCTGACGATCCTCCAGAATACAATTGCTCTCCAAAAGGGAAAGAAACAGGATATATCTGGAAAATCCAGAGCTATCCGGTAAGTCCACAATATACTTTCAAGGGGGTAGAGAGCCAGGTGAAGAGCTCAGAAATCTCCAGGATACAGTAACACTTTCAGAAATAAAGTAAAAGAAATGGCACTGTGAACTAACGGAAAAATTAAAAATAAGTTCACTGATAGAGATTTTTATTTTCAGGATGAGGCTAATACTAAATCTGGTGGGAAGATTAAGATAACTGGCTTTTTGTTTTACCTCTTCCCAATGTTGAGCTTCCAAGTTATGGAAACCAGTTGCTCCTTTATTTCTTAATGCCTTGCAGCCTCACGATGAAGCCATCTCCAAGGGGAATCAAGGGACAGAGATCATGTACCTTACATGATACGTCATCAAAAGTGTCGATCACAACCCTTAGGAGGGAGGGAGTGATAGTTGAGTGTTATCGATCAAGAGGACCTGGTGCTTTGTTCTTCTGGTACGTACAATTATCCGATCATCCTCAGGTGGCTATTCCAGCATTATGGCTTCCCTGCACAGAAATAAACTCTGGGAATGAAAACCAAAGCAAAAATGTGAGATAAAACTGTCAGTCTGCTTTGAACCACATTAGAACAAGTTTAATAAATGTTGCTGAGATGATGCAGATGAGCAATGATAAGGGCTGTCATGTCTGCTTCCCTCTCTGACAACTCAGACCTCTGTTGGGATCCTTGTTTATCTGTAAAATTGCTCCACTGAAAAAACTCCCAAAATTATATCATGGATAATCCGGGCATCATCCCCTGACTTGATAATCAACTTGTTATCAGCATCAGGGAGTGAATGCCATAAATTAGGTGAATCATCCTACGAGAAGTCCTTTACCTCACAGAAAGAGAGCAAGCACGTATTTGTTTTATATTATTTGTTATTCAACAAAGAATCATCAGCCAAGCCTGAAAAATGCTGTGTTTTTCTCCCTTCTTACACAGGTAACTCGTGTCATTTAAAAAAAATTTTTGTTTGGACTTAGATAAGTCATCTCTAGCAATATAATTAACCATGATGAAGTATGTAAGAATTGCCATCCTTTCTATGCTGGACTCACAAGTAATAATATTTCAAGTAGCTAAGGGATCTTTACTGCTTTCTCCTGCCCTCGTCTACAAAGAAAACTAAGTAGTTTATTCTCATGTATGTGCAGCACTGACATAGACCGTATTTCATAGAACTGACATTGACCCAAATAATACAGAAATCTACTGACAATAGTATAGTCAGTCAGAATCATGTTGGAGTGATGGTTGTAGGTTTTTTTAGATCCGCAGTTGTGTTTCCACTCTGCTGCATGACTGAACAATGCTCTGTGTTTACAGAGAAGCCAAGTGAGGCCAAGGATGCAGAAGGCAGTAGAGAATTATTTGGTTTATCATAAGGTGAGACATAGTCATGTGTCTGGGTCAAATAAATTGACTACTAAAAGCATATGGATGTCATTGGGAAGAATGCAGAAAAGTCAATTGAGTTTTCATTTCATCTACTTATTTTCATTCCATCTTTAGCATATTTATATTAGTAAAGTCTCTGAGAAAATAGAATTGAACACAAGGACATGATAAATTTTATTTATATTAAACCACTGTTGATGAACTGATGAATATTTAACTTGTTTTGATAGGGAAAAGGTAGAGAAACCATTTTGTTTTGTTTTGTAAATCTGCCAGTAATAGCAAAGTTCTACTCATTTGCAGCAATTCATTTAGTTGAGTTTCATGTTGCATCTTTTGCAACAGCCGCCACCTAGGGACTAGCAGAAAGAAGCAGAGCATAGGATCAAGCCTGGGGAGAAGCCATGGTTTGACCCAATTGTAGCAAAAATGAGTGGCATAGCTGCATATTTGTTGAACTACAGAAAACAACCATTTCCTGAAAGCATTTACTGTCTATTGAGAGAAACAATTATACAATATATACTAAAATAATCACACAAAATACATTGAAAACTGTGATCGTAACTATGTAGGAAATGCACTTGGATCTTTTAACAAGATGATCTGACTTAGCAATGTCAGAAAGAACCTTTCTAAGAAGTGAACTTTGATCTGTGATCTGAAGAATCTTCCCAGCACTGACTAAGGAAGAAACACGGAGGTAAAGAACCACCTGTAAAGATCCTGAGGCAGGTAGAAGTATGACATCCTTGAAGACATAGGAAGGATCCTGATTTCAGGGTTGAATATTTGAAATGGGGATAACTGATAGACATAGGCAGTTGGCTATAAGTATGGATTGTGATTCTATAATCTTATTTATACCCAATATCTCTGGAATGCCACACTAATATAAATGCATGAACTTTCCCAGAGGATCACCACTCTTCCAAGGCAGTATTTCTAATGAATCTTGCCTGTCTTTCCTGCTAGATGCAGGATCACCTATAAGTTCTTTTTGACCTGGCATACCTGGCAGTTCTTATGAATTGTTTGGAGTCAGTCTGTGGCATCAAACTAGCACACTGCCCTCTGATGGGATAATTCAATTCATAGACAGTGCTCTCTGAATCGCATTTGAAATGAATTAGCCTGTTAGAAACTACGCAAATTGTCCAGGAAAGAAGCGGGAAGGTAAGTGACACAAGACATCTTGGAATATGAAAGAATCAAGTTGCAAGGTGGTCATCATTCTCTTGATAAAAACTATCCGTAGGAGAGGAAGCATTTTTCAAAAATCATGACTTTAGCCTGTCTGTACAGCTGCTTTCCTGCTTTGGTGCACTTGTACTTGGGGACAAGCAAGCAGTTGTCCCCAAGGCAGTTGCTGCCTACCATTGTCAAATCCTTACACTTTTTTCTGGAAAAAGGACTCTAGCCTAAAGGGCCATGATTCCACACATTCCATTGTCATTTATCAAACTATATATTGTGGTCCCCACAGAGACTCCCCATAAGGCTGTTCATCAAAATCATCTTCTGATGATGTTCTGTTAGTCCCATGATGACCAAAAGCAGGGAAATGCTTTGGAAGGAAAATGGCTGTTACTGAAAGCCTCTGTTCTCTTCGGAGTACAGCAATTCATTTACTTGCTAGATAAAGTCACGCCGAAAGATCCTGAAACAGTAAGGAAAAATCACATTGCCGACTAATTCCAGTACAAAGGAAAGTGGAATATTTGAAAGAGAACATGTATGATTTGCCACAGCCAAATGGTATAATTACTCTGTGCTCTTCAATGAATCAAAGTAACTGCTGAGACCAGAGCAGTTGTAACACTGAGAGAGAAAAACCTCCAGTATATTTAAGACGATCAACACAGATAATCTTCTGAATTGGCACCTACTCTAAGTGCTAGCTGAAACCCAGGCAAATGAAATGTTTGCATTCTCAGAACCAAGACACACATGCTAAGTAAATAATTCGAGATTAATACATAAGAGCTATGTGCCAGAACCAGGGAAAGGTAATAGGCAACCAGAGTCTGAGGAAATCAATATGAAACAAGTGACTAGAGAAGCTATGTGGAAGAAATGGGTCTCAAAGAATGGGTATTTATTAGTCAGGGTTCTTCAGAGAAGCAGAGCAAGTTGGAGAGGCAGCTAGCTAGTAGATGCAGATGAGATAGAGAGAAATAAGTGCAATGAGATATATGCATATACATATATATATGTGTGCATATATATATCCAGAGAGAGATTCATTATAGGAATTGACTCACATAATTATGCAGGCCTGAGAAGTCCAAAGATCTGTTGACTGCGAGCTAGACACCATAAAAACCTGTGGCAGAGTTCAGTAAGAATCAGATCTGAGAACCAGAGGAACTGATGGTGTAAATTCCAGTCTAAGGGCAGGAGAAGAAGAGATTTGAATGTTCCAGCTCAAGTAAAAAAAAGGAGGCACATTCCTCTTTCCTTTACCTTTCTGTTCCACTCTGACCCCCAAAGGATTGGGTGACGCCCACTCACACTTGGGAGGGAAATTTACTGAGCTCACTGATCCAAATGCTAACCTCATCCAGAAACATCCTCAAGGACCACCTAAAAATAATGCTTAATTTGGGCACCTCATGGGTTAGTCAACTTGACATAGAAAATTAACCATCACAAATAATTCAGACAAAGACAAACAACAAGTGATTCACTCATAGGTGGTAAATAAACAAAACAATAAATAACAAAACAGACTTCTAGTGGTTACCAAATAGGATAGGTGAATAAAGTAGGTCAACTATATGGTAATGAATGAAAATAAGAATTCTGATGATGAATACAATGTAGTACACAGATTGGATCTTAAAGCTGTACACCTTAAACCTGTATAATATTATAAAGCAATACTACTTTCATGAAAACAATTGACCATCACCGATAGGGAGGGTTTGACCAGATAGAGAAGAGAGGGGAGTGGATTACAGCTAGAGAAGTAGCCTGATCAGCGGGTAAGAGCACACACAGGATTGTGGGTTGGGGAAGGAATAAGTCCATCAGACAAAGCTTCTGTAAGGCACTACTGGAAGCAAAATGTGGAGGAAAAGTCAGATGGAGGTGACTGAATCCCTTGATAATGAAAGCAACACAACCTAAAGAGAAAATGAAAATGATTTAGACATTTTTGCTTTAACAACTCCATGTTGAATATCAGCTGCTAGCCCAGGTCAGACATTATGATATGTCATGTCACCTTTACACAACATCACTAAAGTTGGTTCTCTATTTTCAAGTTAAAAACGTGACCCAGCAAGACAAAGTAATTTTACCAAAGTCACACAATTAGCAGACAGGTCTAGGTGACCCAGAAACCTAAGTTCTTTACACCCTGGGGCCCTGTTGGTGCCGCTGAGTTACACTTGCATAAACCTTGTCCAAGCAGCATTAAGGGACTCATGCTCATTCACTGTGCTCACTGTGGGCACCAGCATGTTGCCCACAAATATCAGTTAGAGCCACCCTTCTTAATACACTCTCCCCAATATGCTGGACATCACCGTTACTCTGTTCATCAGTTCTCAAAACAGGAAGTGCCTGGTCTGTGCCAGGCAGTGCTGCGGGTTCTGAGAACAGAACCACGGCCAATGCAAAACTCCTGCCTCATCCCGTCCCTTCTCCTGTGAAAGAAATGAATGGAATTCTGGCTCAAAGTTTAGCACTGATTGACTCAGCATATAATGAATGACAAATAATTGCTTCTATTTTGATTTTATCTTAGTCCTCTGAAATAAAAATGCTAATGCAAGCATAAATAAACTTAGACAACTACAAAGAAAACCCAGCAACAGATAGATCATGGTCCTATGTTAAGCAATCATTTTGATGTATAAGATTAGTTAACTATAGCATTGGCTAATGGAAATGTTGTCCCTTTCTTATCAAGACATCTTGTATTCTCCATGATGATTTATGCATGCATCTTGTAGGACCCACACTTTCTTTGAGTTAGGACAGAAACCCAAATCTCAAAGAGCTCCTCAACCTCAGGCTATAATTACACAGGATGAAGACTTTGAAATCACAAGGCTTTAATCAAAGACAATTGTCAACCAGAGTGGAGATGCAAGGTGAGGCCTCTCTCCTTCTCCCTGTACCAGGTGGCTGATTCCTTTTCAACATTGCCTTCCACTCTGATCAGAGATGAAGTAGAGGGAGGAGCAGAGAATCTTTTTAATGTCACTCTGTCTGTTGAAGAAAAAGCATACCATTTTTGACTGATGATCCCTGGAACAGATTACTCCAAAACACTAGAAAGTCATAATTTTACTTTTCCCCTCAAATTCTATCATTCTTCCTCCCCACATCTGCTGTACACACAGGCATCATCATCATCAACATCATCATCATTGTCATCATCATCATTATCATCATCATCTTTCCGCACATACACACATCATCATCATTATCCAGGAAATACAGAGTTCTGGCTTCTTAGAAAGGCTAACACTTCAATTGACAATAATCACAAATCTACTTCACTCATCAAACTAAGGAACTACTAACATGTCGTGTTTGATATAGATTTTTGCTAAATTTTTCTATAAATGGGATTATTTTATTTATATGACTTAAAATATTCAAAAAGTGCTTTAGACATAAAAGTTTGGAAAGTAATTTCAAAATACTTAGTGCAGTATCCTTTCAAAAATGAGAAATGAGCTGTGACATGTAACAGATGACAATTTCAGTTCACATTGCAAATGAATATTTATACTTGAATGATCAACAACAAACATTTTGTTTATTTAGTACTGCACTGGCAGTACTGAGTGAAAATTTCCTTCTAAAGTGTGAAGCTCCTATATTTTTACCACATATCTTTGCCTATTTAGAGTATATAGCAGACTATAGCTAAGGGAGAAATAGTAGAAAAGCTCTATGGAACACTTGAAAACAAATGAAAATTAAAACTTAGAAATCAAATTACTTCCCTGATGGTAACTCCCCTCCCCCCGACCTCCTGTCAACCATGGTGGTTTCCAAGAAAGTAAAGAAGGAGGTTCACCTAGGATGGAAAAGGTACACAGTTTCACAGATTTTGGAACAGTAGCTGAGAGCAGCATGCATATTTTTAAAGAAAAGTTATAGGCAAGTAGGCAGGAAAGGCCAGTAGGCAGGCAGGCAGGAAGAGAATGGAAGAAGCATTTTAATTTATTTCCATTTTAGTTGTTCATGCTGGTTGTCCCTACCACCACTACCAGCAATGGAACCCCGGGGTATGTGACATGCATTCATTGGAGGCAATTGATCTAACCACTGCTCCATCTCGATATGTTTGAAATTTTCTGCTTCCAGTAACCATAAGTCGAGAGAGTTGCATTTGAAGGATGCATTTGAAAAAATTACTTATTAAAACTCTTTTTACTGCTGTAAATTCCATTTCCATTTAAATGGAAGTAGAAGCAGACAAATTGCTCTCATGATGCTCTTCCCATTTGTGTTTCTATGGAAATGGATTTTTGATTAGGAAAGGGAAAGCTGAAAGCAAAAGTCCTTTCTAAGCTGACAGGGCATAACTGAAGGTGTTTAATTGAGAAAGTTGACCAGATTTTGTTCAATCCAAAGTAACATAATGTGAAAGCAGCTCAAAATTACAGAAATAAACATTTATTTCCAGAGTCATTTGACATCTCCTATTTTCCTAACCATGTCCTAACCAAGGTCAGTCAGACAAAAACCCACGGCCTTGACTTGCAGATCCTCATTACTGACATAATGTCTTTCACTGGCTCTTGCTTTTGAATATTGTTCTTGCATTAGTTCCCAAAATATGATGCTTGCCCTAAACTGTGCATTCAAGAGTAATGGAAACTTTGGGGATATTTTTAAGAGGAAAAAATCTATAGATAGGTAGATACATACATACATATATACATACATACACACATACATACATACACACATATACACATAGATAGAGAGATAAGAAGGATAGGTAAATGTGAGCTGAGTTTCAAAGAGAAAATAATAATTTGGTATCACTTTCACCTTTCATCTCAACAATTTCCTAATAACCCACATTGGAATTTAAAACATCAGATGCACACTATTCTGTGAAGAATTGCCATGTAAAATCCATTACTAAAATCTTTCATTACACAAACGATGTCAATCAGCTGCTCTCAATGTCCCCACTCTTTTGAGTTCAAAATGGCTAAGGTTTTTTCAAAAGTTCAAATAGTCTTATTTCTGACAGGAATGTTGTGCCTATACTAGTGCAGGAACAAATTATATTCATATTTTCAGTGACTGCTCAATGATCGGGAAATATAACTGATATGCAGTCAAAACAAGGCTAGAGAAAAACTTTGCAGGCACTGTCGTTATTCTTTTAGCTGTTTGACTTAAAAGACAAGGGGCCCATCATAGGTGAGCTCTTTACATCTAAACTTCTGTATCAGCATAATAATGAATGTATATACTGATGTAGATTGCCTGAAATTAGTCTAATTTTTTCCATGCCAAACACCCTACTGGTATCTCTATACCAGAAACTAAAAGGTTGACAATTAGGAATTGATTAATTGGTCATAGAGGGTTTGAAATTCTAAGTATACCATGGCTATAAAGTGATATATTATTGTTCAGTAAGATAAATAATAAAGAGAAGGAGGGAGGGAGGAAAGGAGGATGACGGAGAAAAAAAAGAGAAAAAGAAGGTAAGTATGACAAAGAGAAATGCATGAAATAAACTAGAAAGGGAAAGAAAAGAAGGTAATAAATCCAAAGATCAATGAGCCAATAATTATTATGAAGTGAAAAAAAAAAAGTAGCCAGACGTTAACTGCACTTTATTCTCCTTTCATCTAGTAACCATAGGAGTAGCGTTATTAAACATTACTAGAGAGCCAGATGCAAAGAAATAAGAAGGGGCAGATAAGAAATGGTTGGAAGTGAGAGGGGGGAGAAAACACCAAAAGCACATCAGCGTCTTCATGCTCAAGTTGCTTGTATTTCTGCTGCTAGGAAGACAAAGGTGTTCACACCAGGCTTGCTGAAATAAAATCTCCTTGGATACTGGGTATAGAGTAAGTTGAACACTATGGGTAAAATGCTAAGAGAGGAGTTCCAACATAATTATACAATACATGCCACACAAAAAAACATAGCCATGTGAATATTTGGGAACCTTTTATCTGTATATTTCAGGTCACCTGCTAGAACAAAATGATAACAAAAAGAGAAAGTGTCCATTACATATGACACCATTTTATGACTTAGTTGTTGGAGGGAATGAATACTCAGAAGACTAAAGTAGCATTCACTCACTTGAAAAAACTCTTTCTTTGACACCCGTTATATAATTTGTTTCAAAGGACAGCACTTCCTTAATCTCCCACCACTTTCATTAAGCTTCACTATTCAAGAAAGACATAGTCATTCTAGGCTGTTAACCAAATGTGTCAAGTACGCAAAGGACTGGCTGCCAGGGTAAAAGAGTAATTTGAATTTTCAGAAAAGAATAGGTAATTGAAAATTAGCTAAAAGATTCCATTCTAGAAAACCAGAGAGCACTTTCCATTTGGAACATATATCCCCTTTCAGTCCAATCCCAATGTAGAATGATGCTAAAATTGTAGTTTCCCATGAAACATTCCTATGTCTTCTTTGATCTTCCCCCATGGAATTCCATATTCACCTCTTGATTCCTCCCTAAATTGATTTACCAGGATTGAGAGGAGGCAGGGAGGTAGGATGGAGGTCTCTGTAGATGCAATATATTCTATATCTCCATTACCTTCTTCTAAGAGAAATGGAGGAAATGGACAAAAAAATAACATGTAAGAGTAGAATGAATAGTGTTTGTAGGTATGGACAGGTGAGCAGATGACTAGATGGCAAAAATATGTTATGATAAGGGATCTAGTGGGTGTAGGAATAGACTGTGGATGAATGGTCCACTCTAGAGTTAAAAGATATGGAAGACAAAGGCATCCAAGTGGATGTTCCTTGAGGATTTGAGAAAGCAAATGATGGCATGGAGCATTATAAAAAGTGTTTTCTTTACCCAAGTTAAGTGTCACTTTGAAGTTTGAAAGAATAAAAGACATGGTGATCTTCATCTTTGGGGAAACAGTTGCTAAAAGGATCATTGCAATCAGACAATTAAGTTTAATGAAATAATTACTGCAAAGTAAGAACTAAAATTTCTATTCATTGTCTCTGACAAACTAATTGTTTGAGGGCCCATTCTTCATTTTGTACCCAAATGAAGTATTCGGTAACAGTTATTTATGAGAAATATAGAAAATAAAAGGGTGAAGGTCACCAAGGGAAACTGATAAATGTAGACACTCTTTAATTGAACAGGGCTAATTAACACATGGTGAAATACGATCAAGATCATTCCCGTTACTAATCATTTGAGAAATGACTCAGAATCGCAAATACTTCACTCAATCATGCCAATCAATATAAAAGGAAACACGTGTAGAAAAATAAGAGAAAAGGGAAGAAGCGGGAGCTGGAGCTTGGGGTGAAGAAAAGAAAACAGGTCTTATCAATGTTTTAGGTTCTCTTGAGCTTTTTTATTTTTTTTTTTTGATATTTTAAATATCAATTTTTATTTCAAATATATGCCAGTTCAGCTATACTCTAAGCTAAGACTTTCTGACCTGGTTACAAAAATGAAGCACCACTACTGTCAGTGTTCCATTTGAAGCTTAGAAGTGAAATTTGAGCAAACAATGAGCCTTTAAACTTAGGTCAGTCTAACTGATTCAGAAGGCAGTCTGGTGTTTTCATTCATTGCTCTTTGTGTAATGTCCCCAAACTCAGGGCACATGTCTTTACTCTGTTGATGTCATGTCCTATCTGCACACACCTCCCATGACTTGATGTTTCTTTAAATTTCCTTACTTTTGAAGGCATATGTATTTATAAAGTTAATCATCTATTACCTGCCTTCAAAAGAACACCAGTACCATTCACCATCGAGTAGAAAACAACCACAAAAAAATAAACCACTATATAATAAAAATGAAATACTAAACAGATATATATATATATAGTCATGTTTACATACTCTTTTGCTTCATTCGCTCACCATTCTATTTGAGTAATGGATCCAGCAGTATCCTGGTAAAGTTTCAATAACCGATTTCAAGCACCAGCGGGCAGTCTGATCACATAGTTGGGAAATGAGGTGGTACAGGCTGAACACATATGTTTATGTTGCTACAGGCTAATGCTCATGATTATAGTTCCCCTAGAAGTTGCCACTTTCAGTTTCCTATGCTAATGTATACTCTCCTCAATAAAACTCAGATCTAAGGAATTCATGTGGGAAGTGGTTACTCAGCTGTCATATTCTAGCTATTTGTAAATAAATCAATGCAACCTCTGCAATGTTTTCTGGAACATTTCAAAGGCTTTAGAAACCAAACCAAACAGATCCATAGTTGGATACTGCTTCTCACTAGGTCTTACGAATGCATTCTCAAAAAATCAGTAAGAAGTTCAATTTTTAAAGTAGAACCTATGGAAAAACAGCCAGAATTGTGACCTCTATCACAAATTTCTTTATATCATGAGTGCCTTCTGGTTGGCTTCCATCATTGCTAGCTCTAGGAGTGAGTCTTCTCTATTTTTAAAGGGAAACATTCTATATCTTACAATTATATTTTTAGGCACTACATACACACAAATAATTTTATTTCAATGGAAAAATAGTTAGGAAACATTTGTTCATGATATGGCACAATGGTCTTTTTATGAAGATCAACTGGGGAACTTTTTTCTAAATGTTTACACTGATTGTCAAAATCTTAAGGACAAAGTGACTTTACTTTGTCTCCATCATCTCTTTCCTATTCTGATTTTACTTTGTCCCATTGCCTTATACAGTTAATTTTTTGATCTTATATTGTCACTTCAGTTCATTCACCTGTATTAATCATCTACTGCTATGTAGCAAATAACCCCAAAACTCAGCAGCTCCGTAACCACAAATATTTATTTGTTCACAGTTTCTGTGAATCAAGAATCTGGAAACAGCGGATGGTTCTGGCTCAGGCTGATTTCTCAGGAGGTTACACTCCAGGTGACAAATGAGGCTGCAACTACCTGAGGTTGGACTGTGACTAGAGGTTCCAGACCTAAGCTCATTCCCATGGCATCTGATTTCCCCAGAGAGAGAGAAAGTAGGGTGAGTACAAAATCAAAGCTCCAGTTTTTTAAACCTCTGTCTTGGCAATTACATACCATCACCCATGTATTCTGCCCCAGACCAACCTAGAAGTGCACAGGTGTGAACAATAGGAAGTGGGATCCTGGGGTCCACCTTGGATCCTGGCTACCAGTCTCAAGTATTCTTCAACTATCTTCTTCAGCTATTCAATGCAAATGTATGAAAGTGTCATATGTGGGGATGGAAGGAGTGAGAAGCTTTAGAGAACTTTATTTCAAGTGTAACTTTATGTACTTCTTGACTTATTTTATGGACTAAAGATCCTTAAGACAACACTGACATTATGTGTCAGTAAAGAGGAGCAGGGAAGTGGGAGGAATGAAAAGAATGAAGACTTATCTGTTGAAGAGCATTTAGTTTCCAGCTCTTGGCTATTGTGAGTAATACTGCAGTGAAAATGGGATGCATATATCTCTGTGAGTAAGCGTTGTTGTGTTATAGTAGGGGAATAACTGGATCATACGGAAGGAATTTCCATTCTCAATTCTTTGAGGAATCGCCATACTGCTTTCCAGAATAGTTGCATCACTTTACATTTCCACCAACAGTGAATTAGAATTCTCTTTTCTCTACATTCTCTCCAGCACTTGCTGTTTCCTTTTGATTAGATAATAACTATTCTCACAGGTATGAAGTGATATCTCTTCGTTGTTTTGATTTACATTTCCCTCGTGATAAGGGAGCAGAACATCTTTTGATCAACCCGTTGGTTATTTGCATGTTGTCCTTGGAGAGGTATCATTTTTAACTGGATTGCTTATTTTTCTGTTGTCCACCTTTGTGAGTTCTTTGTATATTTTGGATTATTAACCCCTTGTCAGAAGAGTGATATGTAAATAACTTTTCCAGAGGAGTGGATAGAGAAGATGTGGTACATATACGTAACGGAATATTATGTGGTCATCAAAAAGGAGAAATCCTGCCATTTGTAGCAACACTGATGGACTTGGAGAGAATCATGCTTAGCGAGATAAGCCAGAGGAGAAAGACGGACATTGTACGATAGCACTCATATGACGTGTATACAGATAGAAAACAAACGAATGATATAAGTTAAACAATAGTAGACTTTAAAAAAAGAAAACTAATCCAAACAATAATAGATTCTTAGTGGTGGGTGCGGGGGGAGTCAAATCAAAGGGTGCAGAAGAGATGGGGATGGTTTGGGGGAAATGGAGTGAGGTGAATTAATTGTAAAGTGAAGGGGGGAAAAGGGAATAGTGGCAAAATATTATATACAGATGCAAATTTGCTGTTACGTATAACTCAAACCAAGTTAATGCTAAAATGCAGTATTCCTTCAACAAAATCAATTTGAAAAAAGAATGAAAGCTTACAATTAAAAGTTTTAACTGTTCTTAGCTAACTGATGATATTGTGGATGACAAAAAGAATTTAAGTAAGAGTAGTTTTATTATTCTATATAAGAAAAAATACACCACAAGTATGTACTAACTAGGATGCTTTGGTTTCAAGTGTCAAAAAATTCAACCCAAATTGTCTTAAGTGGGGTGACCTTTGTATACTGGTCCATGCAATTGAACTATTTTGGTAAAGAGTAAGGAGTAAGACTGGCTTCAAAGACAGATACAGGCTCAACCTCACTCCTCTCCCCTGCCCTCCTCCCCTCCTCCCTCTCTCCCTTCCTCTTCCCCTTACCTCTTCACACTCTCATTCCCACAACTTAGATACAAGGAGGCTAGAAAAGTGGGCATCTGGCATTTTCATCTTAGGCAGTGGAGACAGACCCTGCCTCATATTCTCTAGCAACAGTAATAAATCAGCACACACATCTGAACAGGGACTGCCAGAAATAATCACTTTAGTGTGGCTCCCTTTTGCAGCACTGTGGGATGCGTAATCTCCCTGCCCTTATCTTGTGCTTCTCTCCACGATCAAGGCTGGAAGAATGTGTCTCTTTTCCAGCATCCTTTGATGTTAGATGTAACAGAAGTCATGTCGGAGAAGCATAGCTTCAGATTTCCAGGGAGGAGAAGAGGACACTGCTGAGCTTCAGCTCTTCAGCCTTGTGCATGTTCGTCATTGAAATGACAACTGGACTGCAGATCCCATATGGGGACTTAAGTAATAGAACAAGTACAAGGGGAAAAGGGGGAGACCCACACAGGTGAGGGAGTCAGTTCAAGAATAGAGTCTACAGCTACTAATTTGGGTGGGCTTGAACTGATCCTTTTAAGCATTATTTTCAACCAGTCAATGGCTTGTGTGACAACTTTCTATTGTTTGCTTGAGACTGCATGTTAGAGAAAGGGTGAGCTCCCATTCAGCAAGACCAAGTCGCTCTTGTTAGTTCACCTTGTTCAGGGACAGAAGCATTTTTTAAAGAAAATGGAAATGTGATGTCAAAATGGAGGCACAAATAATCATCACAATGGAGAAGGTAATGATTTCAGGGAAAAGAGGGAACTTAGCAAAAAGCCCCCTGACAGTGGAGCAGTTGGTGGCTTCTAAAACTGGTGACCATTGATCAAGAAGCATCAGACATTGTGTGGTGCAAAGGACAGATGACATTTCCCATGAGCCTGCAGCTGGGATGTCTACCATTTCAGACCCCAGCTGCCCATCTCATCATGAGACAAAAAACAGGGGAATAAAAGGCAGCAGAAGGAGAAAGGACAAATTAGTTCCCATAACGTAGGTGAATCACCAACCTTCCACCGGCAGCCTTCTTAGGAGAAGCACGCAAATCGCTCTTTGTCTAAACCATCCTTAAGGCAGAGTTGATGTAACTCATAGCCAAATATACACTTTAACTAAAGCTGGTCAAGTCCAGGAGAGGAACTAAAAATCCATCAGCAGAAATCCTAGGCAGCATACCAGGATCAAGCATCCAGGGAGGTGGTTTCTGAAAGGTGGGAGCATTTCCAAAGCTTCCATCTCAGCATTCAGCCGGAAGTTTCTTTCTTGAAAAGCAACAGCCCTTGTGACTGAGAAAAAAAAAAACAAAAACAACCAAGAGGCTCACACATAGCAGCCCTGGGAATTGTGTGGGTGCAGATTCCCTGAAAACAAAAGTGTAATATCTCAAGAGCGAAGAGCTGGAAAGTCTGCCAAATGTCTAGGAAGTCACCCCCCACACCCAACCCAGTGATCTGGAAGGGGGAACAAATGACGGATAAGTGATCATAAAGAAAACCTGTGATACAACCTGCTATCATCATCTTATACCCCAACCATAAGCTCAGACAATTCTAGCCCAGGGAAGTGCGTATTACAGGAAAAGAATGAAACATTCTGAAATGCAGATGCTTCCAGGGAGGGCTGGTTATGAAAAGTGAGCATGATTTAGCAAAGCAGTAGGGTTACAAAAACTATAAAATAAAATTCTACAAAGATAAGTGGTTACTGAAATGGCATTTAAAGCCCTGATACCTAACATCAAATATGAACTTCACTGAGCATCTACTAGTGGGCCTAACTTTAAAGAGTGACAGGAGGGTTTGGAGGAGACAAAGGAAAATTCATCAAGATTTGATGTGAAAAATATTTCATTTTAAAAAGGCTAAAAGAATTACTCTAATTATGCCAGAAGCAGGGGAAAAGGCCATAGCATGATTTGAATAATCATCTCTAAGTTTCTGATGTACTGTTAGAGGAAAATCAGAGTGATATTTAGCTGGGCTCTTTTTCCGTAGGAATCAGAACTTCATAAAAACCTTCTTTAGGTGTGAGTCTGCTGTTGATTTTGATATGGGGTGTAGTTGGAGCCCTGTTTTAGAAGCCCCGGAGGCTGCCAGAGGGACAGGGAGGGATGCCAAGTGTGGACCTCAGGTGTAATGGGGGGACCCAGCCTAATCTTAGTTTTGGTCAAGTGCTGTGGTCGACCAGTTCCAGGAGGGTCTGGCTGCCTTCCCAGGCCTGACCGGTGCCCTTCTCTCACCTTCCTGGTCCTGCTTTACCACGTGTTAGGCTCTCGAGTTCATTCTCCAAGAGGACTTTCAGGACCACTCAGAATATTAATGAATAAGAAAAGTTTTCCTGAAAAACTAAAGAAGAAAGTAGAAAAAGTTGAGAGTGGGCCTTCCTCTTTGAAAGGAAGAGAGAGAAGAGGAGGTAGGCTGCAGATGACCTCCAACTATATAGGCCAGTTATTGGGGAACTCTTTCGGTGATTAGCTTGTTTTTCTGCTGTCCGGCTCATCTCTCTTTTGTGGACTCTCTCTTGTTTTTCCTGTTTGGTGCTATGCAGATATTTTCATTTGTTGTCAATCATGTTAGTTTCGGCCCCCTATTCTGTCCCTTTCAATTTTGCTTCCTCAGGAAAATTATTCTTTCTTCAGCAAAGAATGACTCATCAAGATGTAATAAAAGCCTACAGCCATTGTCCCCTCGTGGAGAGTTTCTGAGAAAGGAGCTCTGTGTTTCTAAGAATGTGTCCCCATTTACTATAGAGAGGTGTGAGAATGTTTTATGTGCTTTGCACCATTGAGGATAAAAGTCTAAAGAAAAATGGTGTGAAAACACAGGGGCAGTGGGGGTTCTTATCTAACTGTACCCTTGTGGTGGGTGTAGTTGATCTGTGACCAGAAAAGTCACCCTGCAAAGGGTCGGAAGTCTCCAACCCAACTCCAGAACAGTGATGACCTGGTGATAATTCCACAGGACCCCACCAGTCTGAAACCAAGCACCTTTCTGATTTCAAGACCCCTTCCTGCTGAGCTCCTAACTCATAAGACAAGGGTCCCCCAGAAAGTCATGGGTGATGCCATGTGGTGTGCGGCACTTGAGTGGGATTTTCCACTGGCCTTTGTCTCAGTCTTTCCTGGCTGCTGGGGAGGCACTTTTCTCAGTCTCTTCTGATAACGATCCTCTGCATTTTGGCTAAAGTCTGTATTAACATCTTAATGAATTTCTAAACAGACTCTGTCTCTGGGCTCTGAGTGAATGACAGCAGTGCCCTAATGTGAAATCTGAAAGTCCATCCTGCCTCCAAGATGCAGGTACCCCTGTACCCCTAAAAAATAGCTTCCCCAGGGACTGGCCCACTCCTTTACCGAGCCAGCCCACTACAAAATTCCAAATACATTCTTTTGGATATTCAAAACATTTCTCTGTGTCACACCTTCCACATTCCTGAACCAAACCCCAATATCCCCCAAATCTTTCGGGGAAACCTAGCACTAACTAGCACGTAGAACCTATGACCTTAGCTTTGAGTTCACACACACAAAAAATATATACCTCACCCTGAGAGGTCATAGCTGCCCACCCCCGGGTCACAATCTAAGGGACTTACCCAGGGACTGGAAGAACTCCCATATGCGACTGCGAAACTGAACTGAGACCCCAAGAGCTGGAAAGAAGGGGGACAGAACACTCCTGAGACAGAATAAAAGAGGAATTCCTATTGAAAAGTCACTATGAATTTAGGTTAAGTAAAAAGAAATTCCTGATAATCAGGACTGATACCCATTAAAATGATCACAGAGATACAAGATAATTCTCTTGAAAAGTCATTAAAAATAAACTTTAGGGGTTAATTTAACGCTGGCTCTTGTCAGATGAAAATCTTAGAAGGTTTATTTTAGTTTATTTTTTCCTCTCATAATTCCTTATTTAAACCCCCCAAAAGCATTATATAGTTATAGTTTATTTTCTTCCCTCTCAAATTGAAGTGCTCTCTAATGATTAAAAAAATAAAACTATCAAGAAATTATGATGAAAGAAATATTCAAGAAGAGTAGTAAGATAATGTTTAAAAAATAAAGGAAAGAGGTTGATTTTTGCTTTGCTAAGAGAGTGAATCATGCCAGCAAAGGAAGCCAGTCAATTTGTAGGGATAAATTCATTGCAACGGAGAGTCCCTGAGACATTAGTAAACTTTGGCAAACTGACCGCGGTCGTCTTGAAAGCTCTCACTCCCTACCTGTCACTGATTAAATACTCAGAACCACCATCCTCCAAAAGAACAAGTTATCAAGGCGTCCAGATCTAATTCTCCTTTTTGTTCTAGGAGCTAATAAGTAAGCTCAGAGATTTATGCTGTTTGACATGGTCCTCAATTCCCAATAGTCAGTGCAGCCCGTGGGAGGCCACGCATGTCAGATCGCCAGTGTCAGGTCCTGTTTGTTTCTCCTGCTTTCTTCTCTGTAATTGTATCACTTTCTTTAGAGAGAGACCCTCACAGCCTGCCTTAAAGAAGCAGGCAAATTGAGCTTGACAATATTCTAGAATCCCTTTCTTTTTTTTGTTGATAAAGGGAGTGAATGAACAAATCAGTAAGAAACATGCAGACTATATACTTGTTAATTTCTGAATTCATCATAAAGGGCAGAAGTGAACCCGATGGGCTGGCCTGGATATGCTGGTGTGTGTCTCAGATCTTGTTAATCCTTTACTATATTTCTCTGCATCTGCCCCCAGCAGTGAGCAGCTCATTGAGTACTTCCCAATGCCAGCTCCTGGGGAATTCCTGTCACAGTGTCTTTGCTGCTAGAAAAGCTGCTTTCCTCCTTTCATTTTTGTTTTTAAGGAAAGGTGCAGGCAGGAAAAAGAGAAAGAGGCAGAAGAAGCACTTTATTTATTTCATTTAGTTATTCACCTTGGTTGTTGCCCCCGGCCTCGTTCTTGAACCTGGGGACCTTAGGGTATTTGTGGGACGGCTCCCAGGGTGTACCGAAACACTATCTCATTCTTCCCCCTTTCTTCAAGACTTACTCCTCACACAGAATCTCCTTCAAGTTCAAATCTGCCGTACTGAGTCATTTTACTGAAAGCTTATAGCCTTTCAGTAAGTTCCTTACAATTTAATACTCAGATATTGTCTTGAAGTTTTCCTTCCTTATTTAATTTATATACATCTTCTTTTCTCCATCATAAACTCATCAGTGTTAGAACCCTATGGCCTGATATTACCCAAGCACTTTGGGTTCATTTGATTAGGATCAGCACTCCCAGTGCTTGGCTGTGAACAAAGTAAGGAGTAAGGATCTTTTTACAGGAAATGTTTGGAAACATGGACTGAAAGTGAAATCATCTTCCTTCTTCTTCTACCACCCTCCTTCTCTTTACTGTTAGTGTTAAGTGCCAAATCCTTTTCGTGCTAGCGCTAACTGGCCCACAGGGTAGCAAATCCATCAGTAGTGAAATGCTACACCTTTCATGATTCTGAAGTGGGGGTGGTGACTGCCTCTTCAGGGTCTCCTGTCACTGAGATAAACGCCTCACTACAGATTACTCCAGTCCCTTTGGTTACTTCCCAATCCTTTTGCCGTGCATGTCTGACAATTTCATAGCAGTATATCTTTTATATTTCATCTTAAGCATGTGCTTTACAATGAAAGAAGTTCATTCTCTATCTGCCTAGAAAATGGCAGTATTCTGAGAGTGGGTGTCTTTTGAAAAATAATTCTAATAAGAGGGTATGAAAGGTTAAGTCTTCTTTCATGCTCTGATTTAAAATAAAATCTGCTGGTAATTACTATCAGGTAATTCATTTTTATCTCCTTCAGAAAATGGACATTTTTGATCTTCAAAGTTTAGTTTCAAAGTGTTATGTACTATGAATTGTCTCAAACACTGAGTGTGTTTCCCTTTGATTCACTGAGCATCCTGATATGTGTAAAGATTTATGTGAGTGCCCCCCTCCAAGAAATACAGACTTCTAAGAGATCATTTAGAAAGAGAGCTATTGACAAAATTTCTGCTTAAAATTTATATAGATATGAACTTTGCCTGTTTCTTAACTTCAGAAAGGATGACAAAGATAATTACTAGGTGCCAAAAAGACATTCAGACACCAAGCCCTTTAACTTGAGTGATGAGAATTCTTTTAATTTCCTACAACTGTGGTCACAAATCTATCTGCACCTGTAGCCAACTTACCTACATCTTATAATAAGAAAGTATCCTTTGGTCTACCAAAAGTCAACCTTTCCTCACATAGTATCAATACTATGCCTTCTTCCTCCTAAGAGATCTCTCCTCAGCCACTCTGTCTTCAACCTCTTCTTCACGACCACACTGATTACTTACCATCAATGTGCTAACATAACAAATCTGCCATGTAAAACAGATCCCCAGAAAAGGACTTGACGATGCAAATTACTCCTCACAACAGAAAGAACCCAAATAATTGAGAGTCAGACACCCACCCTCAAGTTAATTATATCTGAACTGATTTTGCTTCACTCAACCATTCTCCCCAAAAGACTATGGAGGCAGAAGAGAAGTGAATCATTCATTAGATGGGAAATGTATAGGCAGTGATATCACTTGTTCCTCTTCTCTCTATCAGAGAAGAGAGTTTTTCTTCCCCATGCTCCAGAGTAAAGTGATGGAGATCTAGAAAATCACTCAGAGGTGTTGGAGAGATACGTCTAAGTTGAATAGCAGGAATATATAAAGCGACCTCTCTAGTTTTATTAGAAAGTGTAGTTATAGGGGAAAAAGCGTTTACAGAAATCATTGTAAGGGCTGAGGGAGGATTCTCAGGTATACCCAAGAAACCACATTGTAGAGAGCAGGCTTGAGGCAGAATGCTGGCCTGCAATGATCAAGAAGCTGTATGAATCAGAAGCTAGGCTCTGGGAGCCAATTGTATTAGCACACCACCTGCTCCATGACTCATTTAAGCAAGAATGGGCATCTGAGGTTCTTCCTCTCCTCCACATGACTCCATTCCCAAACGAGTTGAATAGCACACATGTAAGAGTATGTTTACGTATTTGTGTGTATATATGTATATACTCACATGCATCTGTGTGTGCATAGAGACAAAGGTATAAAGGATTATTTTTAATGATTATGTATCATGAGAGTGATGTCAACAAGATGCCAGAATTAGCAGTCTCTTGCTCATATTCCCCACAGAAACAATACTGGGGATCCAGGAAGGAAACTGCAAAAACCCTGTGGAGCACAAGATCAAGGAGGGCCATTTTGAGAAGATAGGTCCATGCCCAGGTGGCAGGTTTTCCAACCATGGTCCCAACCACAGAATGAGAAACAGTCTCACTTCCCTGGACTTGGCTATTGCCCTAATGTGTTTTCATCCTCCCAACAGTACCACCTAACAAGTTAGATGGAGCTACCCTACCTGTAATCTTAAATCAGAGCTACTAATCTCAACTCGACTTCAGATCTTCAAATGTCCCCGTAAGCTGACTGTGAGGAATAGTCTGGGACAAGTCCTGCTTGTCTAGGGACCTGGCAGAAGACACATCTACCCACACCCTAGAGACAGGCCTATAGACCTCAGTCTGGGCTGTGGATACTGAAATGATCCTGTGTGTCTGTTATAAACCTTCTCTGTGGTAGTTGGAGGTCAGTCCACCTGCACAGGACCCCATTCAGTGACTAAATAGGACTTTTTCAGAGACCCTTGTGAGAGTCTCATTCCTCCACACACCTGGTAACAGACCTATCACAAGCAAATCTAGCTACAGGCCCTTGTCTCAGTGTCAGCCCTGCTGGAAAAGGTCCTAGAGACTGTCTATCAGTACAGGGATCAGATAAAATCCATATATATCTGAGCACTTGGTAAGAAGGTCACCATCAACAGAAGAAAATGCACAATAGAATATTATTCAGTCATAACAGGAAAAAAAATCCTGTTGCTTGTGACAGCATGCATAAATTTGAGAACCATTTTGCTAAATGAAATCATCTAGAGATAGAAAGACAAATACTACATGATCTCTCTTCTATATGAAATACAAAAAGTTGACTCAGGGAGCTGAGGGATCAGGAAAATATTTTTAAAGCATCCGAATTTCAGCTATAAGATGACTACGTTCTAGGGATCTAATGCACAGTATGATGATTATAGCTTAAAAAGTACTATATGATATACTTGAAATTTGCTTAGATTTTGTGTCTTCATCATACACACAAAAGATATATAAGATGATGGATGTGTTAACTCGATTGCTATTGTTTTTATTTGTAAGTGAAATTGGAAAAATAAATACATGATCCATCTGCTTAAAAATGATGCTATATTTTTAATTTTTCTATAAAAATATTGCAGAGAGTACAGGTTTAAGTTGTTTTTATTAAGCTTGAGTTTGTAGGGCTTCCCAGATGTTATACTTTTTACAAATTCGAGGTTTGTGACAATCCTGAATGGAACAAGTCTATCAGTGATATTTTTCCAATAGCATGGGCCATTTCAGTCTCTGTGTCACTGTGTTTAATTAAGGTATGTACATGTTTTTAAACATAATGCGATTGCACGCTTCCATGGACTATGGAATAACATAGGCGTAACTTTCATATGCACCGGAAATCAAATATTTTATGCAGCTCACTTTATTGCGATATTTGCTCTATTGTGATGGTGAGGAAGTGAATCCTCTGTTCCACTAAGGTGCACCTGAACACAAATATGATAGCACCTGTATTTAAGATCCACCATAAGAGGCAATTTTTCGATGTTTTGCTTCTGCTTTCAAAACTTTCAGAAATGCTTTCATATTTTTATTAATTTAAAAAATTATTGATGAAATAGAAAACATTCTTCATGAAAATCCAAGAACATTGCCAAGGGGGAGTTCATATTCACTCCTAAGGGAGACTCTCAATTACTTAAAATCTTTATAGAAAGACCCATGAGGTGACTTTCAGTCCTGACTCTCTCTACAACTTCTCTAGAATTTATTTGTCATGGTATTTTAATGTGGTGCTGTGTTCCCTAATGTTGGAAGAATATCACTAGGTATACCAAAAACCATGAAGATTAAGGTATAAATGAGAAGATGCAGACATAACACCAATGCAAACATGAATCAGGTATGAGATTATCTAACAAGGACTGTAAAGTAGCCATCAGAAAAATGCTTCAAAAAGCAATTATGAATTCTCTTGGAAAAAGTAAAATATCTCGACTAAGTAATAGAAGTTATTTTAAAAGATCAAAGAATTATATGATTGAAAAACTAACACTTTGCTAGGAGATCTCAATAACACACCGCAGCGGAGATTGCCGAGAAAATACGGAATCAGTGAACTTGAGGACAAAGCAGTAGAATTTACTCAATCTCAACACCAGAGAGAAAATAACTGGAAAAAAAAAAAAAAAAAAGGTTAAAACTCAGGAATTTGTGGAACAATAACAAAAGACCCAACATTGGAATGGTATAATCACAGTAAGAGAGGGGAATGAGGTTGAAAGAGTAGTCTAAGAATTTATGGTTGGAAACCACAAATTTATTAAAAGACAGAAACCAATTAATTCAAGAAATTGAGCAAACTGCAAGTAGGAGAATCTCAAAGACACCCATACTATAAATACTATAATAATATTTTTAAAAACTACAAACAAGACAAATTATCAATAGTATCCAGAGAGAAATTGCACATTGTTTACAAATAATAAAATAAAATAGGCAGCCCGGTAGCTCAGGCATTAAGTCTGTGACTGTGGCATAGTCCACATAAAGCCCAAGGACTCTGGTTCAGGACCAGAATGTGTATGGGGGACAAACAAAATGAACAACTTAATAAATTTAAATTACTTCTTCCTCCTCTCTTCCTTTCTGCCTACCTGCCTACTTGCCTTAATTCCTACTTGCCTTCCTTCCTCCAATAAATAAATAAACAAGCAAGCAAAATAATTATTTGAAAGACAGTAGATTTCTCATATGCAACAACAGAGGCCAGAAGGAAGTGGGATAACTACCTAATGTTATGGATCTTCCATTCATAACTGTTTGAGAAACCATGGGAAAGGGGAACCACAGTTGCACATCAGAAATTAAATGCTCGAAATCAATAAGGTATACATAGAAGTAAAAATAATCAGTAGGTTTTGGCAAGGAAGAGGGAGAAAAAAATTAAAATATTTGTCTTTCATATTGTGTATCAAAAAGTCAATCCATGCTCCATAAAATGTAAATATACTGACTCCAGATTCTTAGTGGGTTTTATACTCTTTTCTGATCTTGAGAGTGGTTTTTTTGGATGATAACTTATATTTCTAAAATTCAACCATTTACTTAGTTATATTTGAATTTGTTTTACCTCTGTTAATGCATGCAAATTTAAATGCAATAACTTTAATGTTATAAACATGATGTATATTTAATACATCCTGTTCTCTTAAAAATACATCTATGTAATCCTATCTATCTACCTACACATATAGATTTATATATATATGCAAATACATATATATACGGAAAGATACTTGGAGTTCAATTTATGAAAAATTAACACTTACAACTTTTAAATGTGAGATTGTTCTATGTAAGTTGCTTTCGAATTTTCTACATTTTTTTGGATTTCTTATAATAAGCATTTGTCCCTTCTCTAAAATAGGTTGAATCCATAGTTTAAAATCTTTAATCCTTCTTAAAAACTCTTGGTAATTTAGTGGTGGCCAGGGTGTATTGACATATATTTAAGGAATGGGGAACTTGTAGACTTGAGTTTATATTATTTTGTAAACTAAAGTTACTCAATGGATATTAAATATTCTTAAAATGTCAGGGCACAGAACAGTGTGCAGGGCATGAGGCATCTTGTGTATTAAAAATAGAGCTAAAGAAAGAGGAAAAAAAACTTCAGGTTTTTTAAAACTTGCATTTGGAAATCCATATAACATTATTCCTCTCCTTTTTATTCGGTGTAACTCTAGTTCCTCTGCGTCATCATCTAGATATACTAATAAGCAATAAAGTGGTAAAATGGGACATCTAAGGATAGAGTGGGAAAGCGTTTAATTAACATGAAATAGTCACACATTTATTTTGAACAGTAATAGTTGGACATACTTGGAGCTACTGTCATTAATTTTATTGTTCTTCAAAGTGCTGTGTTCTTTCCTAATAGGGGGACAAAAAAGCTGGTTATTAGTAACAAGTTCTAGAAACACCTAAAAGTCTAATTCTTTAAAATATATACAATCCCAGTCCTAGAGAATATGATGATACTTACGGATACTTAGGGTCTCTGGCTAAATATTGTTCTTAAGTATTCTTCTTAGCTGGGAAAAGAACCAGAACTATGCTTCAGAGAGAAGTGATTTTCTTCTCAAACTCACCAACACTTTGATATCACCTGAGTAGTTCTAAAAATACTGAAGACTGAGCACCACCCTTAGAGAGCCCTTTGCAATTGGTCTGTACATAAAGATTTTACCAACTCACCATGATTCCAATATGCAACCGAGATTGAGGACCATTGTGCTGGAGGAAACAGATATTTCACAGCATTCTTTGGGACTAATGATATCTGGAAAGCAATTTAAAATGTGATCACTTTCCTGGATCAGGGTAGGCTCTGAGCCAAGTAAATTAGCTTTTAAGAGTCAATCTATGTTCAAGGAAAGAAGTTGTGTTAGCCAAATAATGATTTAGTTGAGGTCAGTTAAGAAATTTCTGGAACTTGGTGGCATTCTAGTTCTACTGGAAATTATCAATAAGAATAACATAGATAAGTATAGTCATACTCTAACAAATGCACCTTTAAAAAAATACAGAAATCATGAACAGAAACAGCATTAAATTCCAAACTGTCTTGGCAGCCCACGATTAGTTGTCACAAATATTCTACCTCAAATCCTTCATGATCATTTAAAAATATATAAGTGACTGGATGCCATTCCCAGAATTTCAATTTTTTTAATTATCTACTCAGGCTGTTAATAAACGTTTCCAGATCCCCACCCTAAAAGCTTATTCTTTATCTGAGGATAGAATTATGCTCATGAAAAATTATCATCCAACTAATGTTTTGGAGTTAAATTGACAGACAAGAGTTCCTTCAAGATAATCAAGATTTATTCAGGATACGAACTGAGGCTTTTTATTATTATGTAGGCTGGCAGAATTGGCAAAGACTTGATCAGCTATTTGGGAACCATATCAATGAAAACTTTTTTTTCATTCATCTTTTTTTCACTCCCTAGAAAAGCCATTAACTGAATTCCTCGGTTTCTCAGCCTAGGTACCTTTTTCAAGATGTAGTAGAAAATGAAGGGTGAAGATAAAGTCTTCCTAACTCACTTTTCTCACTGTAATTCCAACATCTAAACTTGTTCAAGCACTTGCCCACAGGGTACATAAAAATAAAGCTGTCAGTTCACATTTAGTTCTGACTCGCCTGATATTCAAGCCCCAACTTTTCTCTTTTGGCTGAAAGCCCAGCAGGTGGAGACTGTTCTCAGAGCAGTCAAATTTGCTAGTGGAGAACGGATGACCTTGATTGTAACTGAGTGTGTTCCCCTCAGTGCTCCCTTTCAGTGCTCATTCTGATTTGTAATGTCTTCCCGAAAGGCAGTCAGTGATGTAAATGTGACACCAAAGTTGGGGACATAAGAGAGGTAATACATGTGAAACTCTAAATGGTCCCTGTGTTTATTTAGCTGAGAGTAGTGAATAAATTTGAATTTTCACAATGTCAAGAAAAAGAGGTAATACAATATATCTAACACTTGTCCTCACTCCCACCCTTTGTTCCTCAGTATAAGGGTCTTTTCACAGACATAGCTCTATAGGTTGATACCAAAGTCAAGTTCATTTAAGACCACAACAGTTTTTTTATGTAAAAGAATGGTAATGGGAAACATTATCCTGTGTCTTTTGTGTGTATAATTGCCATGTGGTATTTACCTTCGCTATAATAATCCCTCCCAAATTCTGCTGCTAACACCACCAGACAATGATTTCTAAATAGGACTTAACATCACAATGAAGTCGGGAGCATCTTAGAAATAGAGATGGGTGAAATACCATGGGTGGTAACCCAATCTAGTGCCTACGTGATGTGATCCTCACACAGATTTGGGAACTATTGTCTAGCCTGTGATATTCAGACACTGTGGGAGAGTCACACTTGGGAAATTCACTAACGTCCCCTCCTAAGCATTTCCCAGGTGTCCGCTCAAGAAAAAGGAGGACAGTAGAGAGATTCCAGATCTGGTATAAATAAAGTTTAAGTTCTCCAGATAAAGTTTTCATCCATCTACGCCCCCTTATTAGATCTGCTTAAGACATTGTCATAACAATCACACAACACAACTGCCTTGAACAGATTCTAGGAAGGAGGATGACGGACAGAACATATACCCTAGGAAGATCCCCAAACAAACAGAAAGATATCAAATTATTTGCAAAATGATGTGGATCAGATACCTGCAAATTACATCCCATTGAGTCCTCATTACAACAATAAGAGGTAATCTATGATCATCAACCAGATCTTCCCTCAAGGGTGAAGATATTCAGTACATCACACGGTGTAGTTGCAAAACTAGGAAATGGACCCTGAGAGTCAGAATTCAGTAGCTACATACTTAACCAGTAAGCTAGATCTCCAAGAATAGAGAAGGGTTGTCAAGCAAAGCCATGTCCATGTTTGTTGTGAGCTAGAAGAACGAAAAGAGGCCACCACGTTTTCACACCTAAGAAGCAGAGTTGACTGGGGTTGGGGAACATTCAAGATCACGGGGTAGGGGAGGGTTAGGAGGGAATATGAGGCCCTCTGAACAGCTCCCCCTGTTTTCAAATCTCAGGTCTCAAGAGCAGAGCAAAGCTTAGCTCCCATTAGTCAAAAAATCTTTATAAAGAAATAGTAGTCAGCAGCAGCAGCAATTATTTGAATGAATGCACAGTTACTGGAACAACTGAACTGTCACTTGAAAATATACTAGCAGCAAATTTATTTTACATGACTACATTACCTTTGTGTTACCTTTTACCTCAGGCTACCAAATATCATCCATAAATTGATAACCTAATCGGTCAGAAATGCTACAAATACAGCTTCCTTAATTTCTGGCTCAAATTAATGTATTTAATCACTATAGCCTAAAAGAATTGTGCTTTTTGAAATTGTATTAAAATTAAAAGATTAAAAAATGAATGTACCATTGTGAATAAAAGATTTCATATCAGTATTTTTTTTAAGTTGAAATAAAAAAAATCCTTTTTTAAAAACATTTAGCAAGTGCGGCCACATCAGGCCGCATGGGAGGCTGTTTCCAGGAATCCCTGCAGGTGAGTGGATCTCAGCAGCAGCAAGTACCTGTCAACACGCAGCTCATGGGGTTTGAGAGTCGGCTCTGCGGAGCCTCGCTGCCCTTTCCTTCTAGCGCCTCCTCACTGCCCAGTAGATAGACATTGTAACATCATGATCCTCTAAAAGCAGATGCAGGAGGAAGACACTCAAAGGATTCTTTAGTCACAGTAGGAGGGAATAGATTTATCTGTGAAGACGGTCATTACAATTGAAAAATGTGTTTCAGGTCTGTCCCAATTTGGGGAGTAGGTAAAAATGTCAACTCACCAAAGGATTTGCTAACATGTGACTTGGAAGGTGTGATGGTTATTAAACTGCTCAGGTACTGTAGTTGAATATGCTTTTCATGCGCTACAACTCATTTTTTTTTCATGTTCAGTTATTATTCCAACAAATTATGCCTAGAATTTCTGTGTCACAAATTCTCAAGACCCAACAGAAAGGTCTGAATTGTGCGTGGACATCATGATTCTTTTTACTGCCATTACTATTCCAAAAGACAGAAAAGTTCCCCATTCGACATCCCAAGACATAGGTACCCCTTCCTAAGAATGCAAAAGAGAGTGTAGGTGTGCCTAGTAGCCTAGCGGTTTAAACCTGGTGCAGTCCACATATAACCTAAGGTCCCAGGTTCAAGACCCAGAGCAAGGAAACAACCAATGATAAACAACTGAATAAAATAAACAAGAGTCTTATTTTTTCCTGCCTGTCTACTCAACTTCATTCCTGTTTGTACCTTTCCTTTAAAAACTAAACAAGAAAATAAAACACATTGTCGTAGAGGAGATCAGCACTGGCAGGGAAGAGGACTCTGCTCCAAAGTCTCATTTCACTCATTCCTCCACTTTGCTTCGCTTTGTCCTCCCCCAAGGATTTTGGCTCTTCCCACATTTGTGGGAAAAGCTGTCCAACTTCTCTCCTGGATCAATCCTGGGAGGGCCAAAGATGGCAAATCTTTACGTTCTTTAGAGAAGAAAGTCAACAAGAAAAGAATTTTAAAAAAGCTTTTCTTGCTAATGCTGTTCCTCAAAATAACTCCAATACATGATTTTGTTAATAGTATGCCCTTTCTATCAAACATAAGGAAGAAATAAGAACAAAAACAGCCACGGAGAGACAGCAGCAATGTGAAGTCCCATACTTTCTTCATCCCTTCAAATAACTTTACCAAATGTCTCCTGATAAGAAATTTTCATCCTCTGGACCCAAGCCTGGTTGCCATAAATATACCTGCTACCCTGCCCTCTGCTGGAAGCTTAGCTCCCTGTCCAGCTTGGTGGAGTTTGGGTCCCGTGATTATTCAGCGTGGATAGGACCAGAAAACTGAAGCTCCTCTGCTCTGTCAGTACTAACCTCTGCCCTTTCCAATAGGCGTGACACGATCAGAAACGGGGCCATCTTCAGAATGAGTTAGCAGTTTAAGTTTGTACTTGAACGAGACTCATAATGGATTCTCCTGACTCTTCACTGGGGTTCCCCCCTGTTATTTTTCTCTCTGAACCCCAGAGAAAGTAGCAGGGTCTGCAGAATCAGGACCCAAGTTTCATTTCTGCTCACGGGGCAAAATCTCCGACCTCTGGTTGCTGATTTGCCATTTATTCTCTGGAATGAGCTTTATTAGTGGCAAGATTAGAATAACTAAATAGGTTAGAGTTTAAGGCTTTCTGACATCATGTCTAGACAATCCACGACTGCTTAGATGGGGAAAGGAAACTGTCTTCAAACCGCAAAGATTAGATACTGGAGTTCTTGTTTTCCTTAAAGATGAATGATTAACTAATCCAGCAATAATGTAGGCCTCATTTCTTTTTTACAGTGAGCATTATTTTTGCCAAACATGTTCTCTGTATTGAACAAAATAATTCCTTAAAAAAAATGCTGATAAAAGAATGTAAAGTAGTTGTCCCTCAAACTTCTATATTTCCAAAGGTTTGTGATATATCACTTCCTGGGAAACGAGTGTTTCTTTGTTTCTTTCTTTGTTTCTCTGACCTCGAGGAAAGATAAGTTTGGGTGCAATAAATCACAAGAACTCAGCAGGTCTCCAATTTAATTACAATACTGCCTGACACCTGCCTTGCCAAGATTTCTAGCCAGGAAAACTCTGATCGGATATTGAACATAGACATAGAGATAGAAATATCCTATATAGATATACATATCTATATCTATCTATTTATCTATCTACCTCAAAGTTGAGTGTTCTTGCCACACTCACAAAGAATATGTTCTAATGAATTAAAACATAAAACCCCAAATTTAATACATACATTTCCTTATTTTACAAGCTGATAAAAAATTTAACGAGCTCTCTCTTAGCATACTTTGCATTGTGAAGCTAAGTTTCCCTTCTTCCCCACCTTGATTAAAAACACTCAATGAGTCTAAGTTCAAATAAGCCCTAATTAAATTGCATGACTTTTACTGGCTTGAAAAGCAAAAATAACATGTTTTTCATCTTTGTTCTCTCTTCTCATTTTAATACTCTCAAGTATATTTCTTGACAAAAAACCTTTTTCAATTTCACTTTCTCACCATTTTTTTTCTGCTAATTTTTCAAGCCCTTACTTTCTTAGTTCTACCAAGAATCTAATTGCTAGCAAAAGTTTCACCAAAGGTGAGTTGTGGAAATTTTATGGGTGATGAAGCCCTTTTGATTCAGTAGACCTATCGCTTGTCTATAACAAATGTGTATGCATTTCTCAAAATTTGGCTCAAAATTTGATGCCTTTCTGTTTTTCTGAATGAATCATGGAATGGCATTTCCTCTTCAGTGCCCTTTTTTTTTCTTGTAGAGTTGTGTAACTAGACAAAGAACCCTCACCCAATCTTGGGAGACACTAATATGGCCAATAAATATCAATAATCGGAATTTTACCCATGTGCTCAAGTACAGGCCATGTAAAGACCAAGGACCTGGGTTCAAGACCCAAGGATGGATTAGGAGGGAGACACACAAAAAGCCTGTATTGCATCCCTGAGTTACAGTGGGGTTGTTCAAAGACCTCAGGAAGATGTAGACAAAGAGGGAACATAGTTGAGTGACACCCACCAAAGATCTTCCAAGAACCATTGCACAGACGGGCATTTCAGTCTCCACTTAGATTGCCACATGGAAACTGCTCTCTCTTTACAGAAGAGAAGAAGCCAAAATGGTTTCTAAAACCTTCACCTACATGGGTATTTGAGACTTCAGAAAGATTAAAAAAAAAAAAAAAAAGAAGAAGAAGAAGAAGCCAACAGCTATTTTTATAAATGGAAAGATGGATTCTTAGGTGTCTTTATTTGAGTTCTTCTGGAATCAAAGCCTGAGACAAGGACTTGGTTGCTGGTATTTACTTGGTTGCTAGTGGGGATGGGTGCTCTGAGGAAACAGGGCTGAGGGTGTGGGTGGGGAGAGTGACACATAGAAGGAAGAAGATCCAGTATGAGACCAAGGGAATCAAGGTGTTGATGCTGGTAAAGGGACTTACGAGAAGCATACAAAATGCTTCCAGCATTTTCCACCTAAGAGTCTGGGCATTGGTCCATTGATTCTCACTCCCCATTGTCCAATGGTTTCCCTGAGGACATTAACTCCCTTACACTTCTGGGCTCCATTTGTAGACAAGAGCTGGTCTGTCTCCCTTAGCTTACAGAAAGCTCTGAGGTAGAGAAAACAGGGACTATTGGCTTAATTATATCAAACATGTTATAATGTACCACTATTACACATAAAATGTAGTGTTCCTTGAAATGTGAAGAGATTTTATAATTTTGCTTTTGAAATTGTCATCAACTTTGCCAGTGCAATTTTTGAACTGACTTTCTCTTTAGGACCTAAATATTTTTAAGGGCTTCAAATATCTTAGCCAAATGGATAAACCAGTCCTGAAAACCCATTGAAAACTGTTCAATAGGAATAAGTAGCTATAACTTTACTCCAAGATCGACATTTTAAATGTTTGTGGATAGAGAGTGAGAATTCAAATTCTTTGAAATTGGTATTACAAGCCCTAACCCCAGGAATCCCCTACTTCATGCAAGTAGGCATGAAATAAGAACAGTGGAGAGCAAGAAGAAAATGATCAGGGAAATACAACAAAATAAGGATAGAACAGAGAACAGACCAGCAAAGAGAAATGCCTATTAATTTTAACCTGGTAAAGACAGCCATTTCTCAGGAAAATGAAGTGATGTTTTGGGATTAGTACATTTTAAAGAGCACGTACTTCTTTGACTTAGTAGGCCTTCAACAAATATTTGTGAACTGTTATTTGCAAATATATAGAAAAACCAATGTGCTCATGTCATTTACTTTCATATTTCATTTGAGAGTTGCAATTGCAGTGAGGAAGAACTACTTAAATAGAATTTATTGTTAACGCTTGTCCTTATATCGCACAAAAATTTCTCTGTAAATTCTATTCATTGACCAATTCTGCCCTCCATGGTGAATGAAACAATAAGTCTAACCATATTATCTTTTACTTAGGTTGCCTGTTTTCTAAGATATATGTTTATGCATGCTCTTTCATCAAATCACCACATCTCAAGGTGACTCCCATTGTAAATGGGAAGTTGAGCCTCAGTAAGGACAGAGATATGCCAGGGTCTCCAGTACATGGAGAGAGATGCTTGCCAGGAAGCAGCATCCATGGTTGCTACTTGGGATCCTCACTCTTTGGGGGGTCTCCTATTCCTGATTAAAACTCAACAAATAGTTGGAATGTGATTGTGTCCACTCCCAGTGTTCTATAGTCTCTTCCCTTCATAGTTCCAATTCCTGCCATTTCTTCATTTATCCAAAGCTTTCACTGGATCAGCCATCCTCTCCACAGTATTTAACAATCTGTCAGTATCTTCTTAAATCATTCCTAATGTAAAGGATTTTGGATTATGTACATGTGACATTATATAACATCAAGGAGTAAATATATGCCAGGCCTCCAATCCATAAGAATTCAGTCTTCAGAACTCTTGATCTCTGCACCTTTCTCACTGATGTCACTCACCAGGACAACACAAGAGCCTGGACGCTCTGCCTATCATCTTCCAGCACCACTCAACTCTGCAGTGTCTCATACTCTTGGGAAACAGAAATCAGCCTGTTTGAAGTCCCTTTTGCTCCCTCTTTCACAACCCCATGCAACAGTAATGTTCTTCTAAGCTTCCTCTGATAAGTGAAGAATCACTTTCCACTTCATGAGCAGAATTTTAGACTGTGACTCCAGCCCAAGCATGGTTTTCTGTAGAACACTGAGTGCTAATTAATTATTACCTGTTTGACAGCACGGTAGCACCATGTGCTGCTTGGATGAGTCCAAGACATCCTTTCTGTCTTTCTCATATTTATTCAATATGTCAAGTGTATGAACTCTGCAAAGTAATTTGAAAAGATGTTAATATAAGGAAGGGACAGGTGTCATGCCATAACAAAAGTCTTTTTTAATCAATTCTAACTTCACCCTAAATACTTGTTCTTATCTTGGCACTGGTACTCTTTGTCCCTCTAATTCTGTCTTAAAACGAAAATGAAATTTTGTTCATTAAAAGTGCCAGACAAAATATGGTAATACTTTAAGTACTGGAGGGCTTCATTTTATCCCTTAAGATTTAACATATGAATAGTTCTTTATAAATTAGAAAGCACTTTCAGATACAAGTTATTGATTCCAAGAGCTGAAAGGGAATCTTAAAAATTACTTAAATCAATTTGGCAAAGCACTTTTATTTTTACAAACCCGTGTGGTGTTTCTGTAAGTATTATTTCCATTTGGAGGTGGAGAATGAGAGTATGGAAGCATTTACATACATTTATAGATCACAGAGTTGAAAAGTTGGGGAGTTATAGCTTATACCAGGCTTCTGTATCCTGTCCAGGGCGTCATCTAAAACACCCTTCTGTCTCTCTGTCTATTGGTGCCTGCTAAAAATGTATTTACCTCAAAGAATTTTCAGGAATATCAGAGCATTAGCCTTTCAGAAGCTCAATATTCTGCATCAGTAGGAATATTCATCATTCTTTCTAAAAACAGTACACCTTGATGTAGCTGCAGAAAACAACCATGTTCTTTAAGAGACGATTTTGCTTCTATCTTGTTTCAAAATCCAGTCACAAACGATTGAAGAAAGGTGGCAAGAAGGCGTGGTGGAACATGCTCAGGCTAAAATTCTAATTTTTAAAAAATTTTAATGTTAAACACATTTGGATTAATGAATCTTGTTGGAATTATAATGCAAAGTCAAATGACAAGTAAAGTCTGCTCTGTTGAGCACCTACTCTGATTTTCCTGAGTGCTGCCCTGCAAGGAAGCACAATCTGACAAGGAGGAGCGTTGGGTGCTATCCTGAGAAGCCGCTGACTGAGCTGGAGGGACTTGTTTTTCATGGACTTATAGATTCAGGTTTGGATCCCAGTTCAGTGACCAACCATCTGTGTGAAACTCTCCTCCCTGTACCTCAGTTTCCTTAGCTGTAAATTGGCATTAATACCCACTCCACAAAATAGCTGAATATTCTCTATTCTATGTTGTTTCAGAATAATCCTGACTGAGCAATAATCGGGTGTAATAGAGTGACTTACGCTGACAATGCAAAATGCAAGTAATTACTTGCTGTGGTTTATGAGGCCTCTGATAAACAGACTAAGCAAGGAGAGGTAAAAGGACATTGAGTCATGCTAGGCAGGCACTGGCCACACAGGCACACGCACAAAGACACCACACCTCCTATTGACTCAAAAACCAGCGGATGGCATTGATCAATGGCCCTCCATGCTGCGAAGACCTACACTCAGAAAGAAACAGGTGCATTGATACAATTCTAACAGAACAGAGAGGCTGAGCCCCCAAAAACTTAACCGGGGGTTCTGATAATCACCCCTCCGGAGCAATATAAATATAGGAGCTGAATTAACTCAAGCTGAGGCACTTTGGACTCCACACCAGTGAGGTCTCCATAATCTTCTCCACATTTGACATCTGTCACCAGAAGCTATGCCTGAAGAAGCAGTACTCCCCTCCCCAAAGAGCTGACAAAGCAAGGGAAGTTCCCCATCCCAAAAGTCCCCACTTGAGCACTAGTCTGTTCCTCCTCTAATGGCTTATAGCTGCTCCCCCCGCCGCCGCCTTTTCACTGCCAAGTGAATGGTACACTTAAACTATTATAATGTGGATTTTCCCCAATATGTTATATGACAATTATATGTGATCGACTCGATTCATAAGTGAAACTTCTCCATGCAAGTGGGAGGAAGCACTCTGAGATGCGAGCTGTAATTACACCATATTCTCCGTTTGCCTCCATCACTCTTTGTACTCCCTTGGCATTTTTTGCTGATCTAAAGAACCCATCACCTAGTCTGTATCCAAGTCTGTATTTTGGTTCATTCCAATCAATAAGAAAAATTGTCAGGCAAAGGAGTGAGATTTGGGGGGAAGTTATTCTCCTGCTTCCTCTCTCTGTAGGAACCTTCCATAACTACAGCTCAGAATGAACAGCCTCTCGTAAAGTCTCCAGATGTAAATCAGCTGGGATTACTGTTCCTCTGGGGCACCATGTTGTCAGGACTTAATAATGACTTTCTCCTGAACTAGCTCCAGGATGCTGCTGCATTCATCTCATGTTGGCTCCCTTTCCCTACCCCTCTGCAAATATTTCCTTCATTTAAGAAGAAATGCTTTCAAAAGTCCAAGCTAAGTGTGCCATGTATTTCCTGCAAGGACCAGGAAATTTACACTGCTCCATAAATACGAGGTGTAATTACATGAATCCTAAACTTTCTAAACTTTCAAACCTTTGAAATAACATGGTCATTAACGGAGGTAGAGAAGCCATGGAAGTTTCTTATAAAGAACAGGCAGTAAGGATGTAAGGGCAATCTGGCTGTGATGTCTGTCACCCACTGATGGCCGGGATCACCCCACTGATCTGGCTGCTGTCCCCTTCCTCCCTGTCTGCTCCATGTGAAGTAGCAGGCTCAGCAGAAGAGGATGACCTTCCCCATAAAGGAAGACTGTTCTCCTGTTAAGGGCCTAAGACTTGCTGCTCCTAAGACCCTCCAAACAGACTCAAAAAACAGGCATTGAACTGAACCATGAAGCAGGAATGTAACTAGACAACAGAGCCAGGGGTGGTTGTTAAGCATTATTATTTTTTAAAACAGAAGAAGCAGTGTCTCCCTACGACCAAGTAAGATTGGAAAATGGTGACAAAGATAGCCAAAGAAGGCTCCTCTTTTATCTGCTTACTCTTCAGCATCCAACCCACCCACAACACCACTGCAGAAGGCAATTAGACACCTCAGCAAAGGACGTTTCAAGAAAGGGAAGCAATAAAATGAAGGTGTGTTCTTGGGTCTGATGTTTGTGTGTAGTAAAAGACTAGAGAGTTTTATTTAGTTAGAGAATCCTGATTTTATAGACATTCTATCTCAGTGTCAGATGGGTGGGTGATTCTCCAGTCCCTCACTCTCATGTTGTCATCACCGATAGTTTCCTCTCTCCGTTGCTTTATCTCCATTTTCCTTGCTGCTGAATGTTGTCTGCTGTGAGGAATGTAGGTAGATTCACTCAGTGCTGCCTGAAGCAATCAGTGTTTGGTCAGACAAATAACTTTTGTGGTGTTATATGACACAAAACTATTACATATCACTTATATTACTTATGTACTTCGGTGTTCTATGTGGTAAGATTTTTTCATTCATAAAACTTTTTTTAAAAGACTAAGCTACCACCATGTTCCAGGAACTGGGCCAGATTCTAAGGAAACACAGAATATAAGGCTTAGGGACCTATTCTTAAAGCCCACTGACGAGTTTATTGGACCTCCTCAGATCCACAGGTAACCTGAGTACAAAGACTGCCTATCGTGAATTTTAAAAAGGTTTTTACTTTGGCACCACTAGGTCAGTCAACAAGTAATGAAAATGTCACATGCTGCCAAGGATCCATGCGGTGGGCTGTGCTTCCCAAAGCCCCCACATGTCTCAGGGAGACGCTCCTGACTTGTGGGGAATAACGAGGAACCTCCAGGTAAGGAAGCAAAGTGCTCACTCACTGCCTGAAGATGCCAGTCTGGACTCAACCCCACCCTCTTTTTGTAGTCTACTCTGTGATGTGGGGCTTGGGGCTGCTGACTGTGTTCTTCAGACTCCTTGACTTTTGTTTTTGCTGGAGGAAGGAGAGGGGAGAAGAAGCTGGTTTGCTCTGCTCCAGTACCTGTTAGCTGCTCCCAAGCAGAAGCCAGGCCCTGGCTTCTGGTCACACCCTGAGCCCAGTACTTGAGAGCTCTTCCTTAGAAGTCTGAGTACCTTAAATCCAGTGCTGCCCAAGCTTTGAGGATCTTAACTCTTGTGCGCCTCCATCTTGTCGCGCTCTTTGCCACCCATGAGTCTAGGCTTCTTGACCCAAGGATGGCAGCTACGTCCGGATTTTACTCATATCTAGATGACCTCAGTGTCTCATTGTTGTTGCTGTCTGAGCATCTCAACATCTGTACGACTCATTCTCGGGATGATGTTCCTTTCATGTGGAATTTAAACATGTTTTCGGTTTTTCTGACTGACTTCTGAGACGCACCATGTCTTTTATGCCATTGGTCTGGAGAAGGAACCGGTCATCACTCAAGGTGATCCCTCTGTAGTGAGAAGCTATTCTGGACATGCCACAGTCAGAAAGCATTTTATATCTCACTCTGTCCTTGTGCCCAAATTAGGTCACATCATGGCCCATTACAGGGAGACTGGAATATAATGATAATTACGAAGTGGTACATGTAATGATGAATATGTTCCTAAGAGTAAAGAGTATGAAAAAAGAGACAATCTATGAAGCTGAAAGATTTTTCTCAAAATGTGGAGGACTCACAAATATCGGAATCACCTGGGGAGCATGATAAAATTATAGACTCTCGTTCTGATCTAGCCCTACCAAATCAGGATCTGGGGGATTGGTAATTAGAGTCTGGCATTTTAACAAGGAAGTGTTTATTCTGCTCACAAGAGCTTCAGACCCATTGTATCATGCAGGGTGGAGGTACAAGATAATGGAAGCGTTTTATTTAGCATGACAAAATTTGAATTTTAATAAAGGCAATGGGAAAATCACCATTTTATGTACATCACTCTGGCAGGAGAGGATTGGGAGCAGAAAAATCAGTAAGAGAATTTCTGTTTTCGGCCAGATGAAAAATGATATGGAGACCAACACTGACAGTGATAATAAAAGTAGAAGAGATACATTCAAAGAAATGTAGGAGGTCAGATTAGCTGGACATGATGCAGAGCTGAGGCAGACAAATGGATCATAGATAATGACCAAGATATATCTTGAGAAGGTACTGATTGTTTTCAATTTAGGTATACTGAGTATGAGGTACTATGGGGTTTCCAGGTCTAAGTATCCAACAGCTAGTTGAGTTATAAACTGGAGCATCAGGAAGATTCTGGTGCTCTCTGGAATTTGGTCATTGGTTCATGCTAAGAATTTCATCCTCCTAAAACTCATATGTTGAAGCTCTGACTCACTGTATAACTGCATTTGGAATAGGACCTTTGAGGAGGTAATTAATGCTAAGTGAGGCTATTAAGGATGAAGCCTTAGGATGACAGACAATGTCCTTACAGGAAGAGACATCAGAGAGTTTCAACCTCCCACTCCCTTTTTTTCCCCGCTACCATATGAGAAAGCTCTCACTAGGAACCAAATTGGCCAGCATAATGATTTTGGAACTAACAGAAAATAAAATCTGTTCTTCAATTCCTCCAGTCTATGATACTTTGTTTTGACATTCCAGCTATGCCTCTGAGTCATCTCACCTATACACAGCATATGTCTGAAGAGATACCTCGCTAAATATAAGTGTACATAGCAGGTGCATGTTACATATAGATGGGTGGTTTCAGAGAGGAGAGGCTTATATTCATCTGTAGGATAATTCAGACTTTGATGTTTTCTTTGGGCTTATCTGTTTTATGAGCTTTCTTTATAAACAGGTATTATATTAGAAATGCAAATATATTTAAAGAAGTAAAAATTATGAATAACAAACCTGCTTAAGATACTTTAAATTACAGGTTATCAAAGAAATTTATTTGCAGAAATATTAACAGAAACCCCCCCTTAATTCAAGCATGGAAGTCTTACCGTATTAGGCTCTCATGGAGAGGACATAAAATTGTGTTTATTTCTGTTGCTATGCTCTGTTGTTAAGTGAGATTGAGGATATCCATTTTAAAAAGTAAATGATAGGTACATAATTCTTTACAGGAGTAGAAGTCTTACCAATTTTAGGACGACTACAATCTGGGTACTGACTTTGGGTAATAAACACTAAAAGATTAAACCCAACACATTCTGCTATGAAGAAAACATGAGAATAGTTTCGTTAGGATCTCAAAAGGCAAACAGTCTGCACATTTATATCATTTCATTTTATAGTAGATAACAAAAATAAAACCAGTTTTTCCAGAACCTGTGTTGATCCTTTGTAAAAGGAGAAAATGTCAGAGAGAAAACAGTGTTACATCAACAACCCCGGCATCTTCCAACCCCTTATAGGAAATCATGAATACAAAAAGAAAGCAACCGCAGAACCAACAGTCCAGCTACTATTTCAAATAGAAAAGAAGTCAGACATGAGTCTTTGGATCATTATCCTGTCATTTCTAAAATATGTGGGCATGTCAGCATGCAAAGGCCTAGTAAAATTTGCAAGAGAACAGAATCCTCTTGTAGGAGACCGACCACATGAGCCAGAAAGCCTGCTTCTACAACCAAAAAGTAAAGTGAATTAAGAGATTAAACCAAAAAGTAAAGTGAATTAAGAGATTAAACCAAAGGTCATTAAGGCATATTGAATTAAATGTGAGTAGAATGTCTTTACTGAAAAAAGAAACTTTGTTTGTTTTTAAAAAGGCATGCTGACATGTAAAGATAAGACAAAGCATGGCTGTGATCTCTTAGGGACACAGTAGTGTTCAGGTTAGAAATAACAATGACATCACCAAAAGATGTCCCAATATTTTTCAAAATATATTGGAAAATTAACCTCCCAAATAGCTCCAAAATCACATTCGCCATAATCTGTTAACAAAAGAACAGATCTTTAAACACTAACCTAAAAACAGCTTGGAGAACCTCAGCAAAACTTCAACCAGTTGTGTGTATGAGGTCACAGAGTGTTATAAAACATATTCATGCCTCAGTTTCACCCTCAGATACTGTAAATTAATTGAAGTGGGGAACAGTCTGGGTGTTAGGATTTTATAAAAGTTTCCCAGGCGATTCTTAGGTGCAGTAAGTTTCAAGCACTAGTGAAAATCACTGTATTAGATCATACTGGTTATTTTTTCTTTTCACCAAAGATAGCATTTTTCATCCTCTTTTATAATCTTATTCTCAATGCAAGCAGAAGTTGGTGCTCCCTGGGGGCTGAGGCGCTAAGCCTTTGGCTGGGGTGCAGACCACAAAAAGTCCAAGAGCACAGATTCCCAGCCCAGGAGGAGGGCAAGCAACCAAAAAGAAAAATAAACAAATAATTTAAAGTGATTTCTTCTCTCTTTCATCCTTCAAAATTCTGCTTCCTCCTCTCCCTTGCTTCCTGTCTTAAAAAAATGGGGGTAAAGTTAAAATTACTTATCTAAATATGGTGGAATGGAACTATGGAGTGGAGTTGGGTCCCCATTTCCGGCAGTCTATTTACACGTACTTAGAAAGCCCCCAGACTTCTCTGGCCCTGGGATTCCTCAACTGTAACATGAAAAGAAGAAACTAAGACAGATACACTCTCCATGCATTGTGATATAGTAAGTCCTTTGACTACATTCAACTTATGACTGCTTGCCACCTTAATGTAGCTGGGAAGACTGGAACGGAGAATAAAAAGAGAATTTCCAAGGCCACATAACTAGTCTATGTGCAAATGAGAACATAAAATCTGGACTAAGTGTCTCCAGCTTTCAGTTCTTTCCACTAACACTTTTATACTCTCCAGATTTCCTGAGAACCTTCAAGTATCGTCTACAAATGTGATCAAAATGGCTGCCTGTTCAAGGAGGATTTCAGACTGGAGTCAAGGATAGAAAACAGTGACCACATTTTATTCTTTCTCAAGAAGGGTCATGTGGCAGACCCAAATAACCAAATAAATCCTTGTGTTTAATGAGAGTTAGCATTCTCCTTATACCCAAGGTTTAGTAAAAGCATGAGATCCAACTGCAGAAAGTGTTACAGGAAAAGAAAGCTACCAAATAGTTAAGTAATAGTTACCAAATAGCAAAGTTCAGGGCAAAAAACCTAAGAAGAAATAATAGCCCTGGAAAGATGGTAAAAGTCACGTGATAAGCACTGATAAACAATATGCATATTTGATGAGAATTTTGTCATTCAATTTTCTGAAATATTGATGAAACTTTAGTAATAAACCTAGGAAAATCATTATAGTAGAATGATGAGAAAATAGGAAGCTATAGCAATTATTTGGACTATGTAACACTTAGAATATATTCATGAGCCATATTGGAGTGGTCATTGCTCTCAAGGGAAGCGCAAAGTGAAATATTTGGCTCTGAATATAAAGAATTTTTAACAAAGCAAAATACAAATTGGATATATTTTTCATGTCAAAGCTCATGATAATATCTCCCAACATCATTAGATATTTTTGTCTAATAATAGTCAATCCTCTTGTAAATCTTGCAGGAAATTTGAGACACTTGCAGGAGGAAGGAAACATTAAAGTACATACCAGGAAATTATCATCAGGTAAATGCATTTTTTCCTTTATTTTGGTCTAATCTGTCTTGCAGAAACTACTCAAATTTCTCCATGACAATTAACTACTCATTCATTCACCTACCAAAGATGTATAGCGTTCCTCAAAAGCAGTTCTGCTAACTACTGTGATTACAAGTGCTAGCAAAAAGAGTGTCTGCCCTACTCATGCAGATGTCATTTGGTGGAGAAGAGGGACATTAATGACCTCAAAGAGAGAACACGTACTAGACAGAGGTAGCTTACACAGAAATAAAGCAAGCAATCATAGGAGAGCAAGTAACAAAGAATCTGGGAAAGGTTCTAAAGAAATGACCAGAGATCTCTCTAAAGAGAAAATCAGATTTAAGTAAACAAGAGAGAAGGGAAGAAAATTCTTGGCTGAGAAAACTAACCAATGCAAAGACCCTGTGGGCAGGAGGGAGCCCAGGAATTGGTCACAATGACTCCTTGCAGGGAGCTAGCCTGAGGGTACAAGAGCTGCTTAGGAAGGTAGGCAGGGCCAGAAAAGATTGGGGTCAGACTCTGGGATTTTTAAAAAGCTTCCTGAGTCACTCTAATAGTCAGCAAGTTTCAAGATGAAGTGATAATCACCATATTAGATGACACATTCTCCTTTCTTTTGAACCAAGTTATATTGTTTCTCAACTTAATCTATAACTTAGATTTTTAAAAATAGGGAAGACGCAAGTCACATATCAACTAAATTTAATGGAATAATTCAACACTGGAGCTTGGACTCTAAAGACCTGGGCCCTTAGGTGCAAAGCGTGTGGAGATAGGAGCAGAACAATATCAGATCTGCATTTTTCAAAGTCATCGGCTTCAGAGTGGTGAATGGTTCGAATGGCAGAGGGTGTGGACACAGGGTGGGAAAGTGACCGTGGCCTTCTGATCAGTAAACTATAGAGGGCTGGAGTGGATAAAAACTAAGGACCCTTTCAGCTTAATACCATCAGACACTAAGGGAACATTTTGGTTTGAAGAATGACGTATGTTCCTATGCACCTCCCCACAATGTTGAAATGAAAGTTTGAGGGCTCCAAAGGTATTATGTCCTCTCTATAATTTCCATCAACATCAAATGTGTTATAATAACAAAAAATTTAAATACCTTGACCTTATATCTTCCTCTAAATACTTTTTCTCTACCCCCTATTATAAGAAAACTGTTTGAAATAGAGCTTTCACTATAATTACAAGCTGACAGACACCATATTAACACTGGAGTTCGTGAAAATACTTGTTTAGAACAGAACATACCCCTGGCTTAAAGCCTTAGTGAGAAAAAAATGCAAGTTTTAAGGCAGTTTTGGATTGTATAGTTTGGCCACTATGCAAAATTATACACGTAGATATTTTTATTTGTAATAGATTCATTATTTAGTCTTCCAGCTCCTTTCTTTGTACACCATCCATAAGAGGGCTTTGCAGATAATGAGTATACAGAAGAAATCTGCTACATGAATGAATGAACAGAGGATTATTATAAACTATTTTCCCTCGGAGTTTCTCTTCCTGGTGAAACTTTATCTTTGATTGTTAAAGATTATTATGACTCTGTGACCTGGTCAGCAGCTAACTGATTTATATTTGCAGCCACAAAGGATGATTCTCAGGACATGGCTGTAGTACCCACGCAGTGTAGAGCACCTACTATATGCATGCTCTATTCAGGTGAGTAAGGATAGATTCAGTCTGATTTCATGTATTTTACATTCTGTTGAGGCAGACAGACAGAAACAAGTAAGAATTGCATCAAATAAAAGAAAAGCAATAGGAGAAAAGTTAAAATCCTATATGATTTTAGGGTGAATACTACTCCCTTTTATATAATATTCACTTTAAAAGGCATTTCAAAGCTTGAATCGATCAGTTAGGTCTATGATAATCAGAGAATTCCTCTAAGAAAAAGGTATGGGAAGATGGGACACATGAAACCAAGATGAGAGAAAAGATAATGGCCGTCATCAGTGCCACAGTCTTACTGCCTGTGAGTTTTGTTATGAATTGTCCATTTATTTGTTTCTTTATAGTTCACATATGAATGAAATCATCCTATGCTCTCTTTTTCTTTCTGGTTTACATTGCTTAGCATAATCACCTCCAGTTCCATCCAGATTGTTGCAAAAGGAATGGAGGAGTACTTTAGATAGGATGATGGGACCTCTCATTAAAGATTGATGGGGTGAGGAGGAAACTCCTATACCTGGGAAAGAGAATTCATGGCACCAGTAATAGCAGATATTGTCCGCTGGCCTGTAGCGTTTCTGTTGAGAAGTCTCATAATAGCCTGATAGGAGTATCAGTATACATGACTTGCTTTTTCCCCCAGCCCGCTTTTAATACACTCTTATGCTTCTTAGCATTTAGATGACCTGGTTTTCTGTCAGCTTTATTCCCTTGTATCTTTATTTCCCTTATTTCCTTCCTCGGGGAAGTTTTCAACTAGAATTTCTTTAAATAATTTCTCTCTCTCTCTCTCCCCCTCCAGCCACCCCACCCCAGGGTATTATTATTCTTATTTTGCCTTTCCTGTTGGAGTCAAATATCTCTCATAGTATTTCATTTTTTATATCTAATTTCTCCCATTTCTTCACTTGGTTCATTTCTCTTTTTTTAAGAAATGGTTTTCGTTTTTCTTTAGTTTACATTGTTATATGATTTTTAGGATATTGCATTTGCAGCTTGGTCTGTGTGCCTTTCGCACCACTCCCACCAGCAGAGTTCTAGTGCCCACCGCCACCACCAGCAAATATAGGGATTCCTTCCTTCCCTTCTTCCTTCCCAACTTCAGAGTCTCCTGGTAGCCACAGTCCTGCATCCTATGAGTTTTTGTGATTTGTCTGATCATTTCTTTTGTTTCTTTATATCCCACATATGAATGAAACCATCCTATATTTTTTATTTTTATCTGGTTTACTATGCTTAGCATAGTCATCTCCAGTTCCCTCCAGATTGCTGCAAAAGGCAATCTTTTATATTTTTTTCATAGCTGCATAGAATTCCATAGAGTATATTTGCCACAATATCTTTATCCGATCACTTGTTGACAGACATTTAGTTTGTTTGCATTTCTTGGCTATGGTGAACTGTGCTGCGGTGAACATAGGGATGCATCTGTTTTTTCTGATTAGTAGTTTTGTATTCTTTGGATATACGCCTTGAATTGCGATTGCTGAAATAAATGGTGATTCCCTTCTTTGTTGTTTGTTTTCCAAAGAGATTGCACTAATCTGCATTTCTACCAACAGTGTAGGAGAGTTCATTTTTCTCCGCACCTTCTCCAGGGCTTGTTTCTAATGCTCTTCATGTATATACCATTCTCACTATTGTGAATTAATATCTCATTGTAGCTTTGTTTTTGTTTTTTAAGAATTCTTGTATTTATTTAGAGGAAAGAAGCAGGCAGGATGAAGGCAAACAGGCAGGAAGAGAAAGGAGGCAGAAGTGCTCATTTATCTATTTAGCTTTTCATGTTGGTTGCTCACCCTGGTTCCGGACTGAGAACCTAGGTCTCTGGGCTCTATGTGGATTGCACCATCTGCAGCTACAGAAGCAACTGCTAAGCCACCAGGATACACATTGTGGTTTTATTTGCATTTCTCTGATGGTGACTAATGTAGAACATTTTTTCATGTCTATAGGCCATCTGTGTCTAGTTAGCTCTTTTGCCCATTTTTGAGTGGAAATTTCTGTTTCTGTATTATGTGGCTCTTTATGTATTTTGATTAAGTATTTGATTAAGATTAAGTTCTTGTCTAATATATGTTGTGTGAATGCCCTCTCCCATTCAATGGGTTGTTTTTTGTTTTAGTGGTGGTTTCTTTTATTGTACAGAAGCATTTTTACCTTGATGTAGTCCCAGTGTTTAAGTTTTACTTTAGTTTACTTTGCCATAGGTGTCACTTCCCCAAAGACATTTTTGAGGTTGATTTCATGGAGTGTTTTTTCTATATTTTCTTCTATGTATTTTATGGTTTCAGGTCTTATGTTCAACACCTGGTTTGCTTCTGTGTTTCTGTCTTGCTGATCACATTTCCATTCTGCCATTTTCTCTATTCTGCTTCCACAGCTTTCAATAGTTTTCTTGATCACATTAAGTTCTTCATATCCTAAATCTCACTTAGTATCTTATTTATAGCTGCTATTTCTGCCTTCTGCTTATTAATTTCATTTTAAGCTTGTTGACTTGTTTTGCTGACTTCTCTTGTATCTCTTTGATTTGTTTCACTGAGTCCTCTTGTCTGTCTCTCAGTTGTTCTTCTGAGATTTCATGCGTTTCCTTGAGTTTCTTTATAATTGCCAACTTGAATTCTTTATCTGTTAAAAAAAAGTGCAATCTTGCATGCTTTTGAACTCATTTTCTGGAAAAATGTTGCTTTCTCCTTATGATGCCATAATACCTTGAGGTCATCATACTGTAATACTTTAAGATCTCAGATGATCGTGTACTCTCTTTATCGTCTTCCCATCAGCAACTTAGAACTGAGCTATTTATCCTTGATTTTACCAGCAGGTAGCTCTGTGACTTTATTTTATTTTTTTGACCCTTGCAACTTTCTGTAGTGAATAGCAGTTGATGCATCAGTCAGATGGAGGAGGAGCATGAAAAGTAAGAGGAGAAAGCGGGAGAGATCTTGCTGAGGGATTCAAGGGGGCCTAGTTTTTGTATGTAGCACCAGAGTTAATCCTCCTTTCCGGGCTCCCATGACTGAGGCTCAATGTGAAGTCCAGAGCGCTCTCTCTATTCTACTGCTTGCCAGGGTCCCAAATAGTGCAGAACACCTTAACACCAACCTTCCCCTTCCCCACTCCTGCTTGGCCCTTGACCTAAGCTAAGCTTTTAAATGCACTGTACAATCTCTTTTCTGCCTTCCCAGGGCCTAAGGTTGGATCAACTGCCCTGCTATCATCTCAGTGCTGCCCAGGCTGCAGCCACTGATGTCTCCAAGCATCTCACAGACCATGTTGGTCTCTGAGGTGCAGAGGATGTTTCAGCCCCACCATGCTGTGGGAGTCCCTTCCTTGTGTCGCTTAGTTTCTCTTAGAAACAAAGCACGGACCGTCCTTTGCCACCATCTTGGCCCTCCATAGATCGCTAACAGTTCTTAATAATCTGCTCTGACATCTTTAAAATCATTTATCCAAATGGATTCCATTTTGATCAATGTATAAAATCTCAAACTCAAGACTTGCGATCATTTTATGAGCAAATGCTTATTATACTGTATTATATGCATATAGGGTTTCTTTTTTATGCTCCAAATAATAGAGCTGTGTCTTCATGTTTGTTTTTTTTTAACTAGGTTAAAGATATTTTTAGTTTTATCACCAAACATTATATATAATAGCATTCATTTTTCAATAATAATTTCATCATTTCTTTTGTTTACAATGCTATATTCATTTTAGGATGTTGAAATCACAACTTCTCCTGTGTGTATTTCATACCACATCCACCAAACGAATTCTAGGGCCTTTTACCACAACCTTCTTCTCCTTCTCTCCCCCTTCTCTCTTCCCTTGTAGCCACAGTCTTGTGTGCTATTAATTTCGTTGAGGTTTGTCTGCTCACTTGTTTCATTTCATTATATTCCACATATGAGTGAAACCATCTTGTATTTCTCTTTTTCTTCTGACTTACTTTGTTTAACTTTTTCAGTTCCACCCAGACTGTTGCAAAAGGAACAAGTTTGTCTTTTTCAGTGGTTGTATAGAATTACATTGAGTATATAAACCAGTTTCTTTATCTAGTCATCTGTTGATGGGCCTCTCGGTTGTTTCCACATCTTTGCTATTGTTTAATTACTTTTGAATCAATTCTTCTATTGTTTATCTATCAATATTTCAAAGTTGTGTTTTGATATGTTTCTACCGAGGCTTCATATTTACACTTCCATTTTAAGTAAACATTTTTGAAATTGCTTACTTTAAAATATAAGCAACATGCATTTTGCTTGAACCGCTTACTGTAACTTTGACCTAAGGTCATAGTAATCTTATTCAGAAAAAAAAAACTGAGTGTACATTCAAAGTCATGATGTTCTTGTCAGATAAAACCCATTTCTAAATGTTATATTCTTCTTTATTGTATTCATTTAAAGATATAGTGTTCTGACACTAACAAAAAATACAAGAATGGAAATATTTATTAGTCCACAGTTGGAGATAATGTCAAATAATTTTTTCTCAAAGATCACAGGACTTTTGTGTTTTATTTTTGTCTTTTTAACTAATCCATGAACTTGTGGTTAATTATTTTGTTCTGGTCTAGATTTCTGAAATTTACTGTTATTTAGCTACATGTATTCCTTGATAGACATTGGAAAAAGTATTTCACATGAATTTTTAATGCCTAACCATGTAAACAAAGATGTGTTTACACTGAGTTGTCCTCCTTTTCATCAGATCATGGTAAATGCTTCTTATTGGGATAACTATAGACTACTTATTGGTGAAGGAAGACATTTTATGTTAGCTATAATATTAAGATTAGAGATAATAATCTTACCAGTCTTTGTAACTACAGCTGGTGAAATAATAACCCAATTTGTTCAATTAAATAGATCAAAGGAAAAAGTAGCATAGTATTCTAAAATACATCAGAATTTAAGGAATCATCTCTCACAATGGCCACCTTTATTTTTTTTAAGAAGAAATTGCTTAACTGAAAAATAATGTTCTAATGCCTTTAATGTAGTGGAATTAGATAATGAGATAATCTGTGTAAGTTAATTGGCAACTCCAGAGTTAAGAATATTATTTCAAACTACTTATGCTCCTAATTATTATAAAATTGTACTCATCAGAGAGTTTTGGAGCAAATGTACAAACTTCAAAGAGTAAATTATAAATGTATAAATGTAATATTTAGGCATTATATATATGTTTTAAAATAAACCAATAAAGATTATTGCTCTAAAAGAAGTAAAATAACTATAACTACAATGATAAGTGATATACAAGAGAAAACTATGTAAAGTATGACATCATAAGCATAAAACCTGGAAAGGAGAAGGGTAAAAATGTAGAGTTGTAGAATGTATTTAAACTTACCGACAATTTGAAATAGATTTTAAAATATAATTTGCTATATGAAAGCCTGTGCTAACCACAAAACAAAAGCCTAAAATAAATGCACCAAATATAGAAAGAAAAATCTAAGCATACTGTTAAAGAAGACCTCAAATTGCAAACTAAGGGAACAAGAAAAGTTGGAAGGAACAGAGGGAATACAACAAAATAGTCAGAAAAGAGTTAATAAAATAGCTATAAATACACTCTGAGAAATTACTTTAAATGTAAATGGTCTAAATTCTCCAAAGAAACAACTGGAACTTCATGAAGTACAGCTTGCTCAGTAAAAACTATCAATAGAACGAAAAGACAAGCCATGAAATGGAAGAAAATATTTTCAAATCATAGGTATTATAGGAATCAGTATCTAAAATAAATTAGAAATTCATACAACGCAACAGAAAAAAATAAGTCCGTTTTTTTTTTAATGGGCAAAGGAACTCAATACACTGTTTTCCGAAGAAGAAAAACAGATGGTTGACAGGTACGTGAAAATGTAATCAGCATTACTCGTGATCAGGGAGATGTAAATAATAACCACAAGGAGATATCTTATATCTGGTATGATGGTTATTATAAAATGGCAAAGATGTGGAGTACAGTGAGCCTTGTGCTCTGGTGGTGGGAATATAAATTGGTACGGTAACTATGCAAAATAGTACAGAGGTTCCTCAAAACTTTAAGATGGAACTGCTATATATCTAGCAATTCTACTTCTGAGTATATAGCCAAAAATAAATAAAAACACTAATTTGAAAAGAAATTTGCACCCTCATGTTCATTGCAGCATTTTATATATTTATATATAATATTGTATTTATATATTTACATATACACACATAAATATATATATATATATATGCTGAAATATTATTCAGCCATAAAAAGAATGAAACCTTGCCATTTGTGACAACATAGATGAATCTTGAGGGCATTATGCAAAGTGAAATAAGTCAGATACAGAAAGATAGTATGATATATTTTACTTACATGTGAATTAAAAACAAAAACGAGCAAGAGATAACAGACAACAAGCTGGTGGGGTGTCAGAGTAGGGGTTTGGGGTCTGGGTAAAATGAGTGAAGGCGGTCAAAATGAACAAACTTCCCATTATAAAATAAATAAGTCATGGAAATGTAATGCATAGCATGGAGACTACTGTTAATAATACTGTCTTGCATATTTACAAGCTGCTAAGAGTAAATTTTAAAAGTTCTCATCACAAGAAAAAGATGTTTAACTATATTTGGTGAAAGATGCTAGCTGGACATAGTGGGTGGTGACCATTTTGTAATATATACAAATATTGATCCTTATGTTGCTTGTCTTAAACATACATAGCATTACATATCAATTAAAAAGAATTTTAAATAAAGCAAACTGCAGTAAGCCTTTATAATACGACCCAATACTGAGATGGAGCTAGTTAAAAGACAAGTAAGGAAGGGTAAACTACTATTATTTTTAATAAACATTTTTACATGGTAATGTTGTTTTATGGATTCCATCCTAGTTTTATCATTTTTGAAAGATGTAAGAGCTTCACTTCTAGCATAGGCAAACCCATAGCTCAGACCAAATCTCCAGCTGAATCCTAGGAAAACATTAACATTTAAAAATGCTTTCCTGGCTTTGTGATTGCAATTGATTATTTTTTTGTGATTCCATCACTCTAATTTCTTGGCATATCAATTATGCGTCTGTATTTTACTTTAGCAGTTGCTCCAGAATTTTCAATATACATTTACAACTGATGTTCGTGCCTAGTGCCAACACCTCATAATAACAAAATATCCCTAATCTCTCCCTCTTGGCCCTTGTATCATTATTACCATTCATTTCTCTTATACAGAATCACACAGCCAACCACATGTATAAGCATACGTATGGAATATAGAAACATAAATAATTGAGTACATTGTTATTATTTTGAACAAACTGTTATCTGTGAGACATTTAAGTACAAGAAAAATTAAAAATTTGCTTTGCTTTCTCCCTTATTCCTTTTTTTTAAAGAACAAGAGAAAATAACATTTCTTCTCTTTTGTTAATGGAGCTCCAGTTACTGACACATAGCATTTTCCACCTCTCTAGAGAATTTCCTTTAACAATTTTTACAAGACAGTTATATTGGCAACAGATTCCCTCATGTTTTGTTCTACAGTCTTTATTTCTCCTTTACTTCTGAAAGATCATTTCACAGGCTATCGCAATCTAGGTAGGCATTTTCCTCTCACTCAACACTTTAAACAGTTCATTCAGTTTTCTTTGCACTGGTTCCTGAGAAGCTGAATGTAATTTTTATCTTTGCTTCTCCGTTATTAACGTGTGCTTTCCTCTGGCTTCTTTCAAGATTTACTTCTTTATGTTTGCATTTCTGAAGCTTGCATATGATACAGCCAAGTGTCTTTTTGTTTGCTTAGATTTTGCATTTATACAATTTGATGTTCTCTTAGGTTCCTGGATCTGGGATTTATGTCTGAAAACAATTTGGGGAAATGCTCCTTCGTCATTGCTTCAAATATCACTATGACTCCTTTCTCTTTTTCCTCTCTAGGTAGACCCATTATGTGTATGTTTCACCTTTTGCAACTTTCCTACATGTAGGTTGTGTAAAAACATGGCCCAAACTTGAAAGTAGCTTGGTGACTGGTCCATGCTGAGCATGGACTTGAATGTAACAGATGGACTTTCCTGGAAGATAAATGCCTCCGCCTGCACTGACCGTCCCCGAGATGTCCTCCCCGGGATTTTTGCTGTCGTTGCTCAGATGGCTATTCCTGCCCCCTCACTTCCCTCCCTCTCTGACACCCCCTGTAAAGGATTCCTCCCCTCCCCTGACCTGGGGTGCAGTAGCTTTCCGGAAGCGTGTCTGACTGGTCGCCATGTGGGAGGTGGAAATACGTCCAACCTGCCGCCATCGGAGCCCGCTGTCATGAGTATATAATAAGGTCATGTCCTTGCCACCTGTACCTTCTGGTGATTTCTTCAGACTGTCTACTAGGCAGACGTTACTCTGCCAGATCAGAGTATGACTGTATTAACACTACAGCTCTTAGATTCCCAGTCTTGTTTTATGTCTAGGTGTCTTTTATTTTCAGTATTTTTTTCTTTCTAAATTTCAGAAGTTTCTGCTGTCATAAACTCAAACTCATAGATTTTTGTTTTCCTCAGCAGTGTCCAGGCAACTAATAATCCCATCAAAGGCATTTTTCCTCTTCCAGTGTGTCTTTTTCTTCTTCTTCTTTTTCTTTTTTTTTTTTTTTAAAGGAAAGGCATAGACAAGAATGAAGGCAAGTAGGTTGGCAGGAAGAAAGAGAAGGAAGAAGCACTTTATTTATTTTTATTTAGTTGTTCACATTGGTTGTTCCCTTTGGTCCCGGGTCTTGAATCTGGGACCTTGAGAGTAGCCCTCCCAAGGTTGCTAGACTGCTAGGCCAGCAGCATGTACGCCCAATGCTTCTTATCTCTACTATTCTTTTCTATTCTTTGTTAGAATTTCCATCTTTCTTTCATATATTATCCACTTGTGTTCCCATGTCATATATTCTTCTTTTTTTTTTCCATATTTGTCATGATTTAAAATATATATCCTGCTCTGATAGCTCCAACATGCATGGCATGTTAAACTCCAGTTTTGATGCTTATTCATCCTCTCCAAATTGTGTTTCTTGCCTATCAGTATGTCTTGTTATTTTCTGTTGAAATGTAGACATGATGCACTGGTAACAGGACATGCAGTAGACAGGCCTTTGGTGCTAGAGCAGTAAGGTGAGATGGCAGGGGAGACTCCTAAGGTCCTACATCATGCTTTTCTTTTAATGAGTCTGTGCCCCTGACCTCTGAACTGCTTCACCTCCCCCTCCCTATAGGTGAGACCAGAGGGTAGAGGGAGGTGGATTTGGGTATTCACGTTCCTGCCCCCAGGCAAGTCAGGCTCTGCTAAAAACCCAGCAGATTTGGCTCTGGCAACATAGTTTTAGCTGCAAAGTTTTTTTAGGAAGAACAGAATGTTCTGGTAGTTTCCTAAATGATTTCTTTTCCAATCTACCTGCCAGAAGCTTCAGGGCATATTTCTACTATAATCACCGTGAGAATAAAGTTGGGTTCTTGGAAGTAAAAGTCACAAAAAGATGTGACTGGGTTCCCTGGAGTTTTGAACTCTCCAAATGGTAGCATTGAGTTCCAGCAATTTTTGCATCATACTTCAGGTTCTCCTATCCAGCCCTGGTTCCTCAGATGGTATTTTTGCCCATTGGTTTCCGCTCCAGGAAGTTGTGATTCTCAGGATCTGCCTCTCCATCTCTCCACTTTGGGGACCAGCACTTTGCCCTGTGACCTCACAGCTTTTCTGGATCTAAGAAGAATGAGTTTTCAGTTTGCTCAGCTAAGAACAAACTGAATATTTCGGATAGAGTGGCAATTTCTACCCTCCTCACATCCTACATCAGAAATCCGAAGACCTGGCCTGACTTTTAATGTAATACCTTTCTCTCCACTTGTAAAAATATCAGTAGTAATTCTCAGCCTCTCAATGCTAAATTTTTATAAAATAGCTTTGAAGGATACCAAGCGCCTTGTAAATACATGGCAATTATTATTTAAATTAATGGATGATTGAGCTATATGATTTTAATATATTATATATGCAGAAACCTTGGACAATATTTCATTAAAATATTAATTCATGCCTAAATTAGTAGATTTTCTTTCATTTTACAAAACAAATTATCTGCACCAAGTTTAATTAGGTAGTAAAGTATTTTCTGAATATTTCAATATGTAAATATTTCTGTGAGCAGTAAATCATCCATTTACCTTAAAATGCATTAAATGTCCACAAATTTTGAAATTTCATATTCTCATAATTCTCAGAAACAACTACCCCAAACCAAAGAAACACTAATCACAAAGTGAATTGAAATTCAGTGTGATAAAACTAAACTTAATAATCCAAAGATAAATTGTCAAGCCTAGTACTAATGGATTCTTAGCTGAATGCTGAAAGCAGATTTTTTTTAGAGGAAAACAACCGGTATTTTAAATGCAACAAGCAAATTGGAAAGAAAATCTCAAACAACATTTTGTGAGACTTATGAACTAGAACAGATGCTCTTCCCCAAAACACTCAATTCCCCTTCTTTCTTACAAGCTATTTTCTTAACTGCTTTTGGAATACGAGCTATTTCAAACTTGGATGCACCATTTAAGAAATGGAAGGTGGGGGTTGGGGGCTGTGGGAAGTAGTTAACTTGTTTCTTATCTGCTTTACCCAACTTTACAGTTTCCATTCCTCTCATCTGCACCTTTGCTTTACAAGATACGGAAGAGAAAACTTACCTCCCTTGTTCTCAAGAGTTCCTTCAACAGAACAGAGATGATTCAACCTTCTGAGAGCTTTCTGAGTTCTCTAAGAGGCACAGTCGCGAAGGTTTCCAGGACACTCAGATTCTGTTTATGGATTCGACCTTCCTGCAAGCATTAGTGACTACTACAGAAACACAGTTTGCCAAAGTTTACAGGATGTAGGGGTACTTCTTACTTCTGAGGTGTTTATAATAATGCTATGCTTAGGTGTCTATCTTAGCAGCGGTATTTATGGGACCAATGACTGAAAGTGCAAGAAAAGGGCTTCACAGGGGGTTCATAAATCTGAAAACAAGAACGCTAAATCAAATAACCTTCAACATAGAATTTTGCTAGGCAAAGTGCCTAACAATCTTGCCATACATCTACTGACCCTAAAAAAAATCCCTATAACCTATTGTCAAATTCCTAAATGTAGAAATGAAGCTATATGCAATACCCATTAGCAAATACACTCAAAATGTTACAACCTGGAAGCACTTTCTGTTTATTATCTTAATTGTGGTCATTGTGATTCCACTTTAGGCCTAGAGACAAAACAATAGAGAATGTCGTGCAAAAATAATAATAATTTAGAAATCATGAATAACATCATTTGGAAGGAGAGCAGCTCATATTAGTGGACCTAAACAAAATTCACTGGAACAGTGATTGAGAAAAACAGATCTCCTGACTCCTGTTCCATTCTCTGTCCTTTAAACCAGCGCATGGCTGCCAGTGGAGTTACAGAAGGAAATGGCAGGGCACATGAGAATGAGAAACACCACTTGCAACTCCAGAACCAAGTTACTGATAGTGGTAAATAATAATAGCTGAGAGACTATTCATCACACCACTGTGGATGTCACTAGGGATAAAAGATATTTTGCCCCTTGGCACTCCCTGGTGGATCAGCAGTTAGACCAACTGCCTTTGAAGGACGCAACTCACATACCCCTGGGGCTGAGTCCTGGGGCTGAGGCAGGCAACCGGTGTGAACAACTAAATGGTAATAAAACAAAATGATTCTACTTTCTCTCTCTCTCTGCCTACCTGCTCACCTTCATTCCTGTCAGCACCTTCCTTTTAGGAAAAAGAGAGATTTTGCCCCTAAATCAGAGAGAGTTCTAAAAGGCTATCCTTGCATATGAAGCATTATCACTAAACAAAATACACAGCGTCTGTGGGAAAGTCCATTGTGGCCATTTTTTTATAGCCTTAGACATGACGTGATGCTATAATAGATCATCTTTTATAGAATAATTCAACTTCAAAACAGCATTTAGCTTGTGGTCAACTTTACCACACTGTCTGAGAAGCAGAACTGATTTCAGCATTTGCTTCTAAAATCATCTTTCTTTCAAAGAGCTTAAGACTATTGAAAAAGTCTCTGTATATATGTGTGTATATATATATGTGTGTGTGTGTGTGTGTGTGTGTGTGCGTGTTATATATTTTTTCAATATATTCTCTGTACTTAAAAGTGCATGGCTAGAGACTGAGATGGGAATTTGGGGTGAAAGAGATGAATTAAGGGAGAGCCTCAGGAAACCGTAAGGAAGTAAAGGAAACCGTTCTAAGTACCTAGAAAAGCTCAACTAGGGTGGGTCTCAAGCAGAGATTCCAGGGATTATTCCTCCTCAGTGCATAAAGGCTACTTTTTTTGTATTCCCATGTCAGTCACCGGATAGGGCCTGAAATGAAGGAAAACGTATGAAATTAGGGACATAACCACCTGGTTGAGGTGGCTCCCGTGTGGCCAACGACAACTATCTAGAGAAAGAGGCTGCCTTGAAACTGTTAGGCAGTCACCACTCACAGCAGCCAAGGGTGGGTGCTGACACTGGTGATGGCTGGGGAAGTGAAAACTTTCGGTGCAATGCACTGTTCAAAGATGACTGTTGAACCCCATCCACAAATAAAATAAATAAGGAAAACTTAGCAGAACGCACAACTCAGTGCTCACTAGGTGAAAGTATATTTAGGAGCACACAGCAGCAGGGTCATTCAGAGCTCCCTGTCTTTCCATTAGGACGTTTTTTCCTGCCTGACTCAGAGTCGGCAAACAATGCAGAATGAAATAGTTAAATCCGCTAATGGCTGTTCCCAGAATCTTAACCCCTTGCCCCGTCAACCCAGTGGGTTATTCACAAAGTCTCATAGTTTCATTAATAGTCCTGAAATAATTAGGCCTTGTAGCTCTGTGACTGATAATGAGGTAATCTTCTGGAATATAACTGGCCTTAAGCACTCATTATGGCGTTTCTTGCTCCTTCCTGATTGAACTTCTTTCCAATCTATTTGAGATTCTACTGAGGAACAATAATACATGATTACGACTGGACTTATTTTAAAGAAATTCAAACATCTACTTTCATACCTTCATGTTTAAAAATCTCAGGATGTTAACAAGAAGAAACTTTTCATGAAATGCAAACGTCCCCACGACCCACCTGTTTGAAAGCGGGGTGGTGGCGACATTCCGCACGTTCCGCAACCGAATCCAGGACCCTCGATAGCTGGCTAACCAGATCCCAGGGTGTGCTGTCCCCTATACGTTTGTGCCCAAGTCATCCTAAAAAAATAAAGATTAGCCTGGAAGGGAGTTAGGTCCTGGACGGTGCCCCAGATTTGGGGGATCCTACTGAGCTTTGAACGTCTCAAATAACTCTACTCAAAATGATCACAATATGAAGTCAGATTTAGCCCCACCTTGCTCCTCCATACAGCCCACTGACATCCGAAGTTTGAGGTTTCTTATGCAGTGGATCATAGAAAATGTGCTGTGTCTCAGTATTCTTGAATCCCATGAAAGACTGGGCATGGAGACATTTGTCCCTGCACCTCCTCTGAACTGGAGGCATTAGTCACATAAGGAATCTGGACTAATAAATTGACATTTTGCCTATGTACCCTAGCCCTCACCACTTTAAAATTTATTTCTCTAAGACTGGTTGCCTCTTCAGATATGACACCGTTTTCTTCAATAGTTTTTTTTCTAACCAAATGGTATACACGTATTTTCTAATATCCATGTCAATGAAGAAATCTTGAAAAATATAAAACCAAAAAAATTCATTGTAAAAATAATTTGCATTGTCAATACTTCAAGGAAAATCTCTGCCAGACTTTTGGTATGTTTTCTTCCTACTTTTTTTTTTTTTTTAAGGAAAAAGAACAAGCAGGAATGAAGGTGAGTAGGCAGGCAGGCAAGAAGAGAAAGGAGGAAGAAGCATCTTTATGCTATTTTTTATTTAGTTGTTCACACTGGTTGTTCCCCCCAGACTGGGGACTTGAACCCAGGAGTATGTGGCTTGCTCCTTCAGAGGCAAATGACTTAACCGCTGCTCCACCAGGACACACCCCTATACTTTTTTTTATGAATCCAGGCATGTGCTACAGACATAAATGTACTATAATATGACCTGCATTGCAGCATTTTTCATGTATTGTGTTTTTCCTATATCAGTCTTCAACAACATGATTCTGAATGACTCACTGAAACCTGTCGTATGACTGGATTATCATTGGATACATAAATCCCTGTTTGATATTTCATTCTCTCAGTTACCTTCTTACTTTTCCCCCCATTAGTATGGTAGCTTGTGAGCCAGGAAGAAGAGGATTAGAGTTACTGGAGAAGAGACGCCGATGTGGCTTTAGACTGATTTCAATGATAAGATGGTAACCCCTTGGTGTCAGTTTATGAGTTATGTTGCCCCTCCACGGTCCTCAGCACAAACCGGCTTGAGCTGAGACATGAGAGGTCCCCTTCAGTCCTGCCTTCTGCCCATGGAGAACCTAGTGTTCTTCTTTTCCTTATTTCCTGCTACAAGCTAGATTAGATTTTGGCTAGTAAATTGCTTTCATTTCAACTTCCATTTCTATTTTCCTATGGAAAATAAATTTTATGATGCCAGTAATATGGGAACAAATGATCATTTGCCTTTTCTCTATCAAATCTAGAAATGAACTGAAATGTTGTGCTTTGCAACTCTGACATTAACCTTTTCTGACTTTTTTGGTTCTAGCTAAATCTAATCTTTTTATATTGGTAGAATGAATTCGCTTAAAATATCATTTTCTATATTTTGGTCATTCCTTTGTTTTGGTGTATGAACACAAGTAAGTTCCTTTCTAAGATTTTGAGCTGCCTGCCCTCTTTGCAAGAGTGGAGTCTTCCGTTCCCTGCAAACTCTTCAACCCTATGTGGCACCCAGATTTGTGCAGCTTCCCTTCTGTTTTGGCAGCCTTCACAATGGGACCTGGGTCCAAACTAGTTTGCACACAGATGGTGAGGAATTCCGAGTATCTGAGTTTCCTAGAGATGCATACCCTATGTTAGTTCCATTAAGATATTCACAGTGGCAGGTAAGAATATTTATCAATCTATTTCAACAAACAAGGAGTATATTAGCCCATCTTATTGGAAAGTCCAGAGGCTGAAAGAGCTTCAGTGTGAATTTATACAATGAGGTCTAGGAAAGAGTGTCCTTCACAGTCAGCTCTTAAAAAAAAAAAAACACCTGGCTTACCATGTTGCTAGGAAACCTTCTGACATTTCCTCATTTCACCAGTAAAAGATATAGCTTGAGTTCTTCAACCATTAAACAAAATTCCTGAGATTTTCAGAGGTTGGACCATCCCAACTAATCCCTGCAACTCGGGGCAGACCATGCTGACTGGTTAGTCAGAAATTACCAGAATGATGGGATCACCCAGCTCAGTTTATATCAAGCCAGACTGGACAAGGGTCAACTTCATCCAAACCACCAGGGAGAGGGGTGTTACTCAATGTTGGGAGGACCCTTACCAATGTCCACGACAAGAGGGAGTTCTCATCTGTGGGAGTAGGACTTCAACATCACACCTTCTGGGCATTGTGTGCTAGAGAGACTTCTAAATTGATAAAATTCAGGTTTCGTGGAGTTCTGTTGTATAGTGTACCCCATATAGATTAAAATCGTTGTGTGTGATTTTTCCTCTTCTGTTTGTCATTAAGTGTGACAGCAACATATTGCATACAATATCATGTGTCTTAATGACAACATTGTCTATGTCCCAACTTCCTAATCCAGGGAAGAAAACAAGTTTAAACAAACCAAATCTATCCCTTGGGAAATTTGTGAGATTAACTGAGATATTTATGCAAGCGCTGTGCCTTATCAAAGAAAAGAGTGTGACAAAATACAAGTGTATGATTACTGGTAGTAAAACAATTGTCTTGTATTATTCCAATATAAAGTTCACTGCATACAGTCTAACAATATGGACATCTGTCAGGAGTCAAATAACTTTTAATAAGATTTAAACAGAGACAGGTGTCTAATGCGATGCCTCCTGACTACATGGAATGAATCTCCAGTGGCTTAAAATATTTTAAGATTAAACACTACAAAGATCAGCATCTTCACTCAGATATAATTCAGACTCCACATTTACTTCCGGTTCTCCATTAAACTCACACACTCATTGTTTGCACTGTATATATTATTGATAGGCATCTAAATTACTTTTATAATCAAAACTAGAAAAATCAATGCCTTTAATCTTACACACAGAAGTACATTTCTTTTCATATCTTCTGTGGTATCTGCAAAGGAGACAAAACAAAGTACAGATCGCAGGAGAATTTGGAGGAAAAAAATGTCCTTATATAACTGTAATCTACATAAAAATGGAAAGAACTGAAAGAACTTTACTAAATTGTTTCCCCCCCAATAGAAGTGCAAATTGAAATAGAAAAAAGGACTCTCCATTTTTCCCTCTCTATGATTTAAGTGTATATTTATAATAAAGATGATAAATGTTTTTCTTTCATTGGACACAGATTTATAAAGTGGGTGACAATACTCTCCTACAGGGTCACTGTCCACTGGTCACTTCTGGTAAATGATGCATGGGTATTCGCAGAGAAAATACATGACCAATGATTTTTAAATGGGAAAGGGTCCAGTCACTTCACAGGGTTTGCTCGACTATTTCCTGTAGATATTTTGTGCATCATTTCAAGAATTAATTTAGTATCCACTGAATGTACTTTCTCTTTCACTTTCCCTCCAACCCCCTGGAGATCCAGGGACACAAAATGTTCTTATGTGAAGAATCAATTGATTTGTTCCGTGCAATTCTGGAACATCATGTGCCCAGCAGAGCTCTTGGAATTGTGCTGTGAGATTCGCCAACACTGTCATACTGTGTGCATGTTGCTCCTTGGGTTCCCTGGGAAGCACACTCAGGAAGTTCATTGGGGAGGGTCCTAAGGATACACAGCTGCGGAAGATGATGACATTGGGATGGGGCAGGGGAAGAGAATGGGGCAGGTAGCTGGATCATTGTATAGTCATGTGAAGCCCTCAGATGATCCCACAGGAGGTCTGGACCTAGCAAAGACCTTCAGGGTCACCTGTGCCGAGTTTTGTCCCCTGTTGGGGGAGTATGTCTGTTGGGTATATTCATTTTGTTGGTATACGTGAGAATGGATCCAGCTCTTCAGCTTGGATGTAACACAAGTCAAGCTCATGAAAACATCCAACAAATAAGCTAAAATAGTTACAGATTCAGCTGTGCTAAAAAGCATGACTGACAAAGGAAGGGGACACTTCTGTTGGCTGGCACATTTAGGGAAATACCCACTGGAAGTCAAATCATTGTTCAGCGACCAAGAGAAGTAAAGTTTTCTCATGTCACAAATTTAGGTGTTTAAAACATAACTTTATTTTCTTATAAGTCAACTGTACCTCTGTTTGGCATCCTGTTTTTTTCTAAAATGGAATCTGGAAATAACTAAGCTGACTTGGAAGTGCCAGTGTAAGCACAGCTGAACTTCGGTGTTGGCCTTCCTTGCCCTTCCTTACACAAGTGACTCAATTGCAGGACAAAGGAATAGCACCTGACATCTGCAGAGATGTGGCTCAGTTCAGTCCCTGAATGATGTCACCTATCTGCCATGGCACATACTGGGCTCTCAGTCTCTCCATGGGTCTCTGCCAGATCCTGGCATTTCCCTTGTTTCAACCTGGAAAACACTGGGAGAATCCAACCAGCTCTATGACCCAGCACTTGTCTCAGTCTTGTGTGTCTCTGTCATAGATCCCCATTATCCTTATCCTTAAAGGCTGGGGGCCCTCTCCTACCTATGTTTCACTTGTACATGGGAATGATGCTCTCTGCGCTGCCTCACCTAGCCGGTACCCCTGGACACTGCACAGGACCATCTCTACTCTCTGTCTAGAGTAGGCTGACCATACTACTGTCTTAAACAGGACAGTGCTGTTGTTTGTTCTTTTCATATTTCCCGACTGTTCTGTCATTTTAATATAAATGCCAATTTTGTCCCATTTTTAATAAACCAAGGTCATCTTTAATGAGGGACAAAGCAGTAGTTTAGTTGCCCTGGGTCTAGTCTGTTGGGGGGGCCCCAAAGCAGCTTCCCGTTTCTCCCATGTTAAAGATGGCCCATGCTGGATCTGACGGCGGTGGGCCACAGCCACTACTGCTGTTCCCGCCCCAGTGAGGAAAAAGGAAATTTACAGGAAGAGGATTTCCCCGCTACTGCCTACTGACCACTGAAGGTGATTTTTAAAAACAGATCTACAGAAATTCAAATGAGAAAATACTTCGTTTTTATGTGCTATTCTTCCAAAACAAACAGCTTCCAAAACAAAGCCATTTACTACTAAGAGGAGATAAGACTTTTTTAAAAGTAATTATCTGAATGAAAACAGACGTACACCATTTTGCAATGAAACGTTCTGTCCCCTCTCCCCCAGCCCCGCACCATCACCCAGTGTATTTGTTAGTCATCCTAAGCAAGGAAGCATGATCTCTGGGGAAATTTGTCCCCACTAACCTGAGTTCACAAAAGTGTCATTCCCCACCCTCTGAGTGTGGAGCTGAGCTGGAGCAGGGAAGAGACATTTGAATGCACTCTGGCTTGTTTCCTTCGAGTTTCCTAACCATAAAGAGTGTGTGTTCTGTGCCATTAAAAATCAGGTTCGCCGATGAGGACTAATGGGGCTCTCTATTTTAAAGAAAATTGAAAATATGAGGATGTGGATTTTGAAAGGCCATTAGGTTTTAAGGTTAGCTATAATATAGAAATGATAGTTTTTCCTATTTCCAGAACAGTTCTTTAAAATCATATTCATCAAGCAGTAAATATTGGAAGAAACATTTTTAAATCACCTGCTCATGTTTTCCCATTTCAAAAATTAATGCACTTTTTTCATCACAATATTTTCACAGGATATAGAAACTCAATCTAAGATACTGTTTTCAAAATCTCATGGACTTCCTGGAAACCCCTTTACCTGTGCCACTAGAGGGTGCCATGGGGACATGGAACAGATGCTCCAGGGCATAGTCCTGGGCAAGCAGCAGTGACAGGAAAAGTCACCCAGTGATCAATGCTTAATTTTTCATTTTTAATTATTGATATTTACCAAATATTTTGTTCACAATGCCATGTTCATTTTTGAATACTGATATTGCACCTCAATCTCTATTTTACACCACATCCTCCAGCAGAGTTCCAGTGTCCTCGATCACCATCTTCCCCCTCTTTCCATTCCTCCTCCCCCGTCCCCGCCCCCGCCCCTCCCGGGTAGTCATCATCGTCTGGTGCCCTGAGCATTTTTGCTGGGATTTACCTATTTATTTGATTCATTCCACTATACTTCACATGAGTGAAACTATCCTGTATTTCTCTTTTTCTTGCTGATTTATTTCACTTAACATGAACCCTTCCAATACCATTCAGATCGTTGCAAAGGGCATTTTGTTTTTTTGTTTTTTTGTTTTTTTAGTAACTGTATATCCAATCATTTGTTGTTGGGCATTTAGGCTGTTTCCACATCTTGGTTATTGTGAACTGTACCGCTATGAGCATAGGGGTGTAGATATGTTTTCTGATTAGAGATTTTGTATCCTCTGGGTTTATGCCTAAATGTGGGATTCCTGGGTAAAATGGTAGATGCATCTTTATTTGTTTGAAGAATCAGAATCTGCATACTGTATTTCAAAGAGATTACACCAATTTCCATTCTCACCACAGCAGTGTAGTAGGGCTCCCTTTTCTCCACACCTCCTCCAGCACCTGCTATTTCCAGTTTTTTTGATAAAGGCCATTCTCACTGATCTGAGGCAAATATCTCACTGTAGTTTTCTTCGCATTCTCTGATGATGAGTGTGGGGTTCGGGTCACTCAAAGACCCCACAACAGAGTTAGGCGAGTGAGGAAGCAGAGATTTAATTAGAGGGTAAAGAAATGGAGCTGACCAAGGGAGGGAGGTTCAGACCCCATGCGGGTTTTTAATGAAAAACCCCACATGGTGAGGAAGAGGAAGGAGAGAGAGTCGTCAGGCCAGGTTCAGTTCCTGATTGAGCAAGGCAACATTGTCCTTTGAAGTTATTGGTGGGCTTCTTCAACTGTCACCGTTCCTTTGTTCCTTTGTGCAGAGGGTCTGTCCTAGTCAGGTATTACATGTGGGACACATCCTGCGTGTCAGACTTGGAGGTGGGCTTTCCTCATCGACCCGGATGATTGCATTCCTTTTCTCGGCTGGGTGGCACCAGGAACAGTTCACTGCCCTGACATCTGAACTTTGATCCCTGGCCTCCTTGTTCTTACGCAGGTCCTGACAATGAGTGATGCATAACATTTTTCAGGTTTTTGTAGGTCATCTGTGTGTCTTCTCTATGTAGGTGTCTGGTTCTTTTGCCCGTTTTTGGAGTGAGCCATTTATTTTCTTATTTTCGAGGTGTATGAGCTTTTTATATATATTGGAAATTAAGCTTTGATCTGATATGTGCTGTCTGAATATCTTCTCTAATTCTGTGAGCTGTCTTTTTGTTTTAGCGGTGCTTCTTTTCCTGTGCAGAAGCTCTTCAATTTGATGCAGTCCTCATTGCTTATTTTTCCTTTGACCTAACACTTAACTTGAAAACTATAACTTGAAAGGGAAGAGAAGCTATAGATCAACTTCCTCCCCCAAAAAATGGTTTGCTCTTAGGATGGAGCTTCCCAGACTAGCCTTACAACACACCTCAGAGGAAAAAATCCGTAGAAGTAACAATGGAACCTGATCTTACCTACGGAGCAGCTCAGCAGCCATTAAAACGGTTGTAACCTAAGGTCTCTCCTTCATTTTCATCTGTTGTATTGTTGTTTGGGGTGATCAAATCTGAAGGACAATAGGAGGCCATCAGATACCTCCTTGCTTCTGCATTTATACAAGTAGTATAAATTGTGACTCAGAAAATATTGGAAACTCAAGAGTAGTGGTGAAACAAGCCCAGATTAGTGGCTCCACCACGTGCCTAATCTATATGGTGTGGGCACCTGAATTTCTCTCTCTGAGACCGTTTCCTCTTGTGCAAAATGAAGGTAATACCATATATATCAGGACAGCTCTGAAGATCAGGTATAATATTTGAAGAATGTTTGCCACATCTTAAACTCTCAACAAAGGCAGTTATTACTACTAGAAGATTCCCAGACTCCAACCTACTAAGTATCAGCATCCTGCTGACCCGGGAAGTAAATGCTGACCTCAGGTGCTCCAGAGGGAGTGTCGGAGCTGAACTTCATGACTGTGTTCTTGGTCATGTCATCCATGATGTCCAGACACAAAGTGTGTTAAGCTTCTGGCTTCTATCGGGAGAAGCACTTCAGCAGAAGAGGAGTCTTTCTGATTAATGTAACTACTCCATGACTGACAACTTCCTCTCTCTAAAGACTAGACAATTTGATTCAGGTATTAAGTCTGCAGTGCAGTATAGTTCACACACAGTCCTAGACACACAGTCCAGGTCATGACTCAGGGCCACGGAGAACACCTAAAATAAACTACCTAAATAAAAGCACTTCTTCCTTCTTTCTCTTCCTACCTGCCTGGCCTGCCTACATACCTTCATTCCTGCCTGTTTCCTCTTTAAAAAGAAAAAATAAAGATTGCACAAAAATACAGTCTCCTCCTATAAACTCTGCCCTACCCCTGTTTCCAGGATCAATTTTTCCCAGTCAGTGGGAGATCTAGGTCACCCATCACTCAAGTAATTTTGCATCAAGACAATTCTTTTTGTGATTCCCTTTGTGGAATTAAAGTCACAGTTTTAGACACTGGGCTCCTCCTTTAACCCAAGTACTCTTCAAGTAGCCATTGTTTCCATATAATTGAGTCTTAATTAACCCTTTAGGTCACTCAGGCTGAAGTAGCTAGCCTGGATGATAGCACATCATTCTCGGGAACCAAAGACTTAAGAGGCAAACACCTCCCTGTGTCAGAGATGGAGCTGTGTCACTGACTTCTCCATGGAAAAATAATGTGACGCTCATTCTCAGGTGTGCAGCGTGAAGCTAACTAGGAGCTAGGGTGTCTTCATGATCCACCCTCACCTGGAGAACCTCAGCCCACAATGCAGATCTGACCACATGCCAACATTGCAAAAGGGGATTTTGGAGCCAAGATTACCCATGGGAGGAGACACATGCAACCTTGTAAAATGCTAAGATCTTGATGGCAGCTCCTCAAACAGTTTGACCTTGACTGGCTGCATCTTAATGTCTGCTTTCCAGAGGCGCCCAATGACATACCCACCTATTTCCCGCTTGTGCCCTTTAGCTGGTAGCACTAGTGACTGCCTCTCTCTGGTGAGGGACCGGCACTTTTTTGTTCAGGATGGGGCATCCCTGTTCAAGCATTTCTATCTATATAGCTATCCATCAACTAGGAGCACCTTCTCATCCTAAAAGTCTAGACCTTGATGTTAAATTCTTTATGGTTCTTATTCTCTTTTTCTTTTTCCAGAGTAAAACTTTTCATCACCTCATCAACTATGAACATACTTATTTGAATAAGAACATTTTAGCTTTCAACATACTTATATAAGCAATAGAGGCACTATACTTTTCCTCTAAGTGAACTCAATTACTCACAAAAAGCAGAAAAGTGAGAGAACAACTCAGGTAATCTGGTAATTCTGCCTGCCATTCCACAAGACAAATTGTTATCCACACGCACTGAGGCAGTCAAGCCTGAAACAGTAACTACATGTTCCAGAAAATTGTGGGAAGAATGTACAAATGATGTCAGGAGTTCCCTGACCACTGACAAAGGAGTGGAAGATTTTATTGAAGTGTCCAGGTAACTGGGCGGGGATGATTTCATTCAAGAAAGAAATTCAACAATTAAAACAAAAGTGTGGGAAGTGATAAAATCATAGGTAATGAAAAGGAACACAAAGACCCAGCAAGTTAGAAATTACATAAAGTAAACTCCTTGATTGATTTAATTTTTGAGTTAACCCTTTTCTGGAAGTGTATGCTGCATATTACAGGATACTTCTTACATTTCTAGGTAATTTTTGGCACAAAGCTATATGTAAAAACAAATGGCATATTGTTCTTTAAGTCTGAGTGAAATCGTAGGTTTTCAAGATTATTTTGACAATAGCTTTTGCTTTATGTCTTAGTATTAGAATATAATCTTCATGCAAGATGCAATTCAGCTCTTCCTTTATGTCATGATCTTTTGCGGGTATATGAGAAATAAGTTAAAGGGGATCGATGTCTATTTGATAGACATTCTAGCATTTTGATTCCTTTGGAATTTTTGCACAAAACTCTGTAAGGAAATAAAACAATACTGAGTATCTAGTCACACTAAAAACCCTATCTTATTTTAAAAACCCTTATGAGAAGAACAGAAATGTCTCCATTTTCTGCATGAAGAAACCGATTTGTAAAGGTTGGGTGACAAGCCCAAACTTACAGTCCTAATGGGTGGTACAAACATGTATGACCTTGCAGTCACAAAATCAAATGCCACAGGACCTAGAAGCTCAGTGAAGTGCTTTCTCTCCATCTGGAAGCAATTTTATAGTTATTTGCAGGAACATTTCCAGGATTGATAGAGCACACCTCTGATGGGTTCATCTAAGTCTCTGGTACAAGTGACAAAGTCCTCAGTTAAGCAGGGAATCTTGAGCCTGGAGAGTTCTTCTTGGATGGTAGGCTGCAGGTTTTGCTGCATTCTGAGGCTTTAATCAGGCAAGGCCAGGAACATCCATGCAGGGTTTCTACCCAATTACATGTTTTGTATTTCTCCAGAAGATGTATTCTCACCAATCCAGTGCTGTTTAAGAAGAGCTTCCATGTGGACTCACTTCCAGTATTTGAAGCACTGCAGCCATTTCTGAAATGTGGGCTCATGATTTGGGTCTTTAAATGCTAACTAAAATTCTCAATATGTGCAAGCATGACTATGTTACTGCTAATGTAAACCCTTCATAGGAGGTAGAAGAAATCATTTCCTACATATACTTCATACTTTCTACCCCTAAGCTCTTTCAAATAAGCTTCAGACAATGTAAGAGTTAGGAATCCTCAAGTTTTGTTGCTAAAATAAAAACAGGGCTGAGGGTGCAGAGAAACCAGTCTTTAATATTCCCAGGGCAGACAAAACCAGTTTAGATATGCAAGCAAAATTTAATTCAGCTTATTTTGCAGCACTAACTGGGCACAGGCTGCTTGTGTTTCTACCTCTGAAAATCAGTGACCAAACTTTCTAATGAGATAACCTTTCACCAACTCCCTATCATTTAAGAAAATTCTAATAGAACCAATCACTGTGAAAAATAAACTTGTCATCATCTCTTCACGATATAATTTGCTGTTTGTTTGCTTTTGTTTTTAAGGAAAGTTGCAGACAGGAATGAAGGCAAGGTGGCAGGCAACCAGGAAGAGAGAGGAGGAAGCATTTTATTTCATTTCCATTTGATTCAGTTGTATACACTGGCTGTCCTCCCCCAAGACCAGCGACTCTAACCCAGGGATATGTGGCCTACATTCTTTGGAGACAACTAAACCAACTGCTACTCCACCAGGGTGCGCCTGTTACAGCTCTCCTGGTGGCGACAAACCAAGCAGACACTCTTTTGGAAGTATTTTAGGCAGATTTATTACATGCAGGCTCAGCGGGATTCTTGCACAAAGGCTGAGCACAGGCTCCTGGTTAGGGTACACTTATATAGGCTACAGCAAACACAGAAAGAGAGGGATGTAAATTAGGGGAGGGGGTTTCAAACACGGGAAGTTCTTTGTCTGCTGGCAACATTTCAGCAAGCTTAGATCACAGGATGTTTTTATGGCTTCTGGCTGCTGGAGAGCAGGGAAACAGGCCTTTTTCCCTTACACAACTGAAAGATGCTTTTTAGCAATATAACCCTGATTCTTATTCCATATTTCAGTTTCAAATTTCCCTGATTGCAAACTCTCTTTTGGTCTATGTACAGAAAGTGAGGAAAATGTTTAAATTGTTCTACTGTACTCTGGATATACAGTTATTCCTAAATTCACAGAATATATTCACAAATTTACTAAATTTGATCTCAGACTTAAAAATAGCACACCATTCATGAAAATGTTTTAAATATTATGGTGATATATACTAATCTTGATGTGCTTTTTTAAATAGCATTCTGTTGCTTTTGTTATCAACTAACACCTGGATGAATAAAGTGTTTAAGCTTTTAGCTGGCATACCAAAGGGTCGTTATAAATGAGCACGTAAATGAAATAGCAGGCATTGACTTTTTTAATTGTAAAACTCAAAACGCAATGGCTTTATTCTATCAGCTCAGAATGCTCTTTCACTTTAGAGTAATGCCTCCCTTATAATGAAGCCAAATCTGGATTTAATGTATATACTACCCTTCCTCCAGAGAGATTTATGTATTGATATAAAAATATTTTCAGGGAAAATGGGGAAAGTAGCCAGCAGATAGCATGATAATGCTGCTGACTTTTGGCAGCTATCTGGCAAGTTCCCAATTGGAAATGGTACAAAAAAAAAAGAGAAGAAAAAGGAAAAGGACCTTTGGGGAAATGAATAACGAATGACAACATTACACCGGTGTGAAAGATGAGTTGAGCAGAACTCATAGGGAGATTTTGATGGCTAAAGACACAAAAATGTCTGGGTGGACCAGATCAATCTGGCCTCCTAAGGATTTGAGGCTGGTTCTCAGCAACATGAGTAAGCAATAAGATTTATAAAATGCGAGAAATGTCAATGAATATCATGGGCTAGTCACCCCCAGATCACTAATCTCAGCAGGCGACTAGAGCAGGGTCACCATGGAAGAACCAGGAGAGTAGGCTGTTATTACTTCACTGAAATGATTTTTTTTTAATTAGGTGCTGCTCTTGGACACTGAAATAGATTTAACAAAATAAAGAGAAGAAAAGTTCTGCAATTTCCTCTTCACTCATTCATTCCTGTAGTCAGAATGTACTTTTAGAGCTCAGACAATGTTCAAAGCATGACAGCACGTATTTAATGTTCACTTGACATTATTTTTTGTCACAACTTTTATCTTTCACACTACCCCTTTCCAGAAAGAAAAGCCCATTTTGCTGAATTACCTCTCCAGTTCGAAGTCTTGATTATACAGTAAATCTTACCTCTGGGAATATTTCCCTAGACAGAAAAGGACCATATGAAAATATATCTGTACAAGAAAAATAGCTCTCAACCTTACTTATAGGGGCCAAACCTAAAATCAAAAAGACTATTTGCTAGCAGGAATGAAGAGTATGAAGCCTTTTAGAAGAATGAGTTCAATCCACAGCAGTCAGCTTAAACAAATTTCCATAACTTATTGTCAACTGTTACAAAAGCAATTTGCAGAGATGCATACATCATGAATTCCACTTTTACAAAGCAGCAGTTTTTTAAATGCCCAAATAATTTATTTATATATGATTATATGGTTTGAGATGTACACCTGGATAATAATGACAAGGGGGAAGAAGGACATAAAAATAAGGATTTAAGATGTCATGTAAAAAGCCAGCGTATTGCATATATCATTTAAGTAAAATTTAAAGTGTATAGTGTATAGTCATAAAACATTAATGTGAGTAATTTTAGGGTAGTGGAATTTTAAATTGTTGTCATTTTCTTCCTTATACACTAAATAATTTAAATTTTGTGTTTTAAAATTTTTTTAATATTACTTTACGGATTTTTTTAAATTATAGGAAGTTTCCAGTCACAAATGTCTCATAATAAAGTCATTTTGAAAAATGAACACAGGGGTAAATTCCATATTTCCCTCCCACAGGAAAATGTGGGTTGATGATATTAATGCTGATTTCAATGTTGGACATGTGAATACAGTATTATTCTACATTTACGCCTTCTTCAAACTTCACCTTATTCTTTTTTTGGATATAATTTCACTATGGAAACTAGCATATTGATTGAATCTAAAGTGGATGTCTTTCACAAAGACAAAAAGTCATCATATCATAGTTTTCCCAGAATTTGCAGCCCCTAAATGAGCATTCAAAAACAGCCCACCTCCTACCCAGCACAAAACAGGACAACGTAATGATGATCTTCCCTTTATTGCTCTATAGATCATCAGGACCTTAGCACAGCACCCCAAATCCAATGATCCTTAGTCAACCAGAACCTGATTAGCTTTGTAAAGCAAGGTGACAGAAAACTTTCATTTATTTTGTTCTAGTAGCAAGAATTAAATAGACATGATAAAAAAAAATTGTAAATGTTAGAGGAATTTGCATTTTTCGTAAATATTACATAGAGCAGAGTCAAGACTTTAAAAACTCACCCAGCCTTTTTTCTACTAGTATAAACCCACTACACCAAACAAATTCCCAGTGGATAAGCCTCCTGGAGGTGGGTGAGCAGGGATAAATGTGAGTAAAAGAGTCCTCAGCAGTGGCACTGGAGACAAAGGGGAATTTATTCATCAGACACAACTGTCCCTCCTCTTTCCATGATCATGGACAAATGACCTCAAGGTAATACAACTCTAAATAATTTACAAATTAAACCTGTATGCTGCTTTATTATTTTCAGTTTGCATATACCTCTCAAGCATTTAGCTGTACTCTAACAATTTTGTTTTCACAGCAACCCCACTTTACAGATAAGGAAACTAAAGCAGATTTAAAATGTTATCTAGGTTCAATAACTGATAGCACATGATCTATAGAGACTATCCAGAATGTAAGCTACCTGAGGGCAGAGGTGTGGTTATGTTCACTCTTTTCTCTAGTGCAGGACACACATCAATTTCTGATAAGCTTTTGGTAAATATCTGTTAGATAGAAAAACTCTATCCACTGGAGTATTATTGTCCATTACAATCTATTCAAACACTGAGGACAGATTATCAAGCCCAGGTATCTGAAGCCTGTAGAGAGAAACACACCATAGATTAAAGCATTTCTTTTTAATTCTGAAAGTTCTAAATGCAAACATTTCCCAGTGATTTGAAGACGGTGCTGTTTAAAAAATGTAATTACATATTCATTACGATGACCCTTTCATCTGCTCTTCTCGTGCACGTATCTGTAATCATTCTCATAATCAGAAACTACAGGGAGTCCCATGGCAACAGGACCTCTGCTTTTTCATGAAGAGACACACGGATTCGATTATTTTGTGATTTAATTTATCCATGAAGCAGAGAAGGGGAAATATGGGAAGGTATTTTGTTTTAAGAAAAAAAAACAGGGAAAGATAAGGAGAAAGTCGTTCTCTCAGTGAATCATCAGTATTTTCCAGGTAGATGCATCCACAGAGTTAATATATTTGTAGGTATTTCTGAAGTATCTCCTGTTCTCCCTCTACCTCCCACAATTTATTCACTGCCCTCTGGATTCACTCTGAAAGCATAGCAGTCACTGTCCTCAGACCTGGCACATTCCTCCAGTGCCACCCACAACAGCATCATCAATGCCCTTTGGCCTCTCTCTCTCTGAGCTCCCCTATTTCCCTCCCGTCTTCTTATCCCTGCTCCAGTCATCTCCTGCCTTGTCCTCTGAGTGTCACCATCCTCCACTGGTTCATCGCATTTCTCTCCATCTGACACCTAAGCATCCTGCCCAGTGATCTTCCCTTTTCACAATGTCAAGACTCCTTTTACCATCTGGATGCCCAGATGCAACCCTTCCAAAGACCCAAGGCTGGCATGTCTGCTTTTGTTCATGGCCTCTTCCAAAAGGGATGAGAGATCACAGGTCAAAGGTCACAGAAAGGTTGACAAAGGGAAGAACTGAAAGAAGGTCATTGACTTTGGAATCTAGGTTACTGGTAATGTACAAGAAAGCATTTTTATGCAATGTTAAGAGATGCCATATTAGGAAGTTATGAATTATTCACCCAAGCAAAAAGAAACTCTAGGGACTTCCAATTTCCCCATATTTTGACATTATCCCTTTTATCCAAACTTTTTATTTCCTCTCCTCATTGTTAGGCTGGCCGGGAGGGAAAAAATGGCGACCGTACCCGGAAAAGAAAGCTGATGTCAAACTGAGGAATCGAAACTGAGGCCCAGGCCAAGGCGGACATCCGCATGGCAACCCGGGTCTGGGCTAGTGCCCAATAAAAAGCCAAAACCTGGAATCACAGAACCAATCCCCAAGCACCATACATAAAACCTGCGGAATTTTTGCTTAAAAGAGCTCTTCCCTTTGCTCCGGCTCAACTTCCCTGGCCCCCGTTTGGTGGACCGGAGAACCTCGCTGAGGTGCGCAAACCCCAATAAAACCCTGGCTGTTTGACTTTTTGTCTGATTGGCATTGTTTCCTCGGCGGAGCCCGGAAGAAAATTTTCACTCATTAACTCAATATCTTAGTCATTTTCACACAGTTCTTCTTAAATTTCCTACAGCTATTCCCCATAACTCATTCATTTCAGAGGATCAAATTTCACCCTCTATTCTCAGTCTCCTTAGATGAATTACCTAATTCAGTGGAAGTAATTTAGTTATTTCTTCTGGATATACCCTAGGCTAGTCTCCTTTCATTGTGAAAATTTCAGTTCAATTTGGTCATACACAATTCTTAGGATAAATGTAGATGCTAAGAGTTGCAGAAAATCCTAGTCTTCCAATAATAGATATGGGTGAAAGTCCCTCCCCCAACAACTCTATACAGGGTTGTAATAACAACAGATCTCAGACCAAATTATGCCACGTAAATATATTAAGCAAATATTCTTTAACAAGTAGGCACACAAGTATTCATATCACGTTTGCTAGCTCCAAGAATTCCAATTCTTTTTGTTTTTAGTTTCCAATTGCCATCATACCTTAAATGTTTAATCAAGACAAATGATAATATTTCAGAGACAGGATTCTGTTTTCCTTACAATTTCTCCAGGAAATAAGAAGCATCTAACTCAATTGCTGGTCCCAGAACAATTAAGGATTCTATCTTGGCTGTCATCCCTTCTGGCTTTGCTAGTCTTATATCTTGTTCATATAAGGGTAGAAAGACAGAAAGTGTCTCAATTACATGAACCAATCCATACAATTTGAATACCTTTAATTTCACCAGCAAGAATTCATTTCTGAGTTTAGTGTGTTATTAAGCAAAATGTAAGATGTCAATGGATTTTATTTAAGTCACATAGCACTTACATGTGACAGATGCTGCTTTAAACACTATACCCACATTAACTCAATCCTCTTAGCAGTCTGTAAGGTAGTCACTAACATTGTCATTTTACGGATTCAATTACAGACAAGTTAAATTCCTGAGATGTTATAAGTAATAAATTACAGAGTTAGAATACAAACTGAGATGGTCAGATTGCTGGGTTCATGGTTTTGACAAGTTCTTTGACCTTCGGATACCAGAAGTGTTTACAGAAGTTACTTTGGAATATAGGCTTTCTGATTAGAATGGTAACTGATCCAATAAGAATATTAGAATTGCTTGGGTTGTAGCTTAACATGACTTTAATTCTCTGTCTACATTATCACTGTCAGATGTTTGTGCAGTTTTTGCTTGAATACACATTTGTAGGACACTTGCTCCCTGAGGTGGACATTTTTGCCTGTAAGACAATTCTTTATTATGGTAAATAGGAATCTTCCCAAAATATCCACTGAATTGATCATGTTCTATATGGCCATGAAGAAGTAAAATGTATGGAAATAAGACATGCCCCCTACAAAATAGTAACAAAACTTGTTGCCTCCCAAGGTTGCATACCATGCTCATAAGGATATTGGTCACTGAAGGCGCATTCTTTGTGATGCAGATAACAGTTCATTAAGTTCACAAATGCAAGATTCAAAAGAGAAGGGATGGTGAGAACTAGTATGGACAGAGAGTGGGCAGAAGTAGTTCTGGAAAGACCAAGTTTATAATAAATTATAGATTTTGTTGATGGTTAGACTATGCTGGTTTTAGGCAACCTGGGATCTAAATATGGCTCCTTTTATCATAATTACTGATTTCTGCTTTCGATTGATTATGACTCAAGATTCAGTTGTGGAAATACCCCCAAAGGTGGTTAATTGCTAATTTCTTGCAGTTTGAGGCAGAAACACAAATCAACAAACCTTGGGTGATTGTTTCACACTTCAGAGTCTGCCCCCCAGGGAGCTGCTGATTTTTGAATCAGAAGTTGCTGATTGCTAAGTGGTTCATAAGGACCAAGGCTGTTATGCATTCCTGGGCCAAGTGTGGAAAGCAAATTGTACATATACCTATATGAGAAAACCCAAGTCTTCATGTTAGTGAATAAGACTAATAGAATATTACCAACAAGAATGCTTGGGCAGTGCTTCACAACTGTAAACATTGAGTAGCTAGAACTCAGAGTCACACAGCATCCCTTATATGAATAAAGTGACTCAGAAACTATGATACTCCTAAAAGCAAATATGCAGTAAATCCCATATATGATACCAGAGTTCAAAATTCACATAGCCAGTTCAAACACCAAACCTAGAACAAAAAATAATTTCATAAGTGCACTCCATGCTCATATATATACTTAAGATCTATACATTTCAGTGTATTAAAATTGTACCTCAATAAATAATACACTTTAGTGATAACAGATAGAGATAATTAAGCCATTAACAAAGGCCAATAGTAAGTGGGAAAAAATTGGTCTATGAAGCATCTCCTCTGCTTCACCTCTTAGTCCTTGGGTTCTCTGCATACTCTTGCTGTCATCTCCCTGTGTCAGGGACCCCCAATTTACAGATAAATGATCTAATTCTTTAAAAGATAACTTGTCCTTGTGGCCTATCGGTGACACCAAGCCAAATATAGACAACTTCAAAATCTGTGTTCTTTTTGTTTATTACTTTTTCCCCAAAGTATGCTATGAATACCATCTACAGTGGTGTACATCGAGGAACGATTTCTATGTGTCTTTTTTAATGTGAAGTTACAGAGAGGATAACATAGTTTCATAGTTATGGAATGAAACAAAAAATTGTCTTTTAAAATAAATCATTTAAGTTTTTAAAAGTTACCCAATGTAAACAAAAATATTAAATATTATATGTGACAATACAAAACACTTGCATGTTTACTACCATGTGATATTAGGGCCAAAATTATAAGGGTAACATGGGGTGTCTCCAATTTGAAAAACCTAGAGCTATGTCGAGCTGCATCCCAAGAGGTAATCATGAACTCCTTGGTCAACTGCTGAAACCCATGTCAAAACTGTTCTCCATAATACAATCTACACGTGCTAAAGAAAGTAATTTTAGAAGAGTTTGAATTAGTTTGGGGGTAGAAACTTAGCCTTAAGTGATTTCCATTCATAAGTGCACTCCATGTAAATTTTTATATATTCTCTTTATTGGTGTATGTGCACTGCCTTTTATTAAGTCCCTTTTGTCTGACGCCGGGTCATCTGATCAACCCCAGTAAACAAAGCAGCTGTTGAAGAGCCAACAATCTGGACAACAGGAGAGTAAAGGAAGCCTGTCCTATGGGCTATCCAGAAAAGAAGTGACGACTATAACTACAAACATTAATATGTTTATTGCTGTAACCCACTCAAAAGTAGTAAACAAACACTGTCTACTGCCTGCCTAGTGAAATATTAAAGATAATTAGATGATAATAAGCAAAGAATCATCCCAAGGGGGTTGGAAAATCCAGTGTACTGCATAATTTACTCATTCAGAAAATATTGATTGATAACCTAATATGTGGCCAAGGTGGCTGGTTCTTCCAGGAGTGAGCTAGTAAATATTTAAACAACCAGCTCTCCGGGAAGGAGCTAGAAACTAAAGTCAGACATGGGAGTGGTCATCAGTGTCCACATGGCCACCACCGCATACACACAAGTATCCAGACGTCAAGGGTCAGGTGAGCTGCTCTGGTTGGAAATGCCCTTTGCAGATTACCACACTCTGTACCTGGGTTTTCCTTAAACACTGCCCATGTGACTCCACTGGGAGATGACAGCTCATGCCTGGTCTCTCCTGAACCCTGCTTTCTGCATCTTTTCTCATTGCTATTTTCTATCTTTAAACTGCAGGAAATCATAACCATCAGCATAACAGTTCATTGAGTTCTGTGAGTCCTTCTGGTATATTGATGACTCTGTGGGTGGTCTTGGGGCCCCCCAAAGTTGAACACACCTAGGTATTGACATAAGAGAAAGTAAGTCATGCTCTCCAAAAGATTGTACAAGAATGTTCACAGCAATCTTACTCATAATAAAACTTGAATCTCAGTGTCCTGCAATAGAAAATCTATCAACAAATTATTATCCATTCATACAATGAAATACCACTCAGAACAAGTTGCTAATATACACAGCATACATAGAAATGTGTTAAGCAAAAGAAGAAAACAGAAGAATGCATGCTGTCTGGCTCCATTTAAATGAAGTCAAAAATAGGATGAGTCTATCATGTTAGAAGTCAGAAAGTCATTGACTCTGGGGTGTGGATTGATTAGAAAAGAACAAGCAGAAATTTTTGCAGCAATGGAAATATTCTCTATATTGTGAAGGATATTGTTACATGGGTATACAATTGTCAAAACTCATTAAACTAAACAAATAATGACTTTGTAGTCTCTAACTTGCTAATTATACCTAATTTAACAAATTAAAAAATAAACCATAAGAAAGAACTACATCTGGCTTTCTAGTCTGAAAACTGAGTGGAGCTTAGTGACACTCACAAACAGGGAACAATGGAAGAGATAACCAGTTTTAGGGACACGTAATTTGGTATTCATTGATTAACAAACATTTATTAATTTCAATTATGTGCCGGGTCATTTTTAGACTCTTGGATTCAATAAAATGTCATGTGAGAATAACTTTAAACATGAAAATAACTAGACTATGGGGATTTTTTTTTTTGACAGTCATAAGTGATAGCATTGGACAAAGCCATGTGAAAATCTAAGGGAAAAGCATTGCATTTAAATCAACCCACATCAATGTTATGTGGGTATTTGACCTTAAGTTCAGGGGAGATATCATAGTAAGATATTCATTCACAAATGTGTTTATTTACTCAGAATGTTCAGACACTTGCAGAAAAGATAGAGACAAGCATAAGAACTCTGAATGTGGGGAACTGTAACAGGAGGCGTGTCAGGTAGGTCAGAACGCTGAGGACTGGATTGTGTGTAAAGTTTTGTGTCAGACCAACATGGGGCAGTTATTCTACCCAGGAAGAGAGCTAAGTCTATCTGGAAGTGAAGCCTATACAAAGGTTTCGAAGGCTAATTAGAAACCTTCAGGGGAAGCAAAAGAGAAGAAAAGAGGGACCCTCCATCATTTAATCTTCATCCATGGGTAGGGCATTGTTTTCCGTTCTTGGGATACATCTTCAATCAGACATACACTTCTTGAACTTATAGTCTGGTGGCACTCCAAGAATAGAAGCTGAGCACATGAGCATTGCTAAACACCTGAAGGATAGATAGATAGGGCAATGGATGGGCAGATTATGCCAGAAATTGTCTTGAAAAAGAGGAGAAAATGTAATAAAACTACATGTTTCAAAAAGACTTCAGTAGAATCAAAGAAAGTACAACTACTGCCAAGAGGACTCAACAGAGAGTTGCCTCCACAGCGCTGATAGTGAGAGAGCTCTTTAGTTCTTTGGAGGCAGAGGGCAGCTCAGAGCAGAAACCCTACAGTCAAAGAGGTTTGGGAACCCCAAAATGCTGAGGATATCACAAAATACACCACATGGAGTCACAGAGCGCAGGCATATTCAGGTTCTTTGTGTTTATGTCTCCATGAGCAGAACTCCATCTACCATTTAGGTGTCTGCTCCTACTGATGCCCATTGCCACCATGAGGGATCGGCACTCCTGGCTCCTCACACACCTGGTTCCATGCAACTCTGTAAATGAGCCTCGGCTGATAAGTCCTCTTATAATAGCCCATCCAATCTTGCCTGGCTATCCTCCCCTTCGAAATTTTAGCTCAGATATTATTTCCTCTCAGAAACTCAGAAAATCTCCCTGACCTTCCTCTTCTTCATTCTTCTTCATTAAATCAATACCCAAGCTCCCCCATGACCCATTTCAGGAGATCCCTGGCCTGGGTCTGAGTTTTCCTGGGTTCTATCTTTGCATCCTGTCCAGGGAGGAATCCTCAGAGCCAAGGGGAGATGCCCACCCAAAGTCCCACCCATCATTTCTAGATTATGTTCCAGATACCGGGTTCCAGAATTCTCTGTCCAAATGGCCCAAAGTCCACTTCCAAGGCCTCCAGGATCAAAGGCCATGTGGATCCATTTTGTACACTTGGGCTACATGTCTAAATGCATTCTTGTGAGGCCCTTTGTAGTAGGAGAAAGGACTGGTAGCCATGAACAAAAAAACGAAGGGTTGGGCTGAGGTATGTGACCAGCTCTCCTTCACATCATGCTTTTGTGTGGAACTGCAAGGGATCCCATAATTCTGAATACAACCTTGGCCCTATAGGAATATTTGTCAAGGCAGGAGAATAGAGCAAAGCTTAGTAAGGGTCCACTGTTAGAATTATAGATTTCAAATCTTTAGATATATGGTACAAGAACATCATTCTTGCCCGAGGACCTGCAATTACAGGTGGATCTATTAGTCTGAACTGCTTCATCAGAGCACTGACCAGCATTTCTGGAATATTCTTGCTAACAAATTTCTCTCCTTCCACCAGGATAACAGAGAAAAAAATGCAACTCCTTTTGATAAAAGAAACTAATAGATGTGCCGAAACCATGATCCCTGGCCATGACGTCACAGCAGAGCATGCTGCTGGCTTGGACTGCTCCAGGGACTTTGAAGGGACTCACGCTTATTTTAGGTTGAGGAAAACTAACCTGGCAACAAACTAAAAACCTTGGCAGAAAGAGCCCTCTTATAAATGCCAGTACTGTATCTTGATATAAAGATGGGAAGCTGGAAAATATACTTTATTTAAAATTTCTTTTAAAAAACAATCCATTCCTTGCCGCGGAATTGAAAGCATATGTTCACATAAAAACATGTACACGAGGCCCAGGTGGTTCGGGCGGCTAAGGTGTAGGCCATGGAAAGCCTGTGGACTCAGGTTCAAGACCTGGGTCTGGAATAAAAACAAAAAAAATCTTGTATATGAATATCCATAGCAGTATTGTTTATAATAGCCAAAAGGTGGGAAATATTTACATGTTCACCAAGTGTTGAATGGACAACCATGTGTGATCTATTCATACAACAGAACATTATTTCATCATTAAAAGAAATCAGCACATTCACATCAATAGATCTTGAAGTATTATGCTAAGTGAAGGAAGCCAGATAGAGAAAGTCATAAATGCTATGATTCCATGTATATGAAATGTTCAGAATAGGCAAGAATATGACAGAAAATTAATTCATGATGGCTAGGAATTGATGAGGAAGAGAAATGTGAAGTGACTAATAATAGGTACAAGATTTCCTTTCGGTGTGATGAAAATGTTCAGATGGATGATGAATCTACAACCTTGAGAATATATTAAAGTGTGGGAATTGTGCACTCAAAAGAGAATGACTTTTGTCTCAATGAATCTATTATTTTAAACAAACCATCTGCTGTGCTTGCGTCCTTAGAGGTGGCAAGCATTTGAAAATACTTAGAGAAATGATTTAGGAAGAAATGGAAAGATTCAGAACATGAACTTACCACCTAAACTCATATTTCTAGGGTCATTAGTAAGTACATCTTGGGAGTAGCTTGGGGATATTTTGTTTTAGACTCTCCTACTTCAAGGAAAAAAAGTTAAATAATAATCAGATTTCCTAGTTACATGACATGAATTCATTTTTTTAAAACGCAATCTTTTTCACAGGAGGAAAAAACATATTTGCCATATAAAATGTCACATGTAGTGCTACAGAACTGTATGACCCTGATCCTCTTCTCCCAAAAAGCAAGAATGAGTGGGAAAATATCTCCCAAGGACCTATAACAAGTCTACATGGCTGAAGTAAACAGTGTGGGAACTTGAATAGAAAGTCTATCCTTTCCAAGGTTTCAATCAATTTCTCAGGCAGAACTATTGGACTGCTAAACAACTCTCTGGTAGAACTGGAATACCATGGCATTATCCTCATCTGGCTAGAACCATGCAGGAGATTGAAGAAACAGCACTCCACGGGTGACCAAGTACATGTGGTATCTTCAGAAGCAGAGGAACATATTTCTTTTCATTGCCAGAGCTTTAAAAATCTCATTTTACTCTGAAATAATAAAATCCATAGGTATTAATCAAAAATATACTACTTTTATTTCTCTCTCTGATAGAGAAGATTATGTGAAAGGCTTATATACTACAATCATCTTTGCCATATTTGTCCTTTGTTCCTCCTGTTGACCATGTAAATTAAAGCCATGAACTGAATAAGCATATTACATGCGATTTCTTGCTTTGTGAGAAAACGCCCAATATTTTGCTCATTGCAAAAAGCCACCGTCATCAGTGTCAATTCTTTGAGAGAAACCTATTGAGTGTTATAGTCCCATGAATAACAATAACTAGCTCTATGATTTGAGTAAATTTCTTAGCTTCTCTAGGTCTCAGTTTCTTTAGTGGACATTAACTATGTACTCTCTTGGTTCTGATATGCACGATGCTATTATTTTAATTCTGCTTTTAGTCTCAATGGCGCCACACACAGGTTCAACCCCGTGTGTAACAGCAGTGAGGCACTCGCAAAGTTATATATCTTTTCACTTGAAGTGCTTCTCTTCCATGGATTACTTAGCAATTTGGAGTTCTATATGTTTGCCAAAATGAAGGCCTCTTGATTGGCCTTTCCAAGAAGGAAGGGAGAGTGGATCTACCACTTGGGGATGGAACAATCTTAATGGAGCCACTTAAGAATTGCTGTGAGAGAATCTGAAGCTCCAGGGACCCATATCTGACATCCTAGCTGCTCTTCAATCACCCTTAACCTCTATTCTCATCTTGAATTTTCATTCAAGTGATGAGTTCGAGTGTTTCAATAATCCACTGAAGCCTCTAATTCAGGATCCTTCTAAGGTCTCAAATTCATCTCATTCTCAAAGTGAGTTTATTTTCTTTCTCCATATCAAATTAATTTTTCAGTCCTCAACTTCAACCTTTGCTACGTATCTCAAGTCTTCCATTCAATGTTGTATTATTTATTCTTATTTTTATCTATGCCGCCCATCACCTGGTCCATTGTACAGTTCTGTAACTAACCTCACCATCAGACTTCATTTTTCCTTTCATCCTGCTACCATAATAATCTTTCAAAGCATAATTTCTACCATGCCACTCACCTTCAGTGGTCCCCTGTAAACTACCTAAATTCAGAAGCTTCTCTGTGGCAGTCAAGTCCCTGTACTGGGCCTCAGTCCTGTCCTCCCAAGAGGAGGCCCAACTTCCTTTCAAACACTGAAGGTTTTCTCATTTGGAATTTCTCTCTCCTCCATCTCTGTAGGACCAAATTATCTATGTGTTAATTTCTTAGATTCTTTCTCCTTCCCACAATTAGAAATGAAATCTCCCTTCTCAGAAATCCCAGGGTCATTTATTCAGCCATTTTATGGTGTGGACCATTTAGTCCCTTGGATTAGTTATTTCTGTACATACTTTATCCTCAGGTCAAGATCAAGGCTGATTTTTGGTCATTGTTTCCCTCTTCTCTGCCCCAAAACTTCCCTAGGGGAAAATCGCCACCTAAAGACTCAACTTCATAAACATATGGTGATCACCGCCTTAAGTATCTGTAATACATCATCTGAATTCTACATGTAGGAAAATTTAACACTACTGTACATCTATAAAATCGTTAACTACAGACAAAAACAGCGCTCAATAAAATTAGGAAGGATTTGTCAGTTTTCTTTTAGTTGTTGATAGATATAGATGTCTAACTACTGAAATTATTTTCCACTTTATTTCACTGATATAGAAGGAGGACTATTTGGAAAGTATAACACTGGTTTATAGCATAACTGAATATGAAATATTTATTTGACATTTTATTACCTTTTTCTGTTGTCAAGTAGAATCTTAAATGTTCAATTTAATCTAATGTTTCCAACACCATTAGATTTGTGTAAGAGTTTTGATTTGATGATTCATAGCCCTTGGAAGAGAAAAGAAAGGTAGATAACAGTGGATTCGTTCAAAAAAAAAAAAAAAAAAAAAAAAAAAAAAAAAAAAAAAAAAAAAAAAAAAAAAAAAAAAAAAAAAAAAAAAAAGAAAAAGAGAAAGAAAAGAGAGAGACAAGATATTGTCAGGAAAAATGAGATATTTTCCATTTCAATCACCATTTTAACAGATGAATAATCTATAGAGTAATTGCTTAATTATTTGATTATAAAATACAGAAAGGGAAAATAAGCATTCAAAACAGCTTTTTATTCTTCCTATATTTTTCTTAGACTTTTTAAAGTATATTTTTATGTATTATGTATAAAGTATTTTGAAGTATTTTTATGAGTATTTTGTGACTAAGGAGAACAATTTCATAGGGACAAACATTCAAATAGATTAATAGCTCATTTTAGAAAACCGTTTAAAAACATTTTACTATGACATGATATTGAGTAAGTATCCTTTTATGGTAATGAGTATGGAAAAATTTACTAACACTTTCCATATTCCTATAACAAAAAGAATGCTTAGCCATGTTTTTGCCTTCTAAAGAATTAGTTATGTCAAGAATATTCATATTCCTTACAAGCTTCTTGGAGCCATTAAGGCTGACCTCAATTATATTTCATAGTCAGAAAGTTGCAGCAAAAAATATAAAGTTTGAAATACTCATTTCCCATACTTCATAAAAATATAGATACTTAGACCTCACTCCAGCAGACTCTAATTCATTAAATCCAAGATGAGACTCAAAAATCTCATTAACATGTTTAATGTTCTCTGGATACGACTAATGAAGTTGATTATCCTTTAGACCCCATTTTGAGAAACATTTGTTTTGATTCACGAACTCAAAGTTTTGGGAATTAGAAATCGTCCTGTCAAGTGTAATTGGCTTATTTTACAAATGATTAAACTGAAATGCAAAAGGTTCCGTCCTAGGCAAGTTCAGCTGGTTATGGCTAACAAATATTTCCTAATTCCCACTTCGGCCTCCTTCTTACACAAGACCTGAACACACTGGGCAAAAGTGAAGTGACTCACTTCTCCAGAGTTGGTATCTCCTCCAGAGCCTGTAGAGGAGTGGGAGAAGGTAGGACGAGGATTTCATCACCACATCAGATAGGCATTGACTTCATGTGGGCAACCAAAAAATGGCAAATCCATAGCAATGCACTCAACCTTTATAAAACAATAATAATTAACCCTCCCCTTTGTATAGAATTTTTATTTTACAGAGGACTTTCACATGTTATCTGAGTCTCCCCAGAGTTCTATGAGACAGACAGAAACTTTTACTCCCACTATATAAACGAGGAAAATAAAGCTTGAAAACTCAAGTACGGTGAAATTACAGTGTGGACTTATTTAGTATTCTTAAGTTCCACGAGCATAATTAGACAACTGAGAAAGTAAAGAATCTCCTAAAAATTATCCGGGCTACAAGCTGACAATATGCTCAACGTGTACCAGGTTGAACGGAGAAGGGACATGGCCATCTGCCCTCACTCATTCTCAGGCTCTCCCTCTTGTGGCAGTTGTCCTCACTGAATGTAAAGATAACGTTTAAGGATTCATTTTTATACTTCTTTTTCACATACAAAAACAATTACTGCCCTTGGTGTCTGTCCAGTTTAGCTGCAGACTGGTTCAAAGAGAACCTGGGAACATTGGACTCATTCAGAAATGGTAAGCTGAGCTTTTCACTAGATGGGTGGACAGAGAACCTAGAGTGTTACACACACACTTCTCATTTGCTCATACAAACCCTGCCCATCATGATAGAGAATATGGCCACTTTCAGTCTAGAACGTCAGGATCTTTAAACCAGAAAACAATGAACTAAAATCCTAAACGAATTTTAAAGGTAATTCTGATTGCATAAAGTTTTATCTGTACGTTGATTTTAGGACTGACATCCAACCAAAAATCAGTAAGGCTGGTTGAACTGGTATTTTCAAATTTAAAATCCAGATGTCAAGGCAACCAAATGAATGACAAAAATATTGGTTCTAAGGAAAATAGTAACTGCAAGGACAGCTGTATGCTGTCTGAGTTGGGATTCCCCCAACAGCACACCTGGACACGTGACTCATATGGGGCTCATTCAGGAAGCTCTAGGAGGTGAGACTGAGACAGGGGATAGAAATACAAAATGCATTCATGAGCAGATTACGGCCGGGAAATGAATAGCACTGACCTCAGAACTGTCCCACCAAAGGGCCAGGGAAGCTCATGCACTTATCAACCAACTCCTATTCCATTGTTATCTGAAGTTTATTCCCAGATCATTCCTTTTCCTGCCAGTTTTGCCAGGCCAAGTATACTCCCATCACCAAAGAAAGCAGGGGTAGTGTGTGCTCACAGAAAGAGGACATTGGCATTCTTAAGAACAATGATAAATAGGGGGCATGCAGTAGGGTATTGACAGCATGACACCTTTAATGAAACTGACTGCAGCTATGTTAAATGATTGGTAGGAGAGAGTTGATACAAAAGATAATCATGAAGTATATATGAATAAGATAAATAACAGAGATGACAGTTCATGAAAAGAAACAAGTATAATACATGCATGTGTATGCTTAGAGAAAACTTGAATAATATATAACAAAAGATGAATGGTAGTTATCTCAGGGAGATAGGACTATGGTTCGTTTTTCATTCATTTGTGCGTATTTGTATTTTTTAAACTTTTCCACACTGAACGCGCATTATATTTGTTATTGGAGTAACATTTATTATCTAAATAAAAGAAGTGGAGAAATGCCTTCATTGTGGGACTTGTTTATTACCAAGGAAGATCTGGGTCCCTATCAAGATGGAAAGAAAGCAGGAAAATGAGATGAGAATGAGCACTTGTTTGGGGACGCCATTACCCACTCAATGTTGTAGAGGAAAAAAGCAGCAGTTGTTTAGTTGTTATGACTAACACAGCAAATAAAAATGCATTCCCCTGTCTCATTGGTCATCGCTGCAATAATGGAAGTAAAAGCGAGAGACAAATAAAACCTAAAATATTTGTGAGGTTGAAAACGAAAATAAAATTGGAAATCGCCAGTGGAGAGACCCAGTGCCTCGGAGCATGATGGGAAGTAATGAGCCCTGCACATGCCCAATTATATCTAGCGGGCAACTGAGGAGAAAGGTTTAGTCAAATCGGTCCAGGAAGAGGAAGAGGGTACAAAAGAGAATGACTATTTCCTTGGGCCATCTGAAGTTAGATTTCTCTCCTCTATATATCTTAATCTCTAAATTTGCAATCGCGTTTCCCCTCTCTACTGCTTTCTTGCTGGGTCTAATTTAATTTGAAGTCTATCCAATGAACTCTGACTTTCAATTATAATTTTATTTCTAAAATGTCTCTTTTGTAAATTTCTTTGTCATCTGTGCAGTCTTTTGCTTCTTATTCATATTTGGAATCCTTCCTGTTATGTCCTTAGATATTAAGTATTCTTGTATTCCAAATTTTTGTGTCTGCTTTTGCTATCTACTTTACTTACTTCTGACTCTAACTTATGATGTCATATTTCTTTGTGCATTTTGTGTTTTGTTTTATTGTATTTATTTTGTTTTTTTAAAGGGGGTGGTATTAGCTGATACTTCTTGCAATGTTTTTTCATGAGGATTATTTGAGACCCATACTTCACTAAAGAGGATTTGCATTTGATTATACCAGGTATGCAAGGCCAGCCTAACCTGGAAGTCTTTTTGTATCTATGTAGGGAGTTTCAGACTATCCAAGTAGTATGAACTTGGATTGTAAAGTCATGAGAAAGCCTATATTTTTTTTCAAATTCTCCCACAGGGAAGATTTTTATCTTCAACTAGTAATTATGTTGGAGATAGGCATTTTTCCCCATCTTAATGTGGAGAAAGCTATGCTACAAACTGGTTTCTAGCTCGCTTACACTGAGTAGACAGCTTTCCAATCTCCCAGCTTCATGCGTGAGGTCTCATGTTAAGGAAAAGACAGCTTGCAACAAAGCAAGTGCTGACTTCGTTTTTCTCATGAGGGAACAATGACCAGTGAAAAGCTTCACTATGAGTCTATGAGAGATGAAAGTCTGAAGTTTTTATATTGTAGAAAGTTCATGGTAACTATGCTAATCATGAGTGAACTTTGCACACTGAATTTAGTAGAAAAATTCATCCAGTATATATAGTTTTATATATATATATATATGTATATATGCACACACTATATATATAGCGTGTGTGTGTGTAGGGGTTAAAAAAAAGAAAAAAATATATGCAGTTTTGATATCACTAAGGCAATGTCTTTTCAAATCTAACTTTTTAGTTTTTTTTTACACAGATTCCCATCTTGGGTAAGTATTGAGCCGCTCAGGATCATCCAAAGAAAAATTTTAAATCATATAACTTCAAAGCTTTCTCTCTAAATTCCTGCTTTTGCTCATCTTTACAATTTCCTTTCTTGCTAACCAGAGCATTGGTACACTTGAAAGGTGATTTTAAACCATTTTAAAACATGTTACCCAGTGTTTTTGGTTATTTTTCATGGAGACAATCAGTATCCTGTATGATGAAACAAGAAGTCAAGACAATATCTTATAGGTTCCTACTGCTTTGTAGTGGAATTAAAATATGACCTCATTGGGATAATTTCATTTCGGATTTACCCAAATCAACCATGCTACTTATGCTATATTATTTGTGCAGTGACAAAACAATGGGCTTGACTCTTATTAATTCTAAGGTAAAATATTCCTATTTCAAAATAAATTAGTTAAAATTAAATTGATTGTGAAATGCAAGGACTAATTTTAAATTGCTTCAAGAGAAAGGACTATGCTTTGCACATCTTTGATAATCCCACCCCTAAATAAATAGATACATGATTTAATGATTTACATTAACGTGCTTGCTATTTGTGTGTTAGGGATATGAAAACTGTGCTAAGAAAATCTGAAAATAAGAGAAAGTAGGGGGGTTTAGTTTTCGGCGTTGGACTGTGATATACATTAAGGAGCCAAAGTTTTCCTAAAAATAGAAATATCGTCAGCCATACAGATTCAGTTAGCAAATTCCATAGAAAAGACTTCATAAGAATCCCTGTGCTTCAATTTCCTGACTATTCACCTACCTCAGTACAGCAAAGCCTGCATAGTATTACCAAACACAGGCATGTTGTTACTGGAATTGACAAATCTTCTAGTCCTGGAATCGCTAAAATTGATGAGGCATTGCTTTTAAGCAATGGCAAGGAAAGAATGCCATCCTGGCAGGGGAAAAAAGAGAGAGAAATAATTTTTATACGATCCAACATCAGAGCTGGTAGCTCAGCATCTCCCTTTAAAGTGGTTCTTCAACCAACTGAAAGGTGTCGGTGAAATTATCATATACATGTTATGAAAAACCTCTTTTCCTCCAGTGCCTATGCTCTTGCGTGTTCATGGTCATTCAAAAAACCTTGATAAGTGCTTACTATTTGCCAGACACTACACAAGGCGCTGAGAACATCAGGAGCTCACAGATAAATAAGGCAGACAGATACTGAGACATGATATAATGAAAAATAAAGGCATGCATTATTATTTCTCCCTCTCTGCCAAATAATCTAAAAAATATGTATTCTCTTTAGCTCAGTTAATTATAATTTAATATCTGTGAGCATAGACGTCATTTATCAAAAAGGAGCTGATGCTTAATCCAAGTCTGTCTAATGTAAAATGCAGAGCGAAAACTTATTCCTTGAGGCTTCCTGCCTTCACAGGGTGTTGGTTCATTTGAATAAAGTGCTACAAACTGCCTCCCTCTCATGACTTCCTTACAACATAAAAAGAACATTTTACACACACCATTATGCTGCCAATCTGAAGCCTGAGGTGCAAAGAAAGAAATAAAATTAGCTAGGCTTTGGGGGCGAGTCTATGAAATGGAAACTCAGTCCCCTTTCCAAAACTTAACGATCCTCATCAAAGCAGAAAAAAAAAATCTAAAATCAAATTTCAATGAGCTTGGAAATTCCCTTTCTCAAAAATGTGGCATTGTTAAGAAACAATCAGTAGAAATAAATCAAACTGGGGAAAGAAAGAAAATTAGGAAGAAACTTATGCATTTAGACTAAGAGTAATTCTAATATGCCTTGAGTCTTTTGAAGAATAATTTTGAATCCATGGTATTGCAAAATAATTGTACTCATTACAAGTAACTTAAGGCTCAAGGAAAACAGATTAATGTCTGTTGGCATTATCTGACTCCAGAGAAGCAGGAAAAATGCCTGGGATGCTATTGCTTCCTGGTCTATGAATCATACATGCTCCCTTATAATTAAAAAGTTTTGAGAACTTAGGCTCTTCACAAAGACAATGAGTACATTTAAATCAATGATCTAAAGGGAGACAAAAACATGGTAGGAGGAAACAAAATGCTAGAACAAGATACTGGGGCATAGAAATTGGGTAGAAAGGTGGACAGAGAAAGTACAATGATAGAGATAACACATTCAAACAAAAAGAAAACCAAGGACCAGTTGAGAGGAGAACTTGCTTTGATTCTAAGAATATTTCCAGTTAAAATCTTGGAATATATTTTTCAGCATCTTCTATAGAGACTGGATTTGCCTGTCGAGCATTCTCTCTCTCAGTTTAGAGAAAATGGACAATAGGCTCTTTCAGTTATGCAACTAAGTAAGCACCGTTGTTCTGGGGCATGGCTGACCTGAGAGTATTTCTAAGTTGTATGTAGTTAGTGAGTGAATGTAGGAGGTGACATATCCAGGTGTTTATTTACTTGTGCAAATTGCAAAGTCTGAGAAACAGGGAGGCATAGGAAAGAAAAAGAAAAGAGAAGAGGCTAGAGACTGTTCAAAAAGAAGAGGCTATCTGTTGAAAGACAAACAGAGAGGTCTTAGAATTAATTTTTGAAAGAGATTTTTTTCTGGGTATAGAATTCTAGGTTGGTAAGTTTTTGCCTCTACAATTATAATGTTGCTCAATTGCATCCTTGATTGTATTATTTATAGTGAGAAATGTGCTATCAATCTTATCTTTTTTTCCTCTGTACACAAAGTATCTTTTCTTTTCTGGCTGCTTGATTTTCTCTTTATTGCTGATTACAGACTGTAAGGATGTATCTTGATGTAATTTTTTTCTCTTTGTTATTCCCCTTATGTTGCATTTTATTGTTATAAGACTTAAACCTTTTAAGCTTTTTAAGACTTTATTTTAGAGTAATTTTAAGTTGAAAATAAAATTAAGAGGAACGTTCAGAGATTTCCTATATATCCCCAACCACACATAAATATAGCCTCCAACATTATGATCATCACCCACCATTTGTTAAAACTGATGAGCCTACATTGACATATCATAATCACTCAAAGTTCATAGCTCACATTAGTGTTCCTTCTTGATGCTGAATATTCTGTAGACATAGATAAGTATATAATGACATGCAACTACCATTACGGTATCACAGAGAGTATTTTCACTGCCTTAAAAATCCTGTTTTCCAGCTATTCATCATGCTTCCCACCAATGCTTGCAACTACTGATCTTTTTACTGTCTCTTTAATTTTACATTTCCAAGAATGTCTTGTAGTTGGAATTAAATACAATATGTTTTTCTTTCATATTGACTTCTTTTCACTTAGTAATACGCATTGAGGTTTCCTCTATGACTTTTCAAGGATTAACATAGCTCATTTTATTTCACCACTAAATAATATTCCATTGTCTGATTTTACATAGTTTATCTATTATTCATCTACTGAAGGGGATCTTGGTTGCTGTCAATATTTTCCAATTATGAATAAAGCAACAATAAATATCATGTGTAGTGTTTTGTGTGGACCGAAGTGTACAACTCCTTTGGATAAACCCACATAGCAGGACTGGATCAAATGAAGAATGTATGTTTAGTTTTCTGAGACATGACCAAATTGTCTTCCAAAGTGCAAGTTTCATTTTGCATTCCTACATTCTGGTCGCTATTTATTGTTTTTAGTGTTTTGTATTTAGTATTTAGTATTTAGTATTTTGGATTTCAGTCATCCTCATGGGCAGTCGTCTCATTGCTGTTTTAATTTTCTTTTCCCTAATTACACATGTTGATCATTTTTTCATATACTTGTTTCTTGTACATCTTCTTTGATGAGGTATCTGTTTCTATTTTTGCCCTTTTATATCAGGTTGTTTTTATTGTATTTAATTTTGAAAGTATTTTGGCTACTACTCCTTTATCAGGTGTGTCTTTGGGAAATATTTTGTCCCAATCTGGAGTTTGTTTTCTCATTCTCTTAACATTGCCTTTCACAGAGCAGAACTGTTGACTTTTAATGTAATCTAGTTCATCTTTTTTATCTTTCATGGATGATGTCTTTGCTGTTGCATCTGAACAGTCATCACCATATCCAGTTAATTGAGTTTTTCTCCTGTATTATCCTCTAAGAATTTTATAGTTCTATTTTTACATATAGGTCTATATTTCACTTTGAGTTAATTTTTGCAAGGGATGTAAGATTTATATCTAGACTGATTTTGTTATGTGAATATACAGTTGTTCCAGCACCATTTAAAATAATAGCATCTTATTTTATATCACCTTTATCAACTATCATTAGGCATATTTAGTGATGAGTCTATTCCTGGTTTCCCTAGCTTTCTCCATTATCTATGTGCATAGCCTATAGTCAACATCATACTGTCCTTATTACTGGATCTTGATAATAAGTCTTTGTTAGAGGGTATCAGCAATCCAACTTTATTCCCCTTTAATCTTGCATTGAATACAGTGGCCCTTTGCCTCACCATATAAACTTAAGAATTAACTTGTCACAAAATCCACAAAGTAACTTGACAGGATTTTGATTGGGATGCATTGAATCTATAGATCAAGTGGGGAAGAACTGACATCTTACCAATATTGAGTCTTTCAACTAATGATCATGGACTATCTCTCTATTCATTTAGTTGTTTGATTTTTCCATCAGAGTTTTATCACTATTCTCACATAGTTCTCATTCATATTTTGTTAGATTTATACCTAAGAATTTCGTTTTTGTGGTACTAATGTCAATGGTATGTTTTTTTCTCATTTCAAGTTCCACTTGTTCATTGATTATCTATAGGAAAGCATTTGACTTTTGTATTATCTGCCTTGTATCCTTAACACTGTAACATATTTCACTCCACTTCCTTCTTGTTTGCCTTGTTTCTGGGGAGAAATTAGATATGCTTATCTCTCTTCCTATAAACGAAATTGTTTTCTAACTGACTTCTTTCAGGATTTTCTTTCTCTTTGTAGTTCAAAAATTATATAGCACATTTTAGCTTTTTAACTTTTATCCTGTTTATTGTTTTCTGGGCTTCCTGGATCTGTGGTTTTGTGTCTGATATTAAATTGTCAAAATTCTCAGTTATTATTGCTTCAAATATTTCATCTGTTTCTTTCTTCTCCTCTGATAGTCACATGATACATACACAACCCCTTTGGTCATTATTTCACAGCCCTTGGGTATTCCATTCTGGTTTTTCTATCTTTGTTCTCTTTGCTTTTTGCTCTTCATAATTTCTATTGATAAAGCCTCAAGCTCAGAGGTTCCTCCCTCAGCCACGTCCAGTAAGCCCATCAAAATCAGTCTTCATTTCTGTTATGGTGTCTTTTTATCTCTAGCATTTCTTTTTGGTTCTTTACAAGGGTATACTTCTCTATCCTCATAATGTCCATCAAGTTTTGCATGTTGTCTACTTATCCTTTAGAACTCAGCACGTTAGTTATACCTGTGCTAAATTCTAAGTCTGTTGAGCCCAGCTCGCTTGTCTGCTTGTTGGTTTTGTTGTGTGTGTGTGTGTGTGTGTAATAGTTGGACTCGATATAACAAATTAAAAAAAATACTGCTGTAAAACAGAGCTTTAGTAATGTGGCTGAATGTTATGGGGGTCAGGGAAGTGTTATTTAGTCCTATGACTAGACTCAATCTTTTAGTATTCTATTTAGTATTGCAAATTTCACAAGTATTTCTCAGGTTTTTGTCTCCACCCTTGTGTGGTAGAGTAAGACTGAAGTAGGCTAGAGAGAGTTGTTCCCTATACTCATGTGGTAAGCCAAAACTTACTAGAGCTGGGTGTTTCCTTTCCCCTGGTCAGTTAGGCTCTGATCATAATGCAGCAGGTTTGATTCTAGTAAACTAGCTTCTCCTAAGGGTAAGGATTATTACAAAGAGCAGAGGGCTCTGGGATAGTTCAAAATGGTTCATTTTACCCTCTCCCTGCCAGAAGCTAGACGGAAATTTTTTTCCAACATTTACTGTGAAGAAACTGGTTGAGTTAATGGAGAAAATATTCCCCCAGCCTAAACTGGGGTCTCCTTGGAGTTTTTTAACTCGGGGTTGTCCAAGCTGAGCTTCCAGAGTTTTCAGCTACAGTTCCGATTTTCCTACCGGATACTTGTTCAGGCAGCATTCATAAGTTCCTGCTATGCTGCAGTGGTTCCCTGTAGTCACCTTGCTGGCCAGACTTCTGGGCAGTGTTTTACTCTGTACTCCTACCCCATGCATCCAAGAAGAAAGGAGTTTCAACTGAGCTTTTCATTTGCTCCTAGGATCAAGTGACAACCTCCAAGCTCCTTACACATGGAACCAGAACACTTAGTTGGATTTTCTTCATGTTTCTGTGCTTAGTTTTGTTGTACTTCTTAGATATGTATGTTTATAATTGCCACAACATTTTGCATTTTTCAGCCAACCTTTTTAAAAAAAAAATTTAATACATTTCTCTGCTTACTGTTTGCAATTCCAATTACAGTTCTGCTGGAGCAATTGAATTTTTCCAATAATGAGACTTGGAAGAGTTTTGTTTCCATAATTCTTCTCTGTGTTTCTTTTAAAATAATTCCTATTGCTGTGTTTTCAAGGGTTCTATTTTTTTACAGGCTTCATGGCAACAGAACATAATAAAACTGAGAAATATCTAGAAAACCAGGTTATGGGTTCTTAAGAAGTCTAGTTTAATACTCATGCTTTCAAGATATTGGTAAGATTGGATATCCTTCAAAGATATCTAAGAGCAGTCTTGCATGATGTCTTCTTTGAAATTCCAATTTATAACACTGGAAATATTAGATACATCTCCATTTTTACACATGTATGGTAGAGGATAATTTAATAAATTCCTGCTGCAAACTAGGGACAGTCCAACCAATCACAGGACCTCATATAAAATGCTGGAAAAGACTTCTTGCTTCCCTCCCTCCTTAAATATAATGAACTTGTCCAGTAGGACAGGATGAAGGGGGTGGCATGGGTGGTATTGGTGGCAGAATTGTGATATAAGATAAAGGTCTTGAGATCTAGAATTGTTAGCCAAAATAACAATAGGCAGTACTAGACTTGACATGTTTGTCCGGAGGTGAGTGGAAGAGGGTGTTTCATGTAACTAGTTCACTGTCAAATTTGTTTCAGTGAAGAGCTGAGACCACTGAGTTGAGCTTTGGACTATAATACCATCCACTATCTCTGAAAATTCTTAGAGGGTGTTGGAGAATGCAATCTGAAGTTATAATCTGGAGGAATTTTTAAAACATTTTTTGTATTTCTCCAACTTGTTCAGAGTTTACAGATAAAATTACAGAGCAGTCAAGTAGCACTCGCTGCAGCTAAAGGAATGATTATGGAATGAAGAGCCTCACTCGCAAAGCCACTGGATCTCTACCAACTCTTCCCATATTTTCACCATCCTTCCAGTTTCTATAGTTTCTGTTTCAGATTTAGCTGCCACAACATTTAAATTTCATATTATTGGAATAAATCACAGTTTTATTTTCTGTTTAGTTGGTGAGTGAATTATGTTTCCATGTACCACCAGACTTTACTTCTTATCCAAAAGCTAGAATACAATGAAATCATTCCTAGGACCCATTAGAGAAAGACTTCAGTGATACTCTGTATGATGACTAATTGCTCCCATTCTCCTTCCTGTCTCCCACTTGTGCAAAACATGCACTGTTGTTCTATGAGAAGACATGTTAAGTTTTCATAAATTATTTGTACAGCTATAAATTTTCTAAGAATTCTGTTTTTACCATCTGTTAATGTTACTACAATTACTACATGCAAATCTAGCTCAAATGGCTACGTAGTGATTCCTAGAGGACATGCCCTGCTTTAATCACCCATTCACTCCCCACAAAGAATCCTAGATTAACTCCAGCTCCCTGTTTTCATAAAAGCTACAGTGATGGCTACTTGTGAGAGAACTTCTCTCTTGGATTTCATCATCTATTAATTGCTTCTTCACGTTCTTTTTTGTTCTCTCGTTCTCAGTGGTATGCAGAAGTTCCTTGTTTAGTGTAGATATCATTTTATTTTGGCTTCTGATTTTGCAGCTCATTCACTAAATTTGTCCTTTCTTTGTTGCTCTGTTGAGAGTGTCAGGATTCAGAAATAAATGCTGGATATATGGAAAAACTGGGAAACTTGCACAGCTCTCTCTCCAGGACTCAAAGGAATTGTTAACCATTGCCTTTAACTATTCCACTAAGATACTAGGCTGAATGATTTCACCAAAACCTACAATTACAACCTGAAATGGAGAAGAGAAGCTTAATATTCACAGAGCTTAATTGTGGGGTATTCCCAGGGAGTCTTTATTATTTTTTAAATTTATTTTTAATTTTCACATTAAAATAAAATCATACGCATAGGTTCCCCATTCCTCATATATATGTCACAGCCTGCCCTCCATCATATCACCACATGTTCTTCTCCATTGAGCCTTTACTACAAATGTATCTTGGGCTAGTTGCCTGCTAAAATGCCATTCAACCATCACCCCTAGATAATATGCTTATTTCATCATATAACCAAACCACGTATTACAAGTCACTAAATGTCAAAATGAGGTCAAATGAAGAAGTAAGGATGCTAGAAAGACTTAGGATTGTCATCAGAGTGGGTGTCCAGGAAATCATTCAGGTGGGCATGCAGAGAAAAAGCAAACAGATTTTGCTTTCAAGACTGAAAGAAAAATGCTTTGTCATATTAAAAAAATTTTCAGTGATTATTGACTAGTATTAAACTTAATGAAAGAATTTTATATGGAAATGTTTTATACATATTATGCTAAAGCATTCCCTTTGAATCTCTTCTTTCAGGTAGACATGTTCCTATGCACATGAAAAATCACTGGATTGACCATGACCTTGGTCTTTACCTGTATGTCTTTCATTACATTACATTTTAGTAATGTGGTCATTTCTCTTGTTTTGCTTCATGTCTCACCAAAGAATACATATCATCCTGAAAAGGTTAATGTTAGCTCAGACTGATCCTTAACATAATTCTCTACTACTATTTCCATTTTCTAAAATTAACTCTGTCATATCTCATAGATTAAGTGGCAGTGTCCTAGTAACACCACATATATTTGTGAGACATACGGAAAAGGACGACCTAGACATAAATACAGAGCTGCCCATGGAGATGGAGGTGGACTAAGAGATGGAAAGGGCAGAGATGAATACGGAGATAGATGTGGTTCTAACTGCAAAGGTCTCAATTCATTTTGAAAGTCTCTATCTACTCTTTAAAGTAAGATTCAAACAATCAGGAGAAACTCTGAACAATAGGCATTCTGTCATTTTGTGAGGTTGAATGCTATCATTGTGACAATGAAGCAGTTTAAGTTTATTATCATAATAGCTATCAGAGTTAGTCTATTTTTAGCTAGCTTTTTAAAAGGACATAATTCAATCTTGGGTAAATTACTGATAAGTTAGACTCTTTTCAGCTTTCAAAAGCCCTAATATTAGGAAAATCACTAGTAGTTCTTTTTTCCTACTATCACAACTTCTCAAGGTGCTGATTCAGTGGATTATTACACCATGGAAATAAATTTTAAGTATATTGTTTGGATAGAAGTCAGAGCCACTAGCACATATATTTAAATAAATTATAATTTTCCAGTGAAAAGTATTAGTAAAGAACTGTAATTAGCATGCAGAACACTGGAAAATATTTTTTTTTAAATTATGAACTTAGGAAAAAACAAAGAGTAATTGTGAGACATAAAAGAGAAATTAATGCCTATTCATCTTCTATAATTCACCAGTCTCTGTGTTAAATTTTACTATAACAAAAGCGCTATGGAGATTCCTGAGAAAATTGTGAATGGAAATACCATATGATCAAGTTATCCCACCACTGGGTATTTATTGTAAAAAACAACAACATTAATTCATAGATATATATGAATCCCCATGTTTACTGCAGCATTTGCAATAGCTAAGAGCCGGAAACAGTGTAAATGCCCATCATCAGATGAATGAATAAAGAACATGTGACACACACACACACGCAGTGGAATGCCACCCAGCTATTAAACAGATGAAATCCTGTTACTTGAAACAACATGAGTGGATCGAGAGGGAATTATGCTGAATGAGATAACCCAGAAGGAGGAAGTCAGACTTCATATGATTTCACTCGTAAGCGGTATACAGGGAAACCAAGAAAGCAAATAAACTAAATAAAACAAAAATAGACTTTAGGCTTATAAAATCAAATGAGTGTGTATAAGCAAAGAAGGAGGAAGCAGGTAAATTGGGTAAAAGGGATAAAGTATATGGTAAAGGAAGAAGTGAACTGGTAGTGGTAAACTTCATACATTCTATATAGATGTTGATTTACAATGATGCACATCTTAAACCTTATAATGTTATGATTCAACTTTCCTTAAACAATTAAAAGAAAAAAAGGAATTTATGCAATTCATTAATAAATCCAGGCCACCGAGAAGGGCAAGAATGAAAAAGGCAGCAAAAGAAAAGTGTGGGTGAACCGTGAAAAACAGAAGTGGTACCTTGACTTTAGATGTTCCTTACTATTTGTTATAACTTCTCATGAAGTCAGACTATATTATATGCTGTTGCATTCTGCAATAATCATATATCTGCATACTTCCAAAATAAATACTCCCATTTTTTGAAAAGCTGGTATTTTGCAAATTTAAATATCTTACCACGAAAGCAACCTGTCAATGACAAAACATAAGTCACAGGGTGACAAAAGAACTTAGACCTAGATGAGCCATGGCAGCTTAGGGCAACGATGACATCAATAAGAAGCAGGTGTTAGTATGATTATCATAGCTGCACGCATAAATCTAACGTTCGTTCAACTGATAATTATTGAGAAACCCAGTGTATTATTCTAGTGTTGTATGTACTGTGTCCTTGCCCTCGAGAAAACAGGCAATGAACCAATTCGTACACTGATAATACGCAATTTAAAAAAAATTCTCATCAGTGGGAGGAACTCTTCAATAGAAAGCACAATTTGAAGGCTACTGCAATGGCTCAGACAAGATAAAATCTTAGTCCAGATTCTAAGAAAAGTTGGTGACTGGATTGAAATCAAGTAAAATACTTTTGGAAGTGCCAGGAGAAAATTTTGTAAATGATGAGAGTAAGAGGATCCATTTTTTCAAACCACAACACCCCGAAAAAATGAAGCTAATTTATGGTAATAAAGAAATCTGAAAAAAATAATAATTGGCTTTGGAGAAGAGAGACATATTTAACTAAATTGCAGATACGTTGAATTTTATATATTCACGGAATATATAAGGAAGATTATGAAGGAAAAGATCTAAGTAGTAATATTATCATTAACAGTAATGAAAATTTGGTAACACACTTAGGTTTGAGAACAAAGACAAGATCCTTGTCCACTGACTTTGTCTCACTAGCTCAGCTTCATCGCACTGCTGATATTACCAGGTTTGCAGGAGAATTAAAGAAAATCATACATGTGAAAACACTTTGCAAATCACATGCAAGTAACACTTAAGAAGCAGCATCAGTTGAAGCAGGAAAGTCAAGGAAAGTGAGTTAGGGTAGCATGGAACATGACCGTGCCCAGCCTTGAAGAACGGGCTCTGTGCCTGGCCAGCTCTGGGCACCAACCCGAATGAAACAGGTGGGTTTTCTGGGATAGCAACTGCCTTCACCTGCACTGATTGTACCCTAGACAACCTGCCTGGGAATTCGGCTGTTCTCGCCCGCTAACTTTCTAGAAACACGCCCAATGACCACCATCAGGAAAGGGAAGGCTGCCATCTGGAGCCCCTGCTGTAAGTATAATACAGGCTATGGCCTGGCCGCCTGTGTCTTCTCGTGATTTCCTCAGACTTTCCCCTAAGTGGGGCATTACTCTTCCTGGGCTTGACCACATTCGAAACAATTGTCATCGTCTGCAGAATAGTCCAGGGACTTCTGATGCGCATGGTGAAGTGGGTGTGCCTTTGCTGGGGAATGCGGGGAGGAACCCCAGGCTGGACCACTAGAGGCGTGTGGTTCCACATGACCACGCTAGTGAAGAGCTGGGGGCCACGGCATGACTGGAGGGACGCCCACTTCACGCCACATGGCCTACTCCAGATGTGCGATACAGGAAAAGAATATATTCAAGAAAACAAAGGGCACCAGGGCAGCCGCTGTGGCTTGGCCCCTGCTGTGGGCAATCAAGGAGGCCATTAGGGTACAGTTGGTGGTGAAGGCGCCAGTCCACAAACTGGAGGGAAGGAGACACGAGTCTCACCCGGCTGACCACAGGAAGGCCTGGGGAAGCACTTAAAACACACAGAAGGACTACATTAAAGTGGCCGGGCAGGTAGGCGCTTGGACTGGTCGTTACTGTGTGTCTCTGGTTGCTGTGGACAAACATCGCTGCAGGTGCTGGGACGCCAACTGAAATCAACCGAAATGACCTGTTAATCTGTTCCCTACTAACACACAGGGCCAGCAGCATCTGCTATAGGCTTTAATTTTCTAGCTGAAAGGGGTTACAAGTTTTCCAGGGGGAAGGCTCAGGTACTTAAACAGCGGGGAGAGTACCTGGGAGTTATCTTAACTCCAGGACACAGGATAGTCCCTTCACACTCACCCCTGTGTATCTCTGCTCGTTGGTCTACTGCGAGTTCCCATTTGCAGCCTTGGATTTGAGGAGTTTCCCGAGTTCCTGCACGGATGTTTGGTGTCTGTGTTGCACTGGGGAAAATCTTGCACAGCATGAAGTCTGTTCATTAGGGTAAACTCAAGCTAGCAGACTCGCATATTCTTTTGAAGTCCGTCCTTCAATTCTTAGCACTGACAAGCTTCCTAAAAAATATGATTAAACCTACAGTTTAGACAAGAAGAACTGAAACAAGACTCAAACTATGAAAGTTCAAAAGCAAAGGGGAAAAGGTTGATGTGGTTTTTTTACCAAGATAACAGCAGCACAAACTGGCCAAAGAAAGTATGAAGCCTGGAATGAAACTTACAAACCTTTGGGTTTGTCATCATTTTGCGATTTAACTTAATCTTTTGAAATAAAAACCATCAGGTTTAAAGAAATTAAAAAAAGGAATAAAATGACACCTTTAAATTGCAAACCACTGTTTTAACTCTTGAATTTCTTTTAAGCAGTATGACAGAAAATAAAAATAAGACTCCAAGACTCCTACCTCAATTTCAGGAGTAAAATTAAGAGATCTCTGTGTCTATGAGTCTGTGTATGTGTCATAACTGTGACTGCCAAGTTTAGTTTGCATCTAATTGGCTCATGGAAGGTATTTTCATAAATTACTGCTGAAATCAAGATATCATAATGAACTGAGTAATAACTAGGTTAAATTCATTGGTCTTGCCTATATAGACATGTCATATGCTAGCTGAGGAAATTATACTATGAAGAACAAATGATGTTTGTGAGTCCTCTGAGCTGGAAAATACTAATGGAATAAATGTTTATTTTGTTTTGCTTTGTTTTGCAATTGTTCAACATGTGGTAAAGTGTTCAAATATTATTCTGTATAAATGAAATGAAACCCCTTTTTAATGTATTGGCAAGATTTCCGGAACCTTCCTAAAATCAAATTATGAATAAGATCCTTCTATTTTACAGGAAATTTGGGGCAATCTTAGAGAGCTCCTAGGATAGCCCACATGAAAAAATAATTCACCTTCTATAAAAGGAGAAATGATAAAAGGGAGAAAAAGGATGTTTGTTGTAATAAAGTCTAATGGAAAACATTGTCAGTATACTGGTTAATACTTAGCTTTCTCGGCATATGTTTATTTGAAAATGTATTAATTCATGTTTATATTCTAAAATTATACAAAATTACTAGCAGTCATTAGTCATATATTCTAGCATAACACATGGTTTTCTGAAATGTCGTATGTTGCAGAAGTAAGCAAGGTTTCATGTTAGGTTGTTAGTCAGTTTGACAGTGGTCAGCTGAAAGGTCTTTGCCAACAGCAGGAGGCACAGAAAACCAAATCAGAAATAAAAAGGCCAACTTCCCTTACAATGTCTCCTTACATAGATGATGTGTTTCTAACCTCTGATTCACATACAGATTTGGAAGGATGCGCCCCACAACCTGCTTCTACAGTGCCTAGAGGAAAAGGGGGGCAGTCAATCAAAACAGGCTGGGAGGTGTGGCATATAACCATCAGCTTGTATGGTCTACACATCTCCCTGCACATTTGTAGGAATCATGGCATCTCCTGGGGTACTGGGATGCATTCACTCCACACCTGGCTCAGAACATCCAACCATTGCATAATTTGGTCTGAAAAGGGGCCACCCGAGATTGGGAGAAAATAGGACATGGCTTTGAAGGCCACCAAACATGCTGCACAAATAGTACAAGCCCTGAGAATAAAGGCGTAGACCTGATCTAGTGACCCAGATGCTCACGTGACCCAGGGCGGGTATGCCTGGGGGCCCTGACAAGGACAGGAATGCACAAGGGTGCCCTTTAGGTCTTGGTGTTGACTGTGGAAGGGAGCTAAACCCCTGACAGTCTCATTGAGCCACAACGTCTTGTGGCACCAAGCCCTGTGGGTCACTGAGGCTTTAACAGGTCCGGCGACCATGACACTGAGGGCGATGTCCCCGTCGTGGGGTGGATTCGAGATGTGCCTGTGTGACCCAAGAGCTTAGTGACACAAACACCAATGGTGACCAAGCAAAGTGCCTACCTGCAGTAATGCAGCAATGAAGAAGCAGATGCCCTTGGCTGGATCTGACAGAAGAGGCCCCCCTCCCAGAGGACATGGTCCTATGACTTCATGAAAAAATGAGATGAGATAGCCTGCACTTGTTAGTGCAGCGATGGGCCAACAATGATCGCATCAGTTGGCGGTGCCACCTGACTTACAAGCCAATGGGGCCTGACCTCATAGAGAGACATGCTGCTAAAAGGCACCCTGAAGCCTATCAGTCACCCTCTCACACATGGGGTGGCCTGCGTGGCTGCACAAGATTTCGAGACACTTAAGTGAGCACCTGTGCCCTGGGCCACTCTGCCAGTGAACCTCCAAATACACCCCATGTGAATCAGGTGCACAATGACAAGCAGACTTTGCAAATGGGCATCAAGTTCCAAAGTAACACGCTCTTATCAGCCCCACAGACATTAACTCTTGGGCAAAGTGCCCTCACCTGACCTTGGAAAGCTGACCCCTTGTGTGAGTTGGTCGGTGTGGTGGCCATACATCCCCAGGTGGGTGCTGACAACCCTACTGGCATGTCCCCCACATTGGGAAGCAGCCATAGGGTGTCATGCCTCTGGTACCTGCTGAAAGAGCTATTGTCCCCTGACAATCATCTCCCCTCCAATGGGTAGTATATATAATCAAGGTGCAATAACCGCCTTAGCTAAGCCCCCTGCCTGTACCCTGAAACCAGATGACATGCACTGTGACAGTCCTTGACCTAGAGGGGAGCACCGTTGCAGAACAGACGAGCACTAGACATGTTGGCAGCGCTCAAGGAGGAACTCGTCACTGATTGCTCCTGTTCCTCATGCCTCTCTTGCCCTCCACCTGCGTGTAAGAAAATTCATGACTCCTGTCTTGGGAGACAAGTCCTTCTCTGCTTAGTGGTCCTCCCTCTTGTCCCGGGGAAGGCATGTTCTTGGACAGAGCAGGTTGTCGGCCAGTTCTGAGCACCCTGACCTGCAGTCCCCGCCACTGCTGGAGCATATGAACGCAGCATGCGAAAGCCCTGACCACACAGGAGCCTGCCACACGGGAGCATGCGGCTTGACTACGAGGCGGCCTGGGTAACGATGGGGTAGAGCATAGGCTTGTGTGAGAACATGGCCCACGCCCAGACTTCAAAGTGGGCCGGCACCTGGCCAGCACTGGGCACAGACACGAATGAAACAGACGGGCTTCCTGGGATCACTGCCTTCACCCACTGTGGTTGTACCCGAGGGGTCCCACCCGGGAATTTGGCTGTCCTTGCTAGGTCATTACCTTCCCTCCACTGATACCCCCTTTAAAAGAACCCAGCTCTTTGCTGATGGTGTGGTGACTGCCATCCTCAGGGGATTCCTTCCTGACCAGAGAGCCATCAGGACGCCCTGCTGCGTGTATAATAAAGGCCATGCTCTTGACCCTGTGTCTTCTCTTGCCTTCCTTGGACTGTCTCCTAGGTGAGGTGTTACTCTGCCTGGGCTGGAACACAGGAAAAGCAGTGAGCATCTGGCCCAGGTCTCTGGGTGCTGTAATTAGGTAACTGAAGACCAGGTGAAATCGAGTAAAAGTGATCTTTCTTCTAGAGGTTCAAAGGGAAAGTGAGAAGAAACCAAGATGTCCCCTTTATCTCTGAAAACAAAACATTTATAAAACCCGATTTAAAAATCTTTAAAATACTTTATTGCCAAGTATTCATCTTTTTTCTCTTTGAATTGAAATCCACATTTTTCCACTTAATTTATGGCCCTAGCACCTAGCACACTATTTCACAGGTAAATTATAATTGCTGGACTGCCAGGAGAGATCGTTCCCATTCTATTCCTTCCCGAATTTTTCTCACTGATTCCTTTAGCCTGTACCTGGGTTCTAGCAGATCTGCAGATCTACTAGAGTAGGTAGCCTAATACTCTTTTAGATTAGCTGGGTCACCAAGAACTGTCTATGCAAAAAGAAGTATATAATGGTCAATTAAGATTTATTTAAGATAACTCATATTTTTTTAAATCATGTGTGAACAGAGAACTTCTCACTGAAGAGAAAGCATGCATATCACCTCTTTACAGAGATGTGTACATTTAAGGAAACTTCTCAATGAAGAGCAAATTGTTCTCTGCCACCCCAAGGACCACTAGAAAATATCTTAACTTTTCACTAAAAAGGGTGAAATTTATGAGTTCTTTAATTTTGTATGCTAGCTGTTCAAAACTCTGAGGAAGGCATTTATTTCAGCGTATGCCTATATGTCCATGGTGTTCACTGGGAACGGTGAATTTTTAACTTTATTATGTATTTATTGCACAATAAAATTATTGTTTCTATGATGAATGGGATTGAAACAGAGTAAAACAAAAACATTCTATATTGTATGTAACTACACAGTGGTCAATAAAGAGCTACCTAACACATTTTTTTAAAGTGCCCTTTTTATTAAAAATAAATCAGGGCACACCCTGGTGAAGCAGTGGTTAAGTCAATTGCCTCCGAAGAAACCAGGCCACAGGCGTTAGAGTCCTGGGCCAGGAGAGAAACAACCAGTGTGAGCAACTAAATGGAAATAAAATAAAGTACTTCTTCCTCCTCTCTCTTCCAGCCTGTCTGCCTATTTGCCTTCATTCCTGCCTGCACCTTTCCTTAAAAAACAAAACATAAAATAAATCAGGATAGAATTATCCTCCCCCCAAGAAAAACAGAATAGGAATCAAGCAGAAATGTTTGTAACTTTTACTTTAAACACACACACACACACACACACAGTCTTTACTAAGTCAGATAGATGGTATTGCAGGTTTAAATGTCATTTTTTTCCTCACAAATTGGAAGATGTTTCCCCCTGCAGGAAAACACGAGTAATTCTACATTCTGTTAGAGAAGATACTCTGGAACAGTCATTCTTTTCGCTGGGGAGAAAACACCGACTGGGCTCACTTGAAAAGTGCAGCTTGAAGGAAGTAGCCCCTCACATGAACTCTTTTGTATAAATTCTGACAAACCTAGGCCAAGAGAACATACTCAGTGTTTTCCCCTGCACTTCAAACTAAACTAAAAGCAGCCAGAAACTTCCTCCTTCAGTTCTACCCTTGGAATAGTCATAGGGTTTCTGATTGTTGAAGAGCAGAGTTATCTAAGGAGATGGTTGGGAAGGTGAGGTAGCTTGTGGCTGACTGCTAATATGCTGTGATGATCTGGAGTTCATGTCTGGGACGATTCTCCCATGTCAAAGTAAACATGCTAACATCGTCAACTTTTTAAACATTTTCATTTTCCAACCACTGGGATTTCTTCTCTTCTTTTTTTGCTGTTGTTTTGTTTTGGATCATACAAGATAAAGATATGAGAGCATTTAATTTCTAAATTTTAAGCATATTTTCTAGATACGTTTGACCTTTCATCTACCTTGGCCTGAACAGATTTCAATCTTACGGTTCACTTCTCCACAAAAACTGAAATTTCAGATACACGGTGAGTGGTGACAGTAGCTAGCAGCTTAATAGACAAGGCTGCCAAAGAAGGCGAGGGAGCTGCTCCTCCGCCCTGCGGTCATGAAACAGAAACCCGTGGAGAGATTTCGATCAGAAAGGGATTTAATACAGGGGAATGAGTGTTTTAAAAAAATGACTACACGGAACCCTACAAAAGGAGCCCACAAATGGACAAATTTGATTTCAGAGGCATACCAGCCCCACTGAGGCTCACGATCAGGCTGTTGCTCTTCCCACAGCCGTGCAGCCACACACACAAAGCTGACAACTTGACACTAGAAACTGGCATCTGTCGACGGAAACACTCACTCTACCCCAGTCTTCTCCCAGTGAGCACAGCACTAGGAGCATGACCTCTATCTCCCAAAGTCCTTGTGAGTGCCTCTCATTAGCAGGACCTAAATCAAATGCAGAACTATAGCTACAAAGCAATCTGGAAAAATATACAGTTGACTTGTACAGCTCAGGGGTTAGAGGTACTGACCAAGGTGTAGTTGAAAATCAGCATATGACTCTTGGCTCCCCAACAACTTAACTACGAACAGCCTGCTGTTGACTGGAAGCCTTACCAACAATATAGCTGATAAACACAAATTTGGTATAAGTGTAATAGACTGTATTCTTACCTTAAAGTGGGTCATTACTTTATGCTATTTAATGCTAAAAGAATCTCAAGTGGATCATTATGAAGATCTTTATCCTCAGAGTCTTAATGTTGAATAGGGTGAGGAAGAGGAGGGGTTGAAATTTTCTGCTTATCAAGATGACCCTCACAGTTCAAATCCTAAAGGGTAAAGTGTGGTGTCTAACCTCCAGCACTTACAATGCTAGAGATAGTTCGCACAGTGAGAAAAGACAAGTTTCCTCTGGATTCTTTTTTCCCCAAATTCTGCCTCCAATCACTTCACATATATCTCTTAATTTCACCTTTCTCCTCAAGTTCAATTGCCATGTCCTGGTTCTGACCATGATTATCCACTGCCTGGAATACTGGAACTAGACTCTCTTAAGCCTCACTCATCATCAGTTTGTCTTCCAAACCACCATGATAGTAACTTTCTAAAATCAAAGGAACATGTTCATATATGTCCTTCTGGAACTGCACACATAGGATGTGTTCAAGATATGCATGCTGAATATAAAGCATTCTTTCTCATCCCTTGTGATCTTCTCTCCAGCTATTCAGGAAGCCTCTACATTACTGAAATAATGAAGCAACCATGATTTTTGTCTGTTTTCTCCATAAGAACCTTTCGTTGTCAAAGACTTTGGCATAACCAGTAAATTACTTTATAGGCTTGGATTTGGGTAGAATTCTCTCGAGTCTTATGAAACACTTTGTCTGTACTAAGCCGGAAATGGGGATGAAATGCTTATTTAGAAAGAGAATTCAGGTGTTGATAGAAATCACTGGTTCAGAGTGGGGAAAAGTACTTAATTCTGTTCATCACCAATGGTTACTTATATAGAAAAGTTAAGGTGAAGTTGTTCCAAGAGACTGGATTTCAAGAAAGGATGGAATGAAATCTCATAGATAATGTAACAAAATAGAGAAAAAGAATTTGGCAATACAATTTTCTTTGTAACTAATAATTACTTGTCGAGAGGTACTTAAAGAGATTCTAGAATAATTATCTTGTTACTTATAATTAAACTCACTACTTGTAGCATCTATTGTTGATTTTTGCCTGAATCATATTTTGCTATGAAGATTACAAAATAGTAGTTTTCCAACCCTATCCATTCTTCCACTTTAGTTAGCATTATAAAGCAGAATATTTTTCTCAGATACATATATATTTTTAATTTTTATCAGTATCGATGTGTGCAGATTATTTTTTCAACAAACTTACTCCATTATTGTCTAATGTTCAAGATGTCCCCAAACTAGCCATATAGAGCCCAAGATCAAGCTCATATGTATTTTGTCACATCTCATTTTTGAGCACTTCTTTACTCTCTAATTATTTTGTGCTTTCCTTGTCCAAGATGCTGAAGAAGCTGATTTTGAGAAATGGTATTCAGAAGCCAATATTTTAGTGCAAGTTGTGTTTATTGCTACCAGGATGCCATTGCCTCAAGGTGCTGTCTCAGACACAGCTGGACAATCTCATTTTTTTAATAAAGAAAAGGTGCAGGCAGGAATGAAGGCAAGTAGGCAGACGAGCAGGAAGAGAGAGGGGGAAGAAGCATTTTTATTTATTTTAGTTATTCATCTTGGTTGTTCCCCCAACCCGAGGATGCAAACCCAGGTCCCTGGGATGTATGTGGACTGTGCACTGCCAGAGGCAGCAGTCCCAACTGCCATTCCACCAGGGCACACCTATCTCTCATTAAAAAAATAAACATGTGCACATCTATATCAAGATTTGCATTAAAGCATTTACTGATTTATTCACTCTTATAAAACAGAATTGGGTTCAGAATCACAACCCATATCATGGTGAAAAATAAAACTCATCCTCCAGATCCCTCAAGAAGCCTCAGGAGAATATTTTTGAGTTAATACAGGTGGTTTTGGTGTTGATTTTTCTTTTCCTGGATTACCAAAGGCTTGAGGATATTTCAGTTTATTAAACTGTTTTTTTCTAACTTTAGTGTTTGATTTTAGAAGTTTTCAAATTGTCATCAACTGAAATGTTTTCTCATTTTTTAATAGTAGTTTTGTAGACTTTGTCAATATTTCATTTAATGAGTACAGCTGGCATTTTTCCGTGGTTCATAAGATTCCAAGTTCAAGAGTGCCCTTTGTCCTCAGTGCAGTGCAGTATAATTTCTTTAATAGATTTTACTTTTTTGGGGTGGGGGGGGTAGGAGTTGGATGTCCCTCATTTGTCTTCTAAGATTCTAAATTTACCCTTTTGCTTTTCTTTCCCTTCACAACCAGAATCTGAAGGCCCTGCCCCAGGTCCTTTGATTGTCCTCTTGTGGAAGCAATGCTTTTCTTGCCTGTACTTACCAGGTTTTTTCAGCATTTTCAGATGGGTGGATTTTCTCTTAGCTCAGCCTTCTTCCCTTTGAAGTTTTGCAGGCCCTGCTACATACTCCTTGTTCTCCACAAAGGTTTGCATTAAGACCTCAAAACATAATTCTTCTGGGTTTGATGTCATTTTTCTCACAGGTAGTTTGCTGTTTGTGGTGCTCTCTAGTTATGCTGAAGGTTGATCATGTATGGTTCTCTCTCTAGAGGATGTACTAGAGATTTGCTTTTTGGGTGACTTCATTATCCTTATGATACTAGATTCCAAGGTTTTGTTTCCCCCGGCCCCATCCAGTTGATCTTAGGAAGCCTTCAGATCCGCTACACGAAGGGAGGGCAGTATAGCGCGAAAAGAATGCTATCGACTCCTAACAATGGTGCAGCTGCAGGACATATTCAACTTTATAAATTTGATAACCAAGTAACATCTAGCTCATGATGGTCAGCCTCTAACTAAGGCCTAATCAGTAGCTAAGGGTTGTTTCTCAGATGAAGTATTTGCCTAAGATAACATGACTATTACAAATATTTTTGGCCTGCAGTGTTTTTCCTACCAGGGAATACATATGCCTCCTCCGTATAACATTATTAGTGACACGCTTCAAATACACTGGACCCATGAGTCAAAATGATGATGTGCATAGCTGCTTGCATTGTTATCTTTACCACTTGGGCTTACTTTGCCTTGAATTCCTACTCAAAATCTATTAACTTCTGATGAGAGTAAATAGATTAGTGTACCTTTTCCTAACACGTTTCTGTTCGTATCTTCATTGTGCTTCTGAGAACATTCTTTATGCATCAAAATTTTAAATACCGGATGATGGATGGATGGATGGATGGATGGATGGATGACTGCACTGTCTGGAGCAAGGTCTCATCTACTTTCCTCATAATTGTTTAGTTTTTTTGTCTAGCCTCCCACCATTTTGCACATACAAACACAAATGTTTTCTCCCTCTATTTAAAATACACCACAGCATATTACACTTACTTCTGAACCTTGCTTTGTCACTTAACATCTTTTTTATATTAAGAAAAGCATTCCTGTTCTCTTTTGTATAACTTCTTCAGCATGTATCAATGTGTTATTTTAATCAGTGATACCAAGGTAATTGGGTGACAATATTTCAATAAATAGCCTTATTTCTAGAAGAATTTTCATTTACTTTAGTTGTTCATCTTAGTTGTTTCCACCCGCGCCAGGACATGAACCCAGGACCATGGGATGCATGTGGATTGCACCCAAGTGCTACCCAGGGTGCACCAATTAATAGCCTTTTACATATGATTTTTCATACACATGCAATATATATCTGATAGTACTGATTAGTCAAAGATGAAGTATTTGTAATTTTGAACAAGAGCTTCCGAATTTATGTGAATTATACCAATTCAATTTATATTCCCACAAGCAATGCATGAGAATTGTCATTTAAAGACTTGCTGAATATCAGTTTTGAACTACATATCTCAACTTTTATTTTGCATTTAGCATGAAAGAATCTTTTAATGTTTAAAGAGCATGTCATGTCCCTACTTACTTTTTCTCCTGAGTGGACTGCCTTTTTACTGTTACTAGAGAGATTTTAGTCCTTTATGAAATGCCTTGTAATTTTGCTCATGTTAACATGTCTTTTGACATAACCTACAGTAATTTCTGGCCATTCAAGGTTTTCTTAATTGGACTTATCTACCTTTTTTATTATAGCTTCTCAATTTTGAAGTTAATTTCCCCAGTCTAACATAGCAGAATAAAAATAGAGAAATATAAACTTTCTGCATAACCTTTCTGATCTTTCAGCTTACAAGAGATTTTATGCAGGATCAATCACAACTACATACGAGGACATACTGCATTATCACAACCATGGTCTCTTGCACAAAGTTGCAAAGAGAACTTAATAAACGGCTATCTTTAGAATGGTTTCCCTACCCAATAATCTCTATCATTTGAACCAAAAACCATAAAAATTAAAGCAGATAATGAGCTGCTATGCTCACAAAATTTTATTTGTACTATGAACAAAAATAACTGCTCATCCATAACATCATGAGATGGTATCTCATATAAATGTAGATTTCTCTTTCTGGTTAAAGGAAGCAGAAAGGTTGATAACCTGGTACAATTGAATACTACATTCTTTGTATGAACATACCCAAAAATATCAGCTACCATTTGAGTGTCTACTATTACCTAGGTGCTTTGTCTTTAAAAATATGTTGTCTATCAACATTTTACAGATGTGAAAAATTTGGCTCAGTGTCCAAGGTCAAAGAGCTGTTACATGCAGAGATAGCAATTACCTCTGATACAAAAGTTTTGTATTTCTCATCACATTACTATGAATCTCCAAATACACACTGTGGTTGGGAAGCTCTCAATTTTTTTTTTCTTCTTCAAGTGAAAAAACTGTGGTAATTTGTAATTATGATGTCAGTCATTCCAAATTACTTGTAAAAAAAAAAGTTAATGTGTCTGATTTTCTTCTGGTTTGGAGACTGAGTTCAAACCAGAAATTTGAAAATCTAAGGCAGTAACCTGGAAAGTTAAGCATTGCATATGATTATATGGAAAGAATCTTCTTTAGAGACTAATTTACATATAATTTCTGCAAGAAAGTTTAATAGAAATATTTGCAAGCACTTCCTATCCTATGTAAGAAAATCCTACTCCTATACAGTTACTCATGAGTTGATCAGCAAAGTTATCAAAGGGTGGGAAGATTTTGTGTCAATTACATAAAATACCATTAGAAATTTACTATAAATGTACACTGTTATTAAGCTGTAAAAATAACCTGGATTCATTATTTATTCATAAGTACAAGGGAATTAGCTCAATGGATTCATCAATAAGATATTGACACCTGGAAAGAACGAACATTACCATGTTTCACAAAATTACAATTTTCTGTCTGCAGCACCCTTTTCTTTGCTCCCATGAAGACACTTTACCTTTAACGGAATACCTAGCAAGGGGAACTGCTCTCAAGAAAACATCAAAGTGACAGAGGTCATTATTTTGTGCATTAATAAATAAAAATAAAACACGGGCATATTAGAAGCACTGCATATTTAATGCTGAAGAATTTGAATTCAAGTACAAAAATTAAACAACACATGATTTCAACAATAAAAAAACAGTAACAATTACTATTCAAACAACTATACAGGGAATATCAAAACCACAAATTAAGTAACTATAAAAAACTTTAAATACATTAACATCAAAATTATAATTTATTTCCATAACAAATAATCAACTATTTATAGTTATTTTCAAGGACCACAATGGTAGACTGCTTTTTCTTTAGCATTGCACAAAGTCTGCATTTAAACCTTTTTGCCCTTCATTTCTTTCTACATAAAGTTAGATGCTTCTGGTTATGTAATTGTTCTAATCTCTAATACAGATAGTGACCCTTGGAAATCAAATCTTGTGTAACCATTGTCTACAAATACTTTAACATTTGCTATTTAGTCAAGTTACTACGCAAAAATTTAACAAAGTACTGGGTTTTACTGCCCACTCAGGAATGAGAAGTATTTAAAACCTCAAAAGTTTAAAAAGTAGTCTGTTATGCCTTTATCAAGAAACTACTAAAAAGCTTTTAAACTTAGCATTTTTACAAGTTCTACAACGATATAGATTATTCTGAATTATGGCTGATGTTTACTATGTTGAAAGAAATATATATTTATCACTTTAAAACCAAATGTGCAAACCCGATTCTAAAATAAGTTTTTTTTTTAATTTGTATGTTTTACAAAGAAACTTCGGTATTAATGTTTACAATATTTTCTTCAGAAGAATGAGGCCTGATTGGAGATATACAGTCGCTGTCCAACATGGCCGCCATTAGCAAGTGACAGTGTTGGTGACAAAGGGTAGCCTGGATAAGAATAAGGCCTTGAAGTGTAAGGAAGCACGCTGGGAGTTCCAGAAGAGAGAGTGGCACTAACAGGGGAAAGACTATTTATTGAGCTGCGACGGAAATTGTAGTCTGTAAATAAATATATGAATAGTTATGCTGCACATCTTTGTGGATACAAATTTAATTCAAAGAGACAAAGCATTTAAACAATAATCACAATTTAACATAATATTGTAACATTCAAAAGCCTGATACTACTCTATTGCTGGTAAAGATGGTTTCAGCTTTCAACATTTCTTTCATTGACAAAATACTTCAGGGATCTTACTAGAATACATTCTCAGATATGTATTGTTTGGTGTCTCGTTTTGGGTTTTTAATCACAGAAAAAGGGAACCTCTTATTTCACTTTATCCACACACACAAAAATCTTCTTTTAAATTTGGTTCTGACACTAAGGGATAGTCTATACAGAAATGATAAAAACAACAAATTCATATTTGCTTCTGTTTCTGAAACTGTACTGGGATAAAAACCAGCAGAAATATTACCCCTAGACTGCAAAAACATTTGGTGTAAACTGACTGTCCAGTATTTCATTATTTAAATACTAATATAAACATTTCTATAACTCAACATTCCAATTTAACATTAGAGTACTACTGGTACCATAAAACAACAAAATCATTTTTATAAAATAAGCGTCAAGAAACCATTATCAACTTACAGTATAGAAAAATCCAAATATTAAACCAAATTAATTTTAAAAACCAATTATATTTTAAATATTACTGTTTCACAATAAACATTCACATTATGTATCAATAATTTCCCGCTTCATTAATTATAACATTTATATGTGAGTAAGTATTAAAGACCAAATTTGCAAATCCTGTATTTTCCAAAAACTCAACTATGTTCTTCAGTGTTAAATAAGCCAAGGATGTGACAATGACTGTAAAATGATTACTTGGTAAAAGCTATGGTATTTCAGGAATGGGAGAAAAGGAATTATATCATCTAATGCACAAATAAAGACTTTTCTATATTTTCCTGGTACTGTAAATGAGGTTTAAAATATCTGAGCATTAACTTAATGTTGTCATGGGACTTAGTATTAGCCAACAGGAATGAGATCAACTGCAGGAGAATAAGCTCAAGCAACATCAGAAAGGACCTAGTTAAGAAAAAAATGGAAAAAATAAAAATCAGTTAAATGTAGGTTTCATTTCTAGCATTGTAAAACTAATTAGAACAATTTCATAAACTTTCCATTTTCACAAATGCTAACATAAGCTCAATAGAAGCATTTTGTTCCAAGACATAAATACATTAAAAGTACCCAGTTAAAAATTTACGCATCTTGAAATTGGATAAGGAATAACTTTGATATCACGTGCCTTTCTAACACCCAAATAGGATAATTCCAGTTATCAGGATTTTTTTTTCTTTTAAAGGATCCACTTTGCCTGATTTTACTCATATCAGCAAAATATGAGCGCTCCAGTTGCTCCACATCCTAACCCACACTTGGTAATGGTGTTTTTAGTCAGTTATTTCCCAAGGATGTGAAATTGCATCTCTTTCTGGTTTTAATTTTAATTTCTCTTATGATTAAAAGTATAGTTACTGCCCCTTTGAACATTTTCTCTAGGAAAATTCTGTTCAAGTCTTTTGTTCATTTTACTGATTTTATCTTTTTTACTGATGATGTAAAAAATTTTGACTAATAAAATTCTTTAATTCAAAATCATAAACTGGGACTAGGTTAAAACCTCAAAATTCACCAATTCAAGCCACCTTTCTCACTGAAGAATGCCACAAACAAACCATGGCTATTAAGTGACTGTCACATATACCTCCAGTTGATTGGACAAAGAACTAGTTAAAAATTAAACCTACTAATTCCCAGGAAAGTGGTCCTATGTAGTGTAATGACGGGGATATCTTCTGAGAAATGTGTTTACAGGCAATTCCGTTATTGTGTGTGACTATCACAGAATGCTCGCACATACCTACACTGCACATACCTATGCTACCTACAGGGAGCACCATCTTATGTGGTTCACTGTTGACTGACATTTCTAAGTCAGGAGAGACTGAATTATTTTCACTTGACCAAGCTTTTTCAATCTTCAAAACTGGATTGAAATGATCTCAAGAGGTGGTTGAGGGCGTGGGGATAGAAATAAATGGTCTGTGCTACTTAGCTTCTAATTGCACCTGACCACGCCCCAGACTTCCCACGTCAACCAACAAAACTCTTCATTCCTTGTCACTGTAAGTTCAACTTTTATGTAACATTTCATTTGAAGATAAGGCCTTTTTCAAAACAAAAGTATGAGAATAACTTGCTCTAACACAGTATAGGGAATTATAACAGTAGCATTTTGATCAAATCCTCTACAATTTTACACATGAATCATGAATGACTACAAGGATAAATTACAGGATAACTGGTCTATATGAAAATAACAAAAAAAGCTTAACCTGAAGTGTAACCAAAGGTAAACAAGCAATCATAGCTAAAAATGACCCTGGATTCTCAAGATTCCCTGAAACTATATTTGGAAGGAAAATAGCAATTGCTGGGTCACATCTAACATGGAGGCAGAAGCAAATGAGAACCAGCAGCACATTCAACACCTACTACTATCAGTCCTCCTCTGATCTACTACCTTTATAGTTTACTACCTTTCTCAGGCCAACACAAGAGACAAATGGTAGTGAATACCATTACCAATACGTTCCTCAGTGAAGAAAATCTAACAGGAGCTATATGCCGATGTGTTCTCTGTGTTTTGCATTTTGTTGCAAATCCTCTTACATATCTTTAAGCATCATGGATTCTCCAGTTGTCTTTGTGCTTCATGCAAAGAGCGGGAAACGCTTACTAGAGAGACGCTAAGTATAGTGAAAACGTTTTCTCATTAATCTTGCTTGTTTTTTTTTAAGTTTGTTTCTAATCTTTCTATCAATTTTTCATTAGTTACAAGACTTAAAACTTCATAAAATTACTACATATATATGCGATATGTAACTGTATACATAATACGTATCCACACATATGTAATGCATAGATAAATAGGTATTACAGAATATCGCTCTATCAGCGTTTTTTGGATACAGTTTTCATGACTGTGGGATGATGGTTTTGCTGTGGTCTTCTCCTGAAAAACCATAATCCCATTCCAATCATAAAAAAATACACCAGATAAATCCTGAGTGATGATCTAAACATATTTCACCAATTCCTCAAAATATCTGTATCATAAAAAATAAGAAACATCTAAGAGACTATCACAGTTAAGAGGATTTCAGGAGTCCTGATAAGTCTCGGAACAAAAAAGGGCCAATAGGTGAAAAAGAAGGAGATTTAAATAAAATAGATTTTAGCGAATGTATCAATGAATAAATCATAACCAATGTAAGAGGTTAAGAGAGAAACTGAGTTTGGATCATATGGGAATTCTTTATACTATCTAGAATTTTCCTGCAAATCAAAAGCTGCTCCAACATAAAAAAAATGGAAAAATATGCCAGTGCACGCTTGCAGTTCAGGAGGCTAAGGCAGCTACGATATAGTCTAAGGTTCTGGGTTTCAGACCCAGGGTGGGGTAAGGGAAAGAGAAGCAAAAATGTTTACCACTGTACTTCAAAAGTAAAGTAACAAATATAAAAGGATTTGCACATTGCATTAATTCTAAAAGATGGTATGTAGTAGTTATTATTTGTTGTTTCATTGTATTTATAAATATTAACACTGAATAACAATGAAGTACTATTTTCAATGTCAAAAAGAAGTACATTCTTCATAAGTATTTTTATTTGCCTTGTTAGCTCTGTGCGATATACCTTCACCATTCATATCCTTTTTAACCACCTTTTTTAAAAGGTACAATTCAGCAGGCTTTAGTACATTCACAAAATCATACAATCAACACTGTCTAAATTTTAGAGCAATTTCATCACCTAAAACAGTCTGCATCTGTGTGCAGTCACTCCCCATTCCTTCTCTCTGCAGCCCCAGCAACTGCTAAATTATCAGTTTCTACCAATTTGCCTACTCTGGACCTTTCATATAAATGGAATTTTACAATGTATATATAGTCTTTTTAAACTACCTTCTTAGCATATTGTTTAAGATTTATCAGAACTTCATTCCTTATAATGGCTGAATGACAGTTCATGGTACTGATATATACCATATTTTGTTTATTCACTCATCATCAGTCAATGGACACAAGATATTTCTACTGCTTGGCTATCACAAATGATGCTGCTAAGGAATTATGCATATAAGATATCGTCTGCACATTTCAGTTCTCTTGAGTAAATTCCTATAAATGGAAATGTGGATCATAGGGTAACTCCATTTAAGTTTTTGAGGCAGTGTCAACTGTTTTTCAGGGCACCTATGTCATTTTACATTCCCACCAGCAATGTGTGAAGGTGAAATCATCTACTATTTTGGTCAAAGAAACATATTTTCCAGATTTTATACCTATGTTAAGCATTTCTTTAGATTTCTGTGGCATATTTAATAAGATTTTTGAAAGAATTCCTGATTTTGTCATTTTATTTAAATTTCTAACACTGAATAGCCACAACTGCAACAACTCAAGCATTTTCTTTCATTAAACCACAAAATTTCATCTGTGAAAAATGTTTTAAAACAGCACTGTACACAACACTTGTATAACGCAGAACTCAAAATATGGTTGGGTTCAAACACAATTAAAAATATCATTTTATAGGAACATAAAACATCATTATTTTGTATGTACTCTGAGCAGACAAAATTAAAAGCTAACTATAAAGCAGAGTAGAGAATTTTGGAGACTGCTATTAACCAACTAACAACCTATAAAGTATCTAAAAATAATTAACTAGAAATTTGGAAGTGATACTTTCAGGTGAAAACAATTAGCATTACCAAATGTACTGATATTTTTACCTTTTTTTCCCAATTACAATCAAATTTTGATCCCCCCCCAAGTATTTTTTTAATCTTCTATTTAATTATTCCTACCAGGAAACTGACAGTAGAAGAAAGAAACAGACTCAAGTTGGCCAATAGTTTTTCCTTAGAACTAGACTCCAGAGTGTTTGGAAAGAAAATAATACTGTCTATAACTGCTTCTTTATAAAATTCCAGTCAGTGCTTTACTTTTACAAAAGTAATTACATTTTTCAGATTCAGATTGTTTTTAAATAGTTTGCTTTTGCTATTAACTATTTTTCTAATTTTACCAAATAATTGTGAAAGACTGAGATTTGGATTTAAAATTCTTTTCCTCCTCAGAGGCAGGGGCTTAAAAAATTCTTTATTTTATTCATCAGCATGGAGTTTACAAAGACGGTAATGTTTAGCCATTTATTTAAAATTGGAAAAAAAACATAAAATAAGTATTAAGATAGAGAAAATTAAATAGAAAGATGTAGTGGTAAATAACCTAGAGAAAACTCCTCAGTTTGCATAAAGATTGGCTAACTGCTTTCTCACCTGCTTAGGCAGAAGTTCATAAGCCTAATTAAAATAACTGTATAAACTTCTAAGACTCAGAAATGTGAGAAAGAAAACAAGGATTTTTAAATTCTTACTGTGAAACTTGTTTATAACAGTTATAATAAGCATGTGTCTATACCACAGCCTCAGCAACCACTAATTTTTCTGTTTCTATAGATGTATGTGTGTGTGTGTGTGTGTGTGTGTGTGTGTGTATATATATATATACTTGATATAAAATTACAGTTCTAAATTATCTAAAGATTAAAATACAAAACTTGAAAAAGAAAACACAAACTAATCTATAGACAACAGCAATCAAATCCATGGCTGTTTGGGAGAAACTGTAGGAGGAGGAATGAATTACAAAGCACTATGAGACAACCCTTAGGGAAAATGGAAATGTTTGTTTTCTTGACTATGGAGCTGTATAAGTATACAGAAATCAACACTGACCAAAATAAGTAATTTCAATATGTACTTTTTATTTTACTTCAATTATATCTCAATAAAGTCATAGACAAAATGAAAGTGTTTCTTTCGGTTAGTTTCAGTGTTTCCCAAACTATATCTCATATAATTCAAGTATCTCAAAACAAGAAATCCTCAGCCAAAAATATCTTAGGAGAAACTTGGTAAAGAAAAGCATAACAACAGGTTACTACTATAATTATTTTAAATGCTAATATACATTATGATTTTCCAAGGGGAGGTATATATAGTTCAGTTTTCTCCAAACTTGTTTAGCCTTTAGAAACAATTTATTCACTGAACGACTATGAAAATCAGTTTGAAAAGAATTTTTAATGAAAATCATACAAAAATGGAACATTAAAGACAAAATATAACAATTCAATATATTAAATGTGATTACAAGCTCACGTCTTCAGAGGTCAAGATGAAACAAGCCAAGAAAGAGCGCGAGAACCACCCAAATTAAACCAGACTAGCTATTTGTACTAAAATTAAATCTAGCTGTTTGCTTTGAAAAAACTGAAGAGACAAGTGAATGCTCAGGTTTCATTTTTATTAAGAGATTAACTATACCAAGCTCCTTTTGACACTAGTTTCCAACACCATTTGGAAAGAGCGTAACAGAGCAGCAGGCTATCAGGGAAAATTATGATCTGAGCTGCAGCAAGCAATGTTTCAGTTTAAAAATCATAGCTCACCAGAAAAACTATCTGGGTCCAAGTGAAGAAAAGAGAAAAGTTCTAGAAAAGACAGTGACTCTTTTCAAGTTTCCTTTCTATTGGTAAAATTAGTGCCTGTAATTCAAAATTTGTTCTATAAAAACTTGTAGGGAAGGTGGTTCTGAGAAAATCACATATTTAAATCTTTATGCTATGATTAAGATCTGTAATAATAAGTTTGTTTCAAAAGTAATATTCATTCATATCTTAATTGTTATATAATAACGGCTAGAAATGAGTACTGAGTGACAACATAACTATATAAAATCAACACTAATTTAATAATAAGCATTATTTTCTTTTTTTAATAACAAGAAATGCAAGGTCCAGAAGGTTAAACAAATTAAGAACAAAGAATTAGGAACAAGGAATCATAACATTTTTGTGTACATGAAATTAAGTTTGATTAGTAATAATCTTTTTTTAATAATGAAAATTCTTTGACTTTATTGAAGGGATATTGCTTTACAGCATTAAAAAGGTTTAAGGTACATATCATAGTAAATCAATATCTGTATATAATAGTCATTCCACTACTATTTCATTTTTCCTTTTACTATACAATTACTCCTTTTAAGTCAAACTATTAAAGTATGTTTACTTGCTAACATTTATCGTTCTAAATACTAAAGTCAATCCCAGTAAACATAACCTTGATTCTAAATTGTATCAATATTAATTTTGCTTTAACAAGTTTGAAAAAAATTCAGTTTCATTTTCAGAGGTTTGAGAAATGCTATGTAATTTACATAAAATACACTTACTCTAATTAATTCCACACCTTAAAAATACTGTTTACCATCTTGATGGCTTACACTAGCATGTTCAAAGTTTTCAGAAGCCCTGAAATACGGAAACCAGTTTAACTTTTTAAGACTTTGCTTAATCAGTATATAATTAACAAAGCTATAGAAATCAAAATATTTTATAAGGTTTCATTTGAAAATTTAAAACTGACTTTTGAAAACTAAATATTTTAGTTTATATGCCCAAGAGACTGTCTTACCTCTTTATTTTCTCCAAATTCTTCTACATAGGTCCAGGCTGAAGAGACTGTGTTCCCTGTCTGTAAGCAGTGAAGACAGAAAAGTTTGAGTCTTTAGATTGATGTTATCCCTATCTTGGAAGTGCATGGATTCCTTGATAACTTTATTTAAAAACCCTTGGTCAGTAAACAGGAAAATAAATGCAAAGAAAAAGAAACTGACAAATAGCTATTATTTGTGAAGTTCTGCAAAGATGAAGGAAAACAGCATTTGGATATTTGAAAATTATTGTTCTACAACACAAATTAAGCCTTTATTAGCTTTCCATTAAGCAAAAGAGAAGAATTTTTAAGATAAATGAGCTTGCCCAACTTCTGATAAGCAGAAGCAAAGAATCTAAGAGACTGAAATTTATATATACCCTTTCCTTCCTGTCTTAGAGACAGATGGAGAAAAACATACTAACCTTGAAAAATTATTTTGCTTGTTAATAGTCATACTATCTACTTGGAACCTAATTTAACCATATATACTACAATTTTGAATAACCATCCATTTAGTGGTTTTCTTTTTATATGACATAAAGCTTTCTGATATATGTCTAACTCTTAACTCTATGCTAAAAAACTGCATGAAAGTATGAACCAATGAAAAATGTCTGGTAATTCACATGAAACTAGATTTTTAAATTACGATCTTAAAGACCATAGCTCAATTAAAAAAGGCATAACATTTTTCGATTTTTACATAATGAAGTAGAAAACTTTACTAAATTCTGGATAGAATAAGAAAACGAAGACAATTATTAAGAGCAAAAGTATTTCTCTGAACGTACTGAGGACAAGCAAGACGATGATGAATTATAAGGCCATAATCTGAGATAAGAAGGAAACCCAAAGAGGTGTGCACTTTCGGAGGTACATTTCCTCTATAAAAATTGGTCAATTCCAAAGAGGAAACTGAAAAACAAGGGAAGATGAGACAAATTCCTGAGAAGGACAAAAATTGGAGCTGAGGAACTACTTACGAAGCTCAATTAGAAGTAGACAACTTTAATAAAAAATATATACAACTTCACAATTTATCACTCCCTGCCTAGATTAAGGTAATATAGGATTTCTAATCCCCTTGGTCATTCTTTCTGGAGTCAAGAAAAAAATGTCCCATCTAGATAGCAGGACACTGAAAGATGTGAAGTCCTAATACCTAGTTTCTTAGAATGTGACCTTATTTGGAAACAGGGTCATTGCAAATGTAATTAACACGAAGTCACAGTGGCGAAGGGTGAACTCTTAATGTAATATGATTGGTATCCTTAAAAGAGTACAAAGCACAAGAAGAATGCCACTTGAAGACACATACAGCAGGAGCAATTAAAAACCAAAGTCAAGGAAGTACCTTTTACAACAGCATTGAAAATTATTAAACACCTATGAATAAATCCAATGAAGGACGTAGGAGATACTAACACAGTAAACCAGTGAATGTTTGAAAGAAATTAAAGAAAGCCTAAATAAATGGAGATAATCTGTAACTGTTCATGGACTAGATACTATAAACATATCATTTCTTCTCTAACTGATCTACAGATTTAATTCCAATCAAAATCCCAGGAAAATTTTTAGGTATAAATTCACAATCTGATTCTAAAATTCATATGGAAACCCAGGGGTTAAGAAAAGCCATGATAACTGTGATATTTGCCACCAAATATTAATACTCCTCAGAAGGTTACATAGTTATGACAATGTAGTACAACATATCAATGATGGAACAGGATAGAGAATTCAAAATAATGTGAGTGCTAGTATGTGTGTAGAGGTGTGCTTGCGTGTACATGTACACATACACACAGATCGTGACTGATGCAAAAAGGGTCACTAAGAGCCATGGGGTAAAGGCCAATCTTCGAATCATGGTGCTAGGAAATGATTATGCATGTGGGGGAGGGGCTTTGACATGTATTTCAAACCTTCACTAAATTTGAAAGGTTAAAAGAAAGCTTTAAAAGACAATACAGGAGAGCATTTCACTGCTTCTTGGGTAAGCAAAGATTTTTAGTCTCCTGTTATATAAGCATAAGAGCCAAACAAAAAGATTCAAATGTGTGAAAATCCTATTAATTAGGGTATTACTTTTCATTATATTCATTAAGATTTAGCATTATAGTTGTGATTTGTTTTATAAAGGTGTCAGGCCACTTAAAGCCACTTAAAATCATTAATTACACCTTTTGTTTCTTTGAAGAATTTTGACCGGTTTTCAATTTGAGGAAGAAGTCTATAAACATTTTAAAGCAACTGGTATCAAAGATGAAAAACTTTTCTAACTCTCGGATGTCATATTATTTCTTTCAAAAATAGGAAATAATAGGGCACAGGATTCCAGTATACCCTAAATAACACTGTTATACAGGCATGTCTCATTCTGTTGCACTGGATTTATAATTTATATATATATATATATATATATTTATACATATAAAACAAATTGATGATTTGTGGCAACCCTGAGTTAAATAAGTCAACTAGCACCATTCTTCCATCAGTATGTGCTCATTTCATGACATGACTGTGTGTCACATTTTATTCTTGAAATACTTCCGACTAATTATTATTATTATTATATTTGTAATGATGATCTGTGACCATCTTTGATGTTTCTATTTTAATTGTTTTATGTACTGTGTCGATGTAAGATGAAGAACTTAACTGATCTTACATGTGTTTTGACTGCTAACCACCAAATGGCTCTGTTCACCCATTTTCCTTTCTGTGTATGAGCCTCTCTATTCCCTGAGACAAAATAATGAGATTAGATCAATTATATTACTAACCTTACAATGGCCTCTGTGTGTTCAAGTGAAAAGAAGAGTTCTACATCTCTCACCTCAAATCAAAAGCTACAAATGAATAAGCTTGGTGAGGAAGTTTGAAAGCAGAGACACATCAAAGGCTAGGTCTCTTGCAAGTTGTAAATGCAAAGGAAAAGCTCTTAAAGGAAATTAAAAGTGCTACTACAGTGAAAACAAGAAAGATAAGAAAATGAAAAAGCCTTATTCACTGTTAGAAGAAAGTTTTATTGGTCTGAAGAGAAGGTTAAAGCAGCCACAATATTCCCTTAGGCAAAAGTCTAACCCAGAAGTAAGGTCATAATTCTCTCCAACTCCATAAAGGATGAGAGAAAGCTGAAGAGGAAAAGTTAAGGCTAGCAGAGGTCAGTTCATTGTGGTTTAAGGAAAGAATCTAATAACATATATCTCAATAACAATCTCAATATCTCAATAACATAAAAGAGCAAAATGAGCACACGTGCAGATGCAAGAGCTACAGTAGGTTACCCAGAAAAATCTGGAAAAGGTCACAGATGGAGGAGGTTACATTAAAGAGATTTTCGATGCAGACGAAACTGTCTGATATTTAAGAAGATGTCATCTGGGACTTACATAGCTCAATAGGAGATATCAGTGCCTGACTTCAAAAGAGTGACTCTCTTGTTAGGGGTTAAAGTAGGGGTGACTTGACATTGAGTCCTCAGAAATGACTCAAATTTTGCTACTCACTGAAAATGTACCTGGTCAACCAAAAGCTCTGATGGAGACGCACAGGAGAGTAGTTTTCATGCCTGCTAATGCAACATCCATTCTGCAGCTTGTGGAAAAAGAGGCTTTTGACTTTAAAATCTTACTTAGGAATACACTTTGTAAGGCTATAACTGCCATAAATAGTGATTCCTTTCATGGATCTTTATAAAGTTGAATGAAAACCTTCTGGAAACAATTGCTCATCCTAAAGCCACTAAGAACACTCTTGATTCAAGGCAGGAGGTCAAAATATCAACATTAACAGAAGCTTGAAAGAAATTGATTCCAAGTCTCGTGCACGACTATGGGAGGGTGGTTCAGGACTTTAGTACAGAGAGTAACTGTAGTAGTGGCAGGAAAAAACAAGAAAACTTAAATTAGGAAAGCCTAAAGATGTGACTGAATTACATCTCATAAAAAAAAACTTCAATGGAGGAAGAGTTACTTCTCATGGAAGAGAAAAAATAAAAGTGGTTTCTACATCCCTGGTGAAGATACTCTGAGCATTGGTGAAATGGCAACAAAGGACTTAGAATATCACATAAACTTAATTGATAAAGGAGAAGTAGGTTTTGAGTGGATTAACTCTCATTTTGAAAATTCTGTTGTGGGAAAAAAATCAACATCCTATACTACAAGAAATCTTCTGTTAAAGGAAGACGCAACAGATTAAGCAAACCTCACTGGTGACTTATTTTAAGAAACTGCCACAGCGAAACTGCATCTGCACTTAGTGATCAGCAGCTATCAACACTGAAGCAAGACACTCTACCAACAAAAAAGATGAAGACTCACTGAAGGCTCACATAATGATTAACAATTTCCAGCAATTATTTTTAGTTAAGATATGTACATAGCTTCTCAGATATAATGCTAGTGCACACTTAATATACTACAGAATACTATAAACATAACTTTTATGTGCATTGGAAAACCCAAAATTCCTGACTCACTTTGTAGCGGTAGTCACTTTATTGTAATCATCTATATACTATATCCTATATTTATTGCTATACCCTGACTTTCCAGGCCTTTTCCTACCTTTAGAAGCTAAACTGAAAGAAAGAACATCATCTTTTCAGTCTATGCCTTGTAGAAGAATGAACAAATGTAATTCTGGTATAAAATAAGTTTAGAGATAACATACAAAAAGCTATTGACAATTATTTTCTATTTCTTAAGTCTTAAATGTTAGATATGTCAGTAAATATAGCTGGGCATTATGTAAGAAGCGGTCATAATGGTCAATAAAATTATATACAGCATATGATGTATTATATTCTGTACTAAATTTTTTAGAGATAAAGATATGAAGATTTTCTCAGTTTAAAATCAAGTACTATAACCATAATCTGTCACCATCCAAGTTTAAAGAGGTACTTAAGAGTATCTACAGATCTATCTACAGATCTATATAACAGTCTGTATTTTAAGGGCTTTGCTATTTTGAATACTTGCTTCATTAGCATTTTTAAAATGAAATATAAATATATATCATCCCACTAACCAGCATTCATAATTTAATTGTTCTGTATCTGTACATACCAATATTTCAGATACTTTTCTAATCCTTCTTTCTGCCCAAAACACAAACTATCTTTCTTTAATTATTTCTTTTTAACCTTATTTCACATAGATCATTTTCAATCAGTTGAAAAGCACTAAGTGTTGAGTGTTGAGAATACTGACCTACATAATGCAGAACATAACAACAACAATAAAATGACATAGTTAAATAATTCTCCCAGGATCCTACGGCCAGCTAAGAGTCTGTGCTTTTATCTGCTTGTCTTTGTAGCATCACGATTCCAATGAAAAGCTGACCTTAGTCTCTACTGTGCTAACATTTAGTGAAAGTTTGTGAAATATAACTGACAAATTATTCTTGTAAAAATTAAAATGAGTTTGGCTTTACAATCCTGATGGATCAAACACTGTATAACAGCAAATAAAGAGTAATAAAAATTACTAGATTGTTGAGAAATAAAGAGTAAGTCATTTGGATTACTATTTCCAAGGAGAATTTGATGTAAGAGCTAAGTAGAGGAGGGTAGTACAAGAATACTCTGAGCAGAGAGAGCACTACTAAGCCTAGAAGTACCAAAGAGCATGGCAAGTTCAGACAATCAATGTGAGAGGTATCTGTCTGTAGCTAAGCAGGGTGGGGTCAACAATGGGCATTTTGAACAGAGACTATGCAGTCAGAGGACTTGATTATGCTATGACAGCAACCCCCTGAAAGTTTCTGCACAATAATGAAAAGCATAGCTAGACATATTGAAGTTTTAAGTTATATGGCTAAGTACTGAGATGTTTTAAGTTCATGAGAGAGCAAAACAGGAATACCAAGCAATAAAAGACCATGAAGCTGACATAAAGTTTGCCTATTTGAAACTGTCTAGCATCTGATGGGGGGAACCCCCATATACGTGAGCTTGACACATAAGTCATCAGTTGGCAATGCTTAACCTAGAGTAAAATAAAAAATCCCAAAGCTACCCTGTGCAAACATACGTTTTTTGTATTTGATTAATAACAATTCATTGAGGATTCAACCTCAGAATGTCTCCCTCAATAGAATGTAAACTCTATGGAGTTATTCATCTAATAAATATAATTACCCTATGAGATAAACACTGTTAACATTCCTATTTTACAGATAAGTTTCACACTATGGGCCGGTAAGACTGGTGAAGCTAAAGCTGTCTCTGAAAAGGAGGTAAAGCATAGAGCAAAAGTCCACCTCACTATATTTTCATTTTTACAGAATAACTTGGCAATTATATTCAGAAAGCTCAGTCTTTCACCAAATGTTTAACATTAGACTCAGTTCAGTTTTTTAATTGGTATCGTGAAGTCAAAGAAAAGCAGTAAAGAGAACTGTCTCTTGGTTACCTGGAGGATCATGTGCTAAGTATCTAATCTACTAACTCAGTTTCTCCATTTGTTAAAAAAAATCTACCTAAAAGAACTGACAGAATAATATACTATATAAAGGTATTTAGCACAGTAGTTAACATATAGCAAAGTTCAAAGAATCTTATTATTGTCCCTAACAATTTCTATTATTATAAATGATTGGAAAGTCTAGATTTTTCTTGGATTTATTTTCTAAATAAATATTATTATTCTGTATGGTAACTTTCAATATTCAAAAGACACTGTTTGTGGCTCCTTTATGATTTTAATTCATTTAATACATGAGATAAAGACTATTAACATATGCATTTTACAGATGAGGAAACACACGTACAGGTTAAAGTAACTTTTTCAAATAAGCAATGAAGCTGGGATCCATGCAAAATATCTGACTCCAAATGTCAGGCTCTTTTATTTTATGCTTCCATAGGCTATACTAAATTTAAAGTACTATATTTTCTTTTCTGAAAGTCATTCTAAAATACAGTGCACCATACATCCTGGTACTCTCACCTCTGTTTAGCTGGGATCCTCCAATTACACATTCTCCTAACACCAGTACTTTGCAGTGTCTAACAAAACTGCATCTGAATAACTGTCTCCCTCAAGAGAAAGGTAAACTCTATGAAGGCAACTGTGTCTGATTCGCTATAGTGATCCTTAAACTGCTGAACATAAAGCAGAGTTCAGCAAGTTTTTGTTAAATGAACATATATCTCAACAAGGATTAACAACCTGTCAGCTACAGTTAATGAACTGAAAATGAAACTGGAAAGTATAAAAGAACGAATAATAAAAAACAAATGAGTTAAATGAAAATATCAAAACTAAGCTTCTTAAATCTAAGTATATAAAAGTCATACATTTAATAAAATAGCAAAACTAATATACTCTAAGTGGTGTTAAGGGAGACAATTTTAAGTTACAATAGTCTAATGAAGAATTTTCTTCCTCTGAACATTTACTTAATAAATACAAATAGATTCACAATAAATGTTTAAAAAGCAAAGGATTTTTTAAATAGGGAAATAAAAAACATTTTTTTAAATGTTAAAGCTTACCATTTTTGCATTATAATAAAACATCATCTAGCTGCCTCATAATTTCTTCCATCGAACACAATTTCAACCCCCGTAGCTTTGCAATGAAGTCCTTTTTCCCTATGTCAGCTCATCAAATATTGGAAGAATACAATTAATTCCCCTATAAATTAGTATTTACAGACTAAACAGCCCCAAATACTTGAGCTGTTTACTGTCCTATTTCCTAACACAGAGTTTCCAAGTGATCACTAGTTATCAAGGTTTAATTAAATTCTGAGGCCAAAAATCAAACAAAACATTGCAGATAGACTTTGAGCAGAATAAAATTCTCTGGTCTGAATACTACAAAACAATTCTGCTTTGGCTTGAATTATATTCAGGTTTCAACCAAATAATTCAAGTTCTCGATCCTGGCTCACTTTCATTGTTTGCAAATTTATCGAATTACGAAATTATACAAAGGAATATGTAAAATATAGAGGTACAGATTACATAACTTAAAAAATAAAAACATGCATTCTCACCCACCCACGTTTAGAAATGGAAAATTAGCAACATCTTAGAAGTTTGCATTCTTTAGAATTTCTCTAATTCTCAATTATTATATCACTAATTTTTAAGTGTTAATCATCCTATTGCTTTTTTCTATGGTTTTGCCATATATTCATACATCCCTAAACAATACATTATCTAGTTTTGCTTGGTTTATTTTCCTGCTCAGAACTGTATTTTCTCAGTATCTTCTATATAAAAATTGTTTTATTTTACAAATTATATTTCAAATATTTCATGGAATGAGGCAAGAATGATAATAAAATAATAAAAAATATTAATATTTTATTTAAGTCAGTGCACTCCATCAATATGAAACATGACCTTCTCTCCTCCATACGGCCTGAGCTGAGAGAAAATTGAAAATCAACTCATCTTCTCCAGTTTAGTTTTAAAAGAAGCCTTAGGATATGTGCAAATTCCCTAAATTGAGAAACCACATATTTTTAAGAGCATCTCTGGATAAACAACTAGTTAAATATAATTAAGTAAGCCAAAGATACTTCAGTTATTCATATCTCCTATTGATCAATATTTGAAAGTTAACTATAGAAATTTTTCTTGTCATAAAAGAATTCTCAATATAGACTATCAGACTGAAAGAATTGAAAACAAAAATATTACTACCTGAAATTCATATAAAATCTTAATAAGGAAGTAAGGGAAGGGAACTAATTCCCTTATTAACCTGTTCAAATTAAAGAAAGCCTGCTATCACCAACTGACTTTACAAGGTCTTAGGAGGTTAATGAAAAAGCCAGTTGATCTCCTTGGCAAGTCACATTCACTAATACAGCAACTCCTTGCTTGTAGCAGACACAATATAAACGAATGAATGGATGGATAAATAAATAAAAATGTAAAGTTTTAAAAACCAAGAGAACTGAAGTTAAAATAAAAAAATACTGGTGCATAAGTGAGGAGAGGACTGCCAAAGAGCAGAAGAATCACAGACATCCAAGACACATTTCAATACCTAACCTAAAATCTTAAGTCTAAGCAAATCACAGGGAAATAATAGACAGACCAAAATTGTCATGGCTCTCTCACCATTCTGTAAATCTTCCTCAGAAGTTAAGAGAATGCTTTCATAGGGTAAGTAATCCTTTTTCTGGTTTAGTGTCTCTTTTTTCTCTCTAGTCTTAAAATAATTTTCCAAAGCTCTGGTATCACCTTTATTTCTATACTTGAAATACCTACATTTCAACCATGGAATCCCCCAGTCCCAAGGGATTAATCACTTAAGGAAACCTGATTTGCAGCATATGTAGAAACATAATAAATATATGCAGGTGAGACCCATTTAAAAAAATAGCATTTCCCTTTTTGAATCGTTCATTTTTTTTTTCTTGCTTTTGGTGAAAATATATAATGCAGAATACAATTTTAAACCTGCTTCCAAAGATTCACAATGACTCCTTAGAACCACATAAATTCTGTGTCCAAAACAATCCAAGAGTTTCATAAACCTATAAACCTAAGATGTGGTCATCAGTGGACCAAACTGGCACATGGTAGTAGAATAAAAAAAATCATACCCATATGGCACATATGCTACCGTGTATTTGTCTACTTCATAATGTGGCCAGTAACCAGACTGGCACACATATTGCTGAAACAAACGTAATAAGGAAAAATGTAAGTGAATCAGTTTGCATCTTACAAGAATTCACCCATGAAAAAATAAAGCATAAAAAGAATGATCTCTAGTAATAACATCCACAGGAAACAAAATAAAATCTAAATTTGAAACAAAATAGTGAAGATCAACATAGATACCTGTTATATAAAAGCAGCTGAGTTTCTTCCTTATTCAAGCTTATTTACCCAAGTATAAATCCTTTTAATTTGTGTATAAAAATCAAGTTATATTGTTGAACCACACAACAAAAGGCATTTAAGGTTAAACTTGCCAAATTATCAGGCAATACAATTAAAAACAGATTGATTTCTCTAATGACTACATTTTTATGCTCTTTTTTAACCTAAGGTTCTAGAATGATAGTAGATTATCATTGTGGTACGTAGATTATATTCACTGAATCAAAACAATGCAAGAATGCATACAGTTAGCTCAATTCAATTGTTTTCTTAACTGGAATTGTTAGGCATATGAAAATCTATGTACATTTACAATCCAAATGTCACTTTCTATGAGATAAATAATGGACCACATATAAATAATATATTTTTAATTAAATACTCTAAGCTTAAGGAGCAAGAAAATCCAAGTAGTTATTATTACTATTATCAATATTTGGTGAGTTAAAGATTCTAATTAGTTGGAGGAAAAAAGTTTTTTTATTTTGTTTTGTTTCTATTTCTCAGAGAGAAATGCACCATTCCTGGAGGTAATATATTAACAGGTTTTAGAGAAAGAATGCATTACTCTAGGGTAGAGGGTAAAATGTTCTAAGAGATTTTATATATCTAATTAGTTAATAAGAGTAGATACTATATTTAATTTCAAAGGTCTGAAAGCAACTGACACTGAATAATTTTAAAGTGGTTAAAAGCAGATGATCTGAATAAATTCATCACAGTAAAACCATTTTCCAAAGCATCTTCTGTCTCTATTCATTAAATTATATTGCCATAGCATAAACAATGACCAGTAAATATTATGAAGAAGAAATAAAAGTATGTCATACAGTTTCTCAAATGGATTTCACTGATCCTAAATTCCCACCCAAATAAGCAACCAAATAGGAGAGAAAAAATCCTGTATCACTGAAATCCCTTTGTGAAGCTGTTAAAACACAAAACAAAACAAAACAAAACCCACATGTACAGGCGGCACCATGTGGCAAAATTATGAACTGCAGCTAACGTATAAGTGATACACAAACGCAAAGGTATTATGGTACTGATGAAGGGAAATTTTACAACCAATATTTTTCAAAATATGAATTACATGACAAAAATCAGACAAAATTAATTAATAAACCAGTAGCTATGGGTAAAACTACTATGCTACGCATTTATTTTAGGAATATATTAACCAATGATACTAAGAAATTATAGGACAAAGGATCAAATGTGATTAAATGAATGCATAATGAAATCACAATAATCACATATGCCAGTTAATAATATAACTAAGTAACAAGTACTGGCCAAATACTACATTTTAATACACATCATTATTTTTCCTGGATTCTCTAATACAAAAAGAAAACTAATTCCCAAACAACTGCATTATAAAATCTTGGTTTTGACTATAATTGATAAACTGAGGTGAGCAATTTTCATCATAAAAATAAAACAACTGTTTGACTCATTTTTTATCCAGCTGTTCTGCTGCAAAATAAACATGTCTAATACTTAAATGTTTAAAAGAAAGGGATATTGTAAATGACAGTTCATTCTTACAAAAGGAGTTCCTGGTTTAAAAGTATTTGAACTCAAATATGTATCTTAGCAGATGTAAAATTTTTCAAGTATTACTGTGATCCTTCCTAAGATTTTTGACCGTATTTTTTTAAATATACAAATTTCAGAGATGAAGGCATTGAGACTCACAATATATAAATGAAATGATTCATTTGCAATTCTTAGGTCATGGGTTTGTTGGCATCTGAGACTACAACTTCTTGTACTTACACTAAATCACCCATTAACCTATTAAGTTGCTTCTGTCACAGGACTACATAACAATTACAGTCAGGTAATACAAGCATTAGTAAAATAAGTATTAATAATACTAGATGATGATCTTTCCGAAAAAAAAGTGTTTCAAAAGCAACAGAAATACATTTTCATGAGCACTGGGCCCTCTTTGGAGGGTCAAAGACACATAGTTGAGTTAATGGAATTTTCATTTCACCACTTGGTCATATGAAAAAAATTAATGTGTAAAATGTTGATACTGATATTACTTAACTAGGTGAATTTTAAACTAAATTCAGCTAATTAATTTTGTGCCTTAAAATATCAGTTTGAAATAATATCAAAATTAGATCTGTAACAAAACTGGATAGGAAAGAGTAACTTTCTAAAATTATCATTATTTTTCTTCTAATGTATAATAAAAATATATTATATACGATATAACCAATACATCATTTAGAGTGTCTCTTAAAATTATTTCTTAAATTTAAAAAACTAGAAAAGGTTTCTTTGTTTCAAAGCAACTTATTAGCAATATTTTAATTAAAAATTTATTTTTGCACTTATTTATTTTTGCACTTCTGCCCATCAATCTGGAAATGATAGCTATAAGAAAAAAAGCACCAATAATTTTTCAGAAAAAAATGTCTGAATACAACTGCTCATCCTGCTATGTCTTCTATTTTATAACCTTTCACACAACTTATAAGTGATAATAGAAATTAAAATATAATTTAAATCATATTTAAAGGGAATACAAACATTAGGGAAAATATGTATATATATTTTAAATATTTTACTAATAAGACCCAGAAAGAGTAAAGGTTATAAAGATGAATGTCTTTACAAAGTCAAATATGAGAAGCAATATGCGAGCCAGCCACAGGATGACTATTGAAAGAAGTACAGAAGAAAACCTGAAAGACGAATATTCACATATAAAGTGACACATACAAATAAGTATAGATTCACCTGGAAAAAATACTTGCGTAGAAGAAAAGCAGGTACAGTCAACCCAGTTGTACTAGAAAAATACTTCCGAAGTTTTACAAAGCAGGACTAATGAAATTTCAATTAAGTTCAGATCTCTGTAATGTCTAATTCTTCAAATCTGACTGAAATTACGCAAATACTGTACAAAAACTATTTGCCATTAGTCTACCATCATACTTTTGGACAGAGGCTCTCATGATTTAAAGCTTCAGGTGTTACACAAAAAACTTCCACAGTATCACAGCAGCACAGAAACAAGAACAGAAATGCCTATGCTAAGGTATTACTAAATTATTTATGAAAATGAACTATCAACACACACTGCGACTACCACCTTGTTTCCAGAAGTATTCTCCCGGACTTTCTCTTTCAAAACTATAACTATCCAGGGCCTTCCTTTATCTCCTTGATTTTGCCTATTTCCACGCCTAGGTGGCAAAGAATCCTCCGGAGGTAATATTGGAAGGCACAGATTCAAAGCAGGGGAGAAGTTTTAGAGAAAGCAGGATTATTCACACTTACTGTAATATGATCCAAAATTAAACAGATACAAAATAATGACATAGACTTATTTAAAAAAAATACAATACTAAATAACCCAAGATGTCTCCACACATCAAATATTCAGTATAGACCCAATCTCAGCTCCCAAATCTACATTCAAATCACTAAACCTACTGAGTATTCGACTTATTAGAGGTTCCTAAACATAATTTTTTATCCTGCTGGTTGGGTGATCAGTTTCTATTGAGTTAAGGGTAGTTTACTCTCTGACATTATGAAAATGACGACAGTTTCTAACTTTGAAGCTAAAAAACAAAAGGTTAAATTTTGGCATTAACCCCAGTTTTCAGCTTTTCTCCTAGTAAGGGTATTTGTTTAAATCAGAGTTCACTTTAAATGCTCTGATTTCATGAAACACTCTTAGATGCCTACTATGCCTTTAAAAAAACAAAAATCTGTTTTCCTCATAACACCGATGAATACACTTAATGAAGTAATTTTTTTCTCTTATTTTTCAAAATGGTTATGGTAGTGCCAAAATAATGTGGATATTAAAATTCCACTCTTAAAAAGCTCTGAAATAAAAAAGTAAATGCCTATTAGTATCACATATAATAGTTAAAGATCATTGAATCAAGACTGGGATAATAATGTTTGAAAGAACATAAAATTTGGAAGGTTAATAAGCAAAGCAACTTTTTGAAAAAGTACTATAACCAAAGAAAACATCTTAAAATAAATTCACTAGTTACATTCAAATTCTTTAAGAGAATATCAAAATTATGTAATACTTAATGAATTCCATTTGAGTCACTCTGAGAACCAAAAACCTCTCAAGATCTCAGAAAATCCAATGATTGAAACAAATATTTAGCAAAATAACAGTAACACACCACTATCACCAACTGATCTCAATCCTGAACCATCCAATGAAATCCTGAAATTGTTAACTAAAGGTAAAATGCATCTAAAAAGGCTTCATCACTTTAAAGTCCAGAGGCTCCAACATCGACAAGAAAGAAGTCAGCCGGAACACTGCCACAAGATTCCAGCTAATCTTAATCTGTCGCGTGGCATCACGTAACCCCTGTTGTCTGCCTGTCCCAAACTTGTGTCTGCTTGTCCCTAACTTGAACAATCCTGATGGTCTGACATTTGTTTTCTGGTCAAAGTTTCCTCGATCCATCCCTGATTTCCAACTCTTCCACTTTCCTGAATCTATCCTTCTCAGCTGAATTTGACTCAAATTTCACTCACGCTTAACCACAATAGGATTTTTGTTACTGTCCATAGAAAAGACCCCAGTCAGCCCTTAAGCACTACATCCGAACAAACCCTACTGTTTAGTCAATTTGGGGCTTATGTTTGGTTCTTAGTTCTTCTCTCTGGTGGTGAATAAAAACGAAGATATAGAAAGTAAAATTGTTCATTTTTTTTATAAGCAGTTTATAAATTGATAAAATCTGAAATAGATGACAAAAGGCAAGTTGTCCATGCCCTATGAAGATTTCACATATTAAAGTCAATTTTATTTTTAATTAACATAATAAAGTTGGGAGTACTGTACCTGAAAAGAGGCTTTCTTTGGGACATATATGTCATTACAAGTTAACTGCAATCCTAGAACTTAAGTAAAAAACATCTTAATAGGATTAAAAGCTGATGAAAAATCCTTGGTTCCATTTAACATGTGATATTTTCTATGGTATAACCAGATGGTTAACTATGTCTAAATAGAAAATCTGATATAAAACGAGTAAGACTTAAGACTATAAGACAAATGAGGATAAAAATTTAAAACACTTTTCAGTAGATCAGACATAAATGTGCTGAAAAATTTTCTCGGCATCTAATTACCTGTATACGCCACTCCAAAAGAATATTTGATTAATTTTTCTCTATTGTCTTTATTAAAAATAGAAGACTTCCATTTTGTGCACTAATGGAAATTACATCTAAAAGTTAACTTACTTAGATATTATTATTTCCAAACGATAGTTGAAGGCACTGCTGAAATGTTTCTTTGAAGGGAACTGTATCTTCAACACTAAATTCTGACAATATCTTCAAATCACAGTCTCCTAAAAATATTTATCTATCATGGGAGTAGTCATGATGGATAAACAAAGTTAAAAAAAAAAGTACTCTCCCTTTGGACAGTGTTTTTCTTTTCTGAATGCCTTCTCTTAAAATATACGAGATGTCAATTTTAAATAGATATAAGCTTTAATAGTATAGTTCTATAACCACATAACATTGACTTTAAGATAAGTTTGACAATTATGATCAAGAAAATTATACAGTCCTTAGTCTTTCCTTTCTCTTGTTAATTCTCAAGAAACCATTATTTTTCTAATAAAATTATTTGGGGGTACAAAATAATCAAATGAAATTTATATATACATTTTAGAAATGGGACAAATAGGTGGGAGACATGCCTAATACACAGTGAAAACACTATAGATAATACATATTTCTTCATAATGCCAAATATTTTGTTATTATATGGCCCAAACCCTTAAGTTCTGTCAAATGCTTTAGAGAAACTTATATTTTGGAGAATGAAATTAAATAACAGAATGGTCATAAACACTGCTTAAATGATGCTTTTTGACTTTTATGATTAATAATGACAAATTTCCAGATTGGTGAGCATAAGGCTATGTCTACACATGACCTGAGATACCTCTGATTTTACTAATTCCCTTACCCCTACCCGCAAAAAAAGGTTACTGTGTAGACTTCACCAAAGATGTAGGGACAGAATCTTATAAATTTAAGAAACAAATCCGATAACTTACATAGAATTTTTATTTCAAATGAGGATTAGTCATTATAGACACAACAAAAATTAATGAAATCAGATCATAAACTCAAAATAAAAATTTTCCCTAAGTAATGTTTAAAAAGTTACATACAGGAATATTACCCAAGAAAAGTCTCAATCAAACTGAGCATGAAATTGAAGTCAAATTTCTGTTAAATACTCACCACGAATGTTGAGTTCAAAATAAGCAAATTTGTAATTTCTAATATTTCTTAATCTCGTATTCTATAATATTGTTTAAATTATTTTTAAACTTACCCAAATGGAGTAACGTAAACTGGGCTGCCAGTTCCTTGGCATCTTCTAGCGTAGTACAGAGCTTGTCTGGCATGAAGTAACTCTGGGATCCGTTTGCAATAGTAGGAATAACTATTTTATACACCAAGAGTACCTTCCCATCTTGACTTGTTGAATATAAATAATATTCTGGTGGTGCCCAATTATTTTTGTTGCAGTAATAATCCAAATGCATTACCGCAGAATTGAAATGACTGGATTTTAAAGAATACATACTAATTGGTGTAAGCTTTGTTCCAGGAAAAAAAGGATAGGTGCACCTTTCAATTTCAGGGGGGCTTGGACTATGCTGACCATTGAGACGAGCTGGAAGAGTTGGTGGTTTGCCCAGAGTTTTTGGGTGGTTCTCTTCTTTGTTAGCAAACACAATCAGGTTTTCCGAATTGGGGCTAATCTGACCATTAAGATGCTGTCGCCAAGTATTTTCTTTATTTACTGGTTTTGCCAGTGTTACTTCAATACTTGATCCATCAATGCATTTTCCATTCATAACAGACATAGCAGTCACTGCGTCTTCTCGGTTAAAAAAATGAACGAAAGCATAATCTCGAAGTTTCTTTACTCGTTCAATTGCACCAGGCTTGAATTTATTGAACTCTGCTTTAATAGTTTCCTCTGTAGTGGAGATCATTAAATTTCTGACGTAGAGAACTTTAACTCTCTGCATGGTTTCCTCGTCCACCTCTTTCTCTGGGTCAGCCCAATCTACCTGAATGGTATGGCCCCACAACTGAAAGGTTCCTGGGGGAAAAAAAGAAAGAAAGAATAAATCAATTTAAAAACAAAATAAACAGAAAGCAAAAATTGCCAGATTTTTTGATAATTCAGTGGTGGGCAGGATGTTGTCATGTATTTGACTGATGGTAAATCTGCACATATGGGCTTATATTATTTTGTAAATCAAAGTTACTTCAATAAATACTAACTGCTGAAAAAGTCAAAAATTAAGCAAAACTATTTCTCCAAAGCAGCAATATTTTTGCTAAGTAAATATTTTTTTCTACTTGAACAAAAGCTTTTACGAAGGCAAACCTAGCCAGAACTTATGGTAAAATCAAATTTAAGAGTCAAAAGAGAAAATACACTTCAAAAAATGAAGTTTATTAGATGAATTAGTATTATACTTTGGACTTTCATCTAAAACAATTAATAGCTCAAAGTGTATACATTCAGTAATCCAGTAAATTATTACAGTGACTCATTTGATAGGAATGATTTCTTGTCTTCTGGAATCATTTCAATGATTTTACTTTGTACTCAATCTTTAGTCCTCTTTAAGGGCATTACATATTTTCTTAATGTTGATCATGAGATACTATCATTTTTCCACACTCGTAATAAGGTGAATATGGAAAAATAACCTTTAAAAGGATAAATTTACCTGGAATTAGTTTTCTCCTGGCCATGGCAGCAGCTCTGTGAGATTCATATTCAACAAATGCAAAACCACGATTTTTGGTCTTATCTGTTGCACTTGGATAAACAATGACATCCACAACTCCTTCTGTAACTTTCTTCATTTCATCCAGAATTTCTTCTTTCTTCTTTTCCTTCGGAATAGCACCAATAAATAACCTGCAGTTGTCCAAGCTGACGCACACACCGATAAACTTCCCCGGCCGGATCTCGTAATTATTGAGAACTCTGATGGCTAACTGGGCTTCTTCTCTTGCAGTGTACATCACAAACGCATAACCTCGATTTTCACCACTGAATTCCATCATCAGTCGAAATTCATAGATCTTCCCAGCTCTTTCAAACACAGGAACCAACTCATCTTCGTACATATCACGAGGTATTTTTCCTACAAAAACTTCACAGCCTCTAGGTGGAGGTGGACCTTCCCAACCTGAAAGAGAAAAATATGTAAGTAGACCAATTCCAATAAATATTCCTAATCATTATGCAACCATTCATTCATCCTACAAATTTACTATCAGTTTCCAATGTGCCATGCACTGCTCTAGGTCTTGGGGACACAAAGGAACTAAATCAAACACCCTTCCCTCATGAAGCTTATGTTCAATAAAGAAAGGAAACAATGAGTGTGACAAGGGCAATGAAGGAAAACAAAGCCAGAGAAGGATTGGCATTTTTGGCACTCAGGTCAATCTTCTCTAATCACATGAGGTTTAAGCTGAGACCTGAATGAAATGACGGAATGAGCCTGGAGGATGCAGCAAGAAGAAAAAGCAAGTGCTTTATATGTTAGAACAACACGGCATGGAGGCCTGTATGGTAAACTGACTGACTTTATGTGGCTAGAGTACATGATTTTAAATGTGAAATAAAATTAATTTTAGGGTTTTAAGGAAAGAAATTTCACTGGCTACTGATAGGAAGCCATTACACAAACATTATCCTATTTACTTGCACGCATCTGGTTTTCTATTATAAATACCACTTCCCACTATACTGCTTTTTCAAATTAATCTCAAAACCATCTCCCCAATTCTGAATGCCCGAACTCAAGCCAACTTCTTTTTCAGCTGCTTCTCAAACCAAGACTAGGGTTAAAAATGTAAAGGTAAGACATTCCACCTTTGACCTCACAGCCCTAAAAATGATTCCTTCGTTCTTAAGGTAGTTACAAGGAAAGAGTTACTTCTAGAAATATATACCGATTACATTAAATGATTCCATTCAAAAGAACATATATCCACACCTGGAGGAGGACCACCAAATTTCCTTTGCCCATTTTCTTGAACCATGTTATAACCAGTCTTCTCCATCAAGGCAAGTAACGCTGCTTCATTCTGAGTACCAGTTCGAACTTTGCTACATCCATTAGTTCCATCTATATTTTCTTCATTCATGGTTGCAGTTCCTAAAACAAGTTTAAAAAGCATTTAAGTTTATGATATGGGGTTCCAGGAATCCATGAAACACATCTTTGGATTTCAAGAATGTAAGGACAATTGTGGCTGCTACTTTCGGTGATCACTATTACATGGCCCCAAAATTGTTCTGTACAGTGGAATCTGGAAATTTCTTCGAGTCACTGACTGATTAAGCCGTACCTTTAGAAGACCTAAATTACAAGAAAGGGAAGTAAAAGTGAAAAATAGAAAAGAACAACCGAGAGTGAGAAAACAGCAATGAAAGGGAAATAGACAAGGAAAAATGATTACTGCTGATCTATACAGCTAAGATTTAAATTACTGGATCATACAGGCTATATGGGTTTTTCTGTGACTTATTCTTGCCAGTATGATAAATGCAGCCTAATGCTAAAACTACTCAACTTGTTAGTAACCCTGAAGAGCTTCACCGATTTTCACAAAAATTAAACAGATGCTTGGAATAAGTAAACAGCTGCAAATCACCTACTTCTGCTACCTGTTAGAAGAAACTACTGCAGAGAACAGGTATCAGAATTACTTGACTTAGCAGAAACAGGAGCTACAATGATTTCCAAGGAGCAGCAGCCTAAGAAACTTGGATGGACAGGCGTTAGGAAAGAGGAGCTGAGATCTATACTGACTATTGTATAGAAGTATATGTTAATTTTTTATGAACTTAATGATCATTAAGTTGCCAAATAAATTGATGCTAATGGTAAATACTGTGATTTATCCTGTTTCTTAATTTTATGTTTCTCTTTTGGTGCTGGCAAGAACAAATACAAAAATTAAAACAGTGATTATGTGGAATGCACCAGGAAAGCTGTTTTGGCTCAAATGAACTCTCCTAAGTATAAATGAAAACCAAGACATCACAGCATAGCATTTTGAAACAATGAAATTTTCAGTCACGACATTTCAATTTCAGAATTGGCTCTGCCACTTCCTCGCTGTTCAACCCTGGACAACTGAATCCATTTCTGTATATCCTTATAGCTAATCTTTTCACTTATAAAATGGGAGAAACAATACATGTTATCACAGGTTGATTTTAGGATTAAATAAGAAAATGTACGTGATACGCTTGTTGAAATTACATAAAGGCAAATAAAGGTGAGTTTTGATAAATACCAGTGAGCAATACATCTTAATTTTCCATGCACTCACGTCGACACAGCCAGCACTCTTTCCTCAACTTATCTTTTACTTTCTTGGATGGCAGGTGTGCTGCCATAGCTGCTAGGGAAGAGTACCAGCTCCTCTACAGTGGACAGAGGATGAGACCAGCACGCCTCAGAAGAAACTACTCTCGTGTAGGTCAAACTATCACAGCACTTACACTCACTAGTACTCAGGTTAGCACAGTGATCTGAGGTCACGCATCAATATTCAAATCCTTTCTTTTAACTTAATGTGTATGCAATTTTGAATAAATTCTTAACCTCTTTGTACTTCAATTTCCTTGTAAAATGCCAAGTATAGTACCGCTAATTTCAGACTGTTTATGAATGTTAAGTCAGTTAACTAGAGTGAAATGAAACAAAACTAGGACTCATATTTTGGCTGTGAATAAAAAATTATTCACGAATACTTATTTTTATGCCAATCAAATCATTAAACATCTGTAAATAGCTAGAGCTTAGAATCTAGTTTATCTTTATACTAATCAATTTCAGAGCCATGACACCAGATAGAAAAAAGCTGAGAATAGCTATCATAAGAGATTTCATTTACTTAACAGGCCTATTATAAATTCCAGGAAATTTCTACACATTGTCTCTATATCTATAACTACTGACGAGTTCTAACTTTGCTAAAAGAAATATATTTCCTCAGGTGAAAATCACTAATGCTAAAAAAGAGATTATATCATCCAAGATCACAAAGTCAGAAAGTGATGCAGACAGAAATCCAACCCAGGTCTGATTCATCGCAATACCCTCTCCTGGCAAGAAAATTACTTTGGCATACCTTTTGCTACAACTTTACCTTAAAATTCCCTCAAAGAACAAAAACGTCCCCAAATTAAATTTCTTTGCAAATGGAATATTCAGAAACTATAAATTTTTCTGAAATGAACGCAGCCACAAATATATTTTTATCTTGCACACCACACACACACACACGCAGCCTCTCTTTTCAGTTTTCAGTGCTCCTTCTAAGCAAGTATGCTCCATCTGGGGACTAATTCTGAAGAAAACAGGCAGGAGAGTAGTTCACCCACCCAGGGACTTTCTATCTGCCACCCCATTCACTCCTCTAAACGCAGTGACCCAGTCTTCTTTCTTAAACTAGGATTTATATATCAAATGTCCGAATGAACGCAACTTCTGACAAGACTGACGTAAGTACAGAATTCAACATATCAAAATCTGAAAATCCTTTTACCATCCAAATCAGTTTCTCCCCAGTTCACCATCTTCTCATCATCACCCTTTGGCCTGGATCAATAAATGGTAGCACAACAGTCTTCTCCACACTGTCACAACCAGAAGCTCGGGCGTTAACCCAGACTTCTTCCTTTAATTACAACTAATCAGTCACAAAAACTGTGTATTTTACCTTCTAAATATCTCTTGAAATCAATCGTTTCTGTCCATCTCTACTGTCTGTTCTCAATTATTTCTTACTTGAAATAGCACTAGTTTTTCCAGGTTTTAGTCTTGATCACTTCAACTGAAAGTTCCACAATGTTGCTGAGGTGATGTAAAATATATATCTGATTATCTTAAGCTTCTATTACAAATCAAAACTAAGAGGGGAAAATGAGTAGGCATTTTTTTTTTTAATTTTAGAATCAATAGGTCATTTAGTAAAAGAACCTCAAAGGAAACCATTATATTTACTATATAAGTATTAACTATTTTGAAGCCAAACAATACCACTAACCTAAGAAAATTACAAACAGGGAAAATTTATCTTCAACTAACATGATAAAAGGTAATCATTTCCTTAAAATAAAGAGCAGCAGGGTGTAATAGCTAAGAACAAACTCAGGTACTGAATGTTAATCCTGATTCTCCTCCTTATTAGCTATAACTTTGGGCAAGTTCACCATTCACTGTTTAAGTGCTTTTAAAAAGGAACAATAATTTCTATCTTACAAAGTTGAAACATAAAAGGCTTAAAGTAGTATTTTTGCATATAAGCACTATAAATGTATTTACTATCTAATTAAGCAATATATAAAATAGTAACCAGATATTAATTTCCAACAATATTGCCTAATAAGTTAATAAAATAATGGGTAATAAAACAATGAAGAACACAAATTACAGACCAGTGACTGTAAATTCAATTTCATTCCTTTGCTCAGTAAAAGTTTATTGAGCATCAACTGTATGCTAGGCGTTACACTTTATATGTAGTTTGTATCAGTTAAAAAAAGAAACAAAAACAATTCTTCTTTGAATAGCTTATGTACTAGTGAGGCAAACAAAAACTAATATGAAGGTTAAATGATAAAGGGGGAGACAAGCATAGCACACACAGTTGGGGGAAAGGCTGGCAGAAGACAGGGCACCATTTTAAAAAGGAATATTATAAACCTTACTGAGAAGGAAACACTGAAGCCAAAATTAAGGAATCTAACTGCACTGCTATCTGAAAGGGTATTTCACACAGAAGATTAAGTGAGGACAAAGGCTCAAAGGCAGAAGTGCACATGGCAAAGACACAGCAAGGGACAGGTATCACAAAGCCAGGGGGCCAGCAGGAGGTAAAATACGCACCCAGTAATACTATCTCAGAAGAACATGGGTATATGACATTCTGAAGAAACTTTAAGAAAAAATACAGTTGTAAGACTGTAAAGACCATTCTTCAGACAAGTAAAAAGCAGTTCAACTTCTCTTCAATGCTCATTTCATTCTCCCATGCACACTTCATCACGGTAGGTACTGTTTCATTTCTCTTAATATCATTTCTATAATTCTTCTAATTTACTGGCTTCTCACATGAATAGCAGAATAAGGAAGTAAGAGAGAAGTCAAGGGAAAAGTCTTAAGTCTGTAATTTACTGGCTTCTCACATGAATAGCAGAATAAGGAAGTAAGAGAGAAGTCAAGGGAAAAGTCTTAAGTCTGTATTACCAGCTTCCTATGTGCCCTGCACTCCACTTCAGGAACATTATTTATGTGACATCAAGTCCAATATATAAAGCAATGCATTGTTAACCGATTCTGATAAAAGATATAAATTACCTTTTGTCAGTAGAACCACTAAGCTAAAGATGAACAAAACCAACATTAAGTCTTTTTAAAACACAATTTTTCTTTATTATTCCTTTCAACGTAAAAGCATTTTAAATAACTGCCCTTTCCCATTTATGACCTCTGTTGCTGTAGCCTTTGTCTCTGAAGATTCTGCAGTAAGATAATATTAAAAGTGAAAGATCACCTTTGACCACCTTCTATAAATTCTATTTTTTAAGCTATCTAGGGTCCCATACTAAGATAATAGGCCACTTTCCACATTTTTTTTTACTAAATCATAACTAAAAATGTGCTACACATAGTAAAGCTCAAGAAATCTCAATAAAAATACAATGAAAACTCAAGATTACATAAGTATAAGACCTACTGGCTAGTCACCAATCTCATCCTCATTTTAGAAAAGAATGTGTTTTAACGTCTCCAAAACAAAGCAATATGAACAAATATTTAATTCACAATTAAGAAAGTTTAAACAGATCTAACACCTAACTTTAAAAATTGCAGCTCTTTAAAAAGAGCCAGAATTCAAGAACTGCAACCAGAAAATTATGAATAGAATCTAAAACAGGCATATAATACATATTCATTCTAAAGTAGTCCAGCATCAATCCGAGAATTACCAAAATTCCAAGGAGGCACAGCAGTCTACACATTACGACAAAGCTGGCAAACCAACCGAAGTTTCCAGGTTCAGTTAATCCTCTACCAGCGTACATGGTGGATTCAGAGGTAAAATGATCTACACGCTTTTTTCTTTATCCTACTGACCCAAACAATTCAAGGAAGGGAAGGAGATCCTAAGCAAGAAATGACACCAGTGTTTAATTGAAAAGAAACCAAGGGAGGAAAGGCAGATTAAAAGCTGTACTGTATATAAACTATAGCTTTCACCAATAAATCCTTTTCCCCTAAAATTTGAACTTTCAGAGTCTTCTGCAGGTCAGTTTCAAAACTGAAAAAAAAAAAAAAAAAAAGAACCACTAAGCTATAAAGTAGGGCAAGAGAACATAGGCAATCACAGGATATTCAATCAAGCTTTTACCTTCTGTTAAATGCTATCGCTGTTATTTTTAAGCATCTTATAAAGCTAACCAAAATATGAAACTTCCAACTGCACTGATCTTTAAAACAGAAAATACATTAATGAGAAAACGACAAACACAACTTTAGCCAAACAGAAGAAAATGGATCACTTCTCTAAAAGAATATGTGTCAGTTGTCGTCAAACTACTTAAACTGAAACTTTGTCTTCTGAACTAAAAAGCAGGTTTTCAAATAGGTTGTCCTGTTCACCTTTGGCTGTAACATTCACGAGAAAAAAAAGAAATCCCAACTGACATTGAACAAAACAAAACTTTCTTTCTTTTACCTTATTTCAAGTCAAGTCCGTTTCCAAGAACCTTTCCACAGCACTGAGTACTCACCACATTGAAAAAATTTATGAAGCTGTGAAAATAAACATTTTATAAATTTTACTAACGCTTTTAAAAACTAAACGTAATACTGAAAAAAATCATAAAATTTCAAGGTATCAAAGCACTATAGAAAGCACATTAGAGCTTTACGACATTCATGAAACTACATGGTATTAAATTCCTGTTCAGTTGTTACTGCGTATGAGTACACTCAAGTCATGTTGGCAGGTCAATGGAGGTTTTTTTACTGGCAAGTCTTTTTAGTGACAGACGGCACTACAGCAACATGACCGGAAAATGAGGACTAATCAAAACTGCATGGACATTTCATTTCCAAAATTAAAAAAAGTATAGATGAATCAGTTCTGTTCCATTTTAAATTATTTCACATAAAAATGAGAACACAGTTTTGTTCCTAAAAGTTAAATGTATAAAAACTTGTAGTACTAGGTTTTTCAGAATCTCTAGTAATAGTGTAGAAGATAGATTAAACTAAAAAGACTTAAAAACGAATCTATTTTTAAAATAATAGCTAATATTAAAATATTGGCAGATTTAAGTTTAGAAAAGACTCAAAAATTGAACTATTTAAATTACAGTAACACTTTAAAAAATAATAATCCTTTAAAATAGTTTTGAATACGAAAGTGTAACATGCTCTTTGAATTTGAGATGTTATCCATAAGGGAACTAAAATTCTTGTTCAGTACTACAATAGTACACTACTATTCCTTACAGAAGCTGTTCCATACTGTCAGTTTTGTAATTCATATCATTTGATCACAAAGATCATATTTCCTTCCGTCATTATCTTGCTTCAACCATAAGCTAGGAAAATAAAATGGAAAACCACAGTCAGCATTCCTATGTAGAGCTGGAGATTTTTAACCAATTATTTTATTTCTATTGCCAAACCCTCCTTAATCAGCATGTTTCTTAATCAAAAAAAAAAAAAAAAGACACCTTTAAAGATATGAGGCTTAATTTCAGTCCATAAAGTGGCTATATTCTTGTTAGTAACAATTCTTACCCCATAATATACCCAGTAATACACATGTTTATATTTCAAGGGCTGGTAAGTTATTAACCTATTCCGTAATAATATTCATGTCCAACACTCCACCCTCTAAGGAAAAAATTAGCTATCAAAGCAGTGCCAGAAGCAGAAACCAAAGGCATAGCTAATATTCTGCAATAATAGCACCAGAAGTCCTCTATACGTCTAAAATGGCACACAGTTGCAGACAAAATTTTTTTTTTTTTTTTTAGTGTTTGTAAATGTGTGTCCTGGAAACGAGTCCATCGCTAGAGCCCAAAAGCATCATTACGTCTGAAAGGCTCCAAATGTAAATTCAACTATACACTGCAGTGATCCTTGAAATGGAAATATCTTCCCCTTAAATAAGCAAAATTCTACTAACACCAGATGATGTTATGTATGCGTTAGTATATTTTTAAACTTCTAATGCTATCCTCAAACACAAAGCGGGACAGAGCCCTTTAAGAGAAGCCAGGGCTTACAAAGCTCCTGCTGCTTATCTATTCCCTGTAGGACACTGGCCTGTGTTAGAACGACCCTGTAATAGAAAAGCTATTATTTTATTAAAGACAGAGCTTAAAGAAACCTCAACATCAGCTACAGCCAATAAAGTAAGGGCTTTCACAAGAATCGCGAATAACGACGCCAGGATCAACTGGTATCCTAAATCCAAGTTCAACACTTTCCTGTACCCGCCCCCCACCCCACCCAGCCAAAGAAAAACATTTCAAAAAGGAACCATCAAAACGGTCTTCTAGGAAACAGACGTACTGGTGCGTGTTCCGCCACCAGGGCGGGCGCCGCGCGTCGCGGGCGGCGCGCTCACTTGTGTCCGCAGCACCTGCAGCCGCCCCCGGTTCAAAACCCCACCCGCAAGAGCAGACCAAGAGAAGAAGCCGGGAGAGAGTCCAAGGCAGAGGAAAGTTCGAGGGGCCGTCCTGTTACAACTCAGTGACAACGACGGTGTTATTGCTCAATCTCACCCAGCTGTCGGGACGCCGCGGCGGCGTCCCCGAGCCTGTAGCGGGGACACACGGTGGCAGCAACCGCCAGGCTGCCGGCCTCGACTCACCGAGGTCGTCGTAGCGGAGCGTTAAAGAAAAAACATGGAGGGCAACAGGTGGGAAGCGGCCGGAAGGCGGCGGGAGAGAGCGGAAATAAGGCGGAGAAGGCCGGGCGCCGCGAGCGGAAGGAACCGCCGAGGGGCCCCGACCAGACCGACGGCAGCTGCGCTCGACGGCCCGGGCCGCGCGACTCGAGGGGCAGCCGGGGCAAAAGATGCCGCTGGGGACGTGCCTGCGACACCTGCGCCCCACTGCTCGACGGGGCTGCGAACGAGCACGACAGCGCCTCCAGCGCGACGTGCGGCCCCGCGGCGCCAGGGCGCGAGTGAGCCGAGCCGGGGCGGGTCTGCAGCCGTTAGCAGCGGTTCAGCAGTGACCCTGTGGCTCCCATCCCCTCCTCACCCCTTCGCGTCTTCAAATATTGCTCCCAAATCCCAGACACTAACGACCACAAACCGCCGCCACCGTTTCGGCGACCAGTCGATCAGAGCGGGGGGTCACCGCAGGGGGAGGGGGCCAGCCGGGGTAGCGCGCGGTCCTCGCGCCTCGGCTGGGCTCCCGGCGGGCGCCGCGCGGAGTGGTCCTCGCCGCCCCACGCGGGGCTGCGCCTCCACCAATCCGGGAGCAGCTCCGGGGAGGAGCGCGGCCCGAGCGGGCCACCCAGCTTTAAACCCATAGGCGCCTCCTGGGCGGGGCGTCAAAGCGCTCGGAGTGGCAGGCACTTTAGCCAATTGGGGCTGGGAGGCCCAGACCGCTCTTGGAGGATGGGGGGCGTGGAGTGATGCCAAAAAGGGTCCTGCTGTTGTGCGAGCTTGACGGAGGCGTTTGATCGCGGGAGCGAGCTGTGAGTTCGACTTCCACACACCTCCTAGGGGCGCGTAGACGCGTTGCGGAGGTTCTCTTTTCGGGTTGGACAGGTTTCAAGTCTTCCACTGCGAGTTTGACCCTCAAAAGCCATCTATGGTATCTATATGGAACTTTTAAAAGTTAAGGCTTGGGGGTGGAAGGGAGATAGGTTAAAAGGCGCGTTTACAAGTACGATCAGAGATATAAAAAGGTTAAGTGGTTGAAATCCCTGGGAGAATGAGCTATAGGCTTGGTTGCACCAACAGTCATTTTGGGAAGAAACTGGGCGCTGACGGATCTAAAGGATTGGGTTCAATGTTTCAGTAAAACCACCTTTCGCTGATACGGTTGAATGTTCTTCTGAACACGTACCCAGACTGTTGCTCTCTTTAAGTATAGAGCTCGAGAATAAATGGCAAAGAAAAAAATAGAACGAATTGACGCTTCAGATTCAGAAATATTAGAACCTAGGAAGAACCTAGATCATGTAGCTGTTTCTTTTAACAAAAAAGGAACACCCAGAACAATCCACTGTGTTAAACAGTAACGGGTCCTGATTCCCAGCCTCAGCACTGACTCCTGATCCTTATGTTGCGTCCTTTAAAGGTGCTGTGAACGAGTCAAGCATGCATGCGCACTTTGACAAAACAAAACAAAACCTTCTCCAACATTAGAATTAGCACAGCCCCTGGCTCAAGTCTCTTCAAAATGACCATTTTATGATTGTTCACAACCACTTTGCAATTAACTTGATTTCTCGGGGCCTCAGTTTAAAATGAGGATTGTGAAGATTAAATGAGAATGTTAGCAAATATTGAGCACTAATTATGTGCCAGAAACAACTCAAGGGATTTTCACATATCCATTCATGTTCTTCTCATAGTAACTTTGACAAAGGTACCATGTAGCCTGGTGTTACAGATGGGAAGACAGAAACACCAAGCATTTAAAGTAGTTTGATCTAGGTCGTGCAGCAAATGAAAGGCACTTAAAGGTGCACAGAACCACTGTGCATACTGTCTCAAACTGTCATCAGAAGTAAGTGGCATAATACCCAGCGCACAATGGAAGCTCAACAAATGTTCTTCCCTAACTCTCTGCCCTTTGCTCGTATATAGGCTGCTTGTGTTCAAAATAAAGTGCCTAAGAAACCTGGATGGTAGCATAGACCTGCTTAGAGTTTTTTCTTTGATTTTTTAATATTTCAGTGATCTACCTGAGGAAGTGAAGCAGTGATTATTGTTCTATCATTTTGATTACTATTTGTAGCTGCCCTTTTCTCAGGAAAAAGATTCTCCGATTTCTTCGTTTTCATGATGCTGCCTTTTCACTTCCTAGTAATTACTTCTACCTACATACGTTAACGGATAAACCAGCTGAAATTGTGTTAGACATATTCTAAAACCTTTTTATTTTTTAAAGGTGCAGAGATGCAGGCAAGAATGAAGGTGAGTAGGCAGGCATGCAGGAAGAGAGAGGAGGAAGATGCACTTTATTTTATTTTCGTTTACTTGTTTACTGGTTGTTCCCCCGCCCCGGAATTTGGGACTTGAACCCGGGACTATGTGACCAGGCTCCTTTGGTGTCATTTAGCCTAAGGGCTATTCCACCAGGGCACACCAACTTAGCAGTTTTTAAGGAGTTGCTCTAGTTATGCTTAAAATGCCAGTAGGTAAAAATGTTACCTTGTGAGATGCAAAAGATAGTTCTTGCAGCCTGGAGGGTTGTTTTACATTATCAGCTTTCTTTTTTCCTAACTCTTCCTCGCACCTGAGTGTAAAGAAAACCAAATAAACAAAGACTATTAGTGTCAGCCCATAGAACTTTGTTTTGGATAAGAGAAGGTTATAGTTATATGGTGTGTCCTTTTGAGAAGATAAATTATATCCTGTTTATTAATAGGTGTATTTTTCAAATGTTTTAAAAACTATATTCTCTGTATGTAAAATGAAAGTAATAGCCTTTAACTTCATGTTTCAAGGCACTTAGAAGAGGATCTAAAACTTCTTACAACAAATATATGACATGCCAATGCATAGTTGCACAATAAATAAGCAACCAGGAAAAAAAAGAGGCTCTAAAGTCATTATACCAACTAGAATTTTTTTTTTTTTTTTTTTTAAGGAACAGACCTCAAACTAGAGTTTGCTTATGGGAAAAGGTAACCTATATGAATAGGAAGAAATAAGAGATGTTTATGATTGAAAAGAAGCCAAAAGTTGAAAGATAATTGTTAGTGAAAGAGAAAATAGAAAAGAAACTTTGAAAGCACCAGGACAATAAATAATACTGGCTTTAAGCCATAGGAAGAAAGGATAAGTTAATAAAAATTGATGAAAGTAGTCTAAATGCAGTAGGGTAGGTAAATAGGGGAGATTTTCCCATCTGAAATGTGAGCTTTTGGGATTAATGTTATCTTCTATAAAATACAAAAGGAGAGGAAAAAAAAACAATGTGAAGACCTTGTAAGTGTCTGAAATCCAACTTTGTCCTAAAAAAAGAAATGAACAAAAATAGACTTTCAGTTTATAAGGAGGAATTAGGAGTTGCCAGAGGGCAAGAGAAAGGATGACAGTGGGGTGAGTTAGAGGGTGGAGAATGGGGTGGAATTATCAGAGGGGGACTTGATGTGGCAGAGAGGGATACTGATTTGCAATGAGGCACACCTTAAAATTGTTCATTATGCAACCTGACTTCAATACGATTTAAAAAAACAAATTTGAAATTTTGAAAAAGGAAATGAAAGGTGAATGATTTCATATAAAAGAGCATCACGCGGTGGTCTGCTTTGTCGCCCATGTTGGAATTTCTTCTGTCCACGTGTGATGGATGGTGGTACAAAGCCACCAAAAGGAGGGCAACTGCTTACATGTTATAGACTTCGTGATCTGTGGGACACAGCTCTGGATTAGGGACACTTCTTTAAACTGGTGACTGTCTAAGTGATATCTCAAAATCCTTTCAGAATTGGGGTGGGGGCACTTTTTTTATACTTGTTAGTAAATATGTTTATTGTCATTTACTGACCCTTCCTTTCTGATCCCAGCTTGATGTTTTCCACCTGACAGATTCATTCGAAGCTTTCAAGACTCTGGAATGTGAGCAATGGTACCAACATAATTATAAGGTAGGTTAAATCCTTCTTCCAATTTTGGTGACAGGTTTACTGAGACATCCTTACATATAATGAGCCGCCATAATTTACAACCTATCTTTCCGAGGTAGCAATTCAAAAAGAGAATTTTGTGCAGAATTTTGTACAGAATTTTGTTTCCTAACAGTCTGGAAGCAAATCTGCAACTGAGGTCTCAATTAATGTAGGTGCTAATGGAAGGAAGTGATAATAAAGCCAACCTTTGCTGATTGGTATTAGTTGTTACTTAACATCAAGATCCAAGTCATGTGATTTTTTTAAATCAGTTACAATATTAGAAATAGTGTTAGGAATGCCATTGGGAAAAAAAATCATTTCCTCTCTGAAAGATACAGATTTAACTCACAACATCAGAAAACAAATTTATACTACTCCTCAAATAATTTCGTTATAGTGAATATTAACATTTTATGTTATTTTTCTAAAGGAAAGATGCAGGGAAGGATGAAGGTGATCAGGCAGTCAGAAAGGAATAAGAGAGGAGAGAATTTCATTTTATTTTTGTTTAGTTGCTCACCTTGTTTGTTGCCCCTGCACCCAGGATGTGAACCCATATCTTTGGGATGTAAACGGGCTGCGCTCCTTCAGAGGCAACTGACCAAATCACTACTCCGCCAGGGCACGCCAAGATTAAAATTGTGAACACTGGCTTGGGAAGAGAATGAGATGAAATCTTCCTCTCTCACCTCATGGGGAAATTGAATGTCGTGCTTCCCAGGGTACCAAGTTACAGTGGAACTAGAGCTGAAAGACACCTTAGCAGTCATTAAACTGCAAGAATCGAAGTGACTGGGCCCAAATCACAGAGACGATCACTGGCAATTCTGAGTCACCGGCTCTCCTCTTCTGACTTTCAGTCTTTCAGTTCTCACAGAAGCGTTTAAGTTGTATGTTCAACTCTTCCAGTGCTTTTAAAAAATCAAAGTATGCAATGAAAATTATTTTGACTGAGGATAACAGAGTCAGCCTTAGTTCAGGGACATTAGGACGCACCTGCTTATAAAGATTATCTAAGGCACAGCAGCTTTTTAGATATGACATTCCTTTCTTTGCTCTCCATGGGTGGTGCCTCCCTGGAGGACGTAGCTCTGCCTGTCCATGTCTCTCACTGATTTTTAGCAGAGGAAGCAGAAGGAGAGCATTGTGCATTTTCTCAAATTTAGGCAACGAAGTGTCTGAAACATTTAGGGAAAGCAGGCTCTGTTCCACGAGGCATTCTGTTTTAAATGAAAACATCTGATATTTCCAATTTGTATTGTTCAGCTTATATGTACTATCTCTAAGACATCCCTGAAATCATAAACCTTTTATGTTCGGCCACTGATTTCATTCCAATTCTGATTCTTAAATGAGATCTATTCCCAACTCAACCTGTATCACAGCACTACTGAATGACTAATCCCTTATGACTTTGTAAAAAAAAAAGAAATCTTGTTCTGTTCGACAACTGTAAATGCCTGTTCTCATCAGGATTGCCCTGTGTATGGGGGGCAAGCTAACCAGACTGAGTAAGACCTGCTTCTCTCGCTCAGTCCAGCAGTCTTCTGGAAACCAGAATAAGTCTTTAGTTCTATGAATAGGTGAGAGAGAAAGTACCTACTGCTGTCTTTAGAGGGAGACGAAGTGGGTGAGTAGTGCACAGGTCGATTAGTTGGGGTCATAGGAAGGAAGAAGAGGGGGGAGTAGAATACTAAGATGTAAATTCAGATGACTGCTTTGCTTTCAGAATAAGTATTAACAGCATGAAGTCATTTCAAATTTTACACAGATTTGTTTTCTTACTACTTGTTTACTAGATGTGACAAATACTTAAACATATTTTATCATTCATAATTGTATAAAAACCTTTTGTATCTTATATAAAGAATTGTCTGTACCACAAGCCAAAACCTCTAGAATTAGTCAGAAAATCTCTATCAAATCTCCACTCTTCTTCCCAGTTGTGCATAGCCTCGGTCAATGCGTGTAAACGCTCTGCACGTGATTTTCCACAGTAATAAAATGGGCATAACGGCAGCTCCGTCACAGATGGGTGGTATACAGGAGTGTAGCGTGATGCACAGCATGTGAGAATACTAAGTCCTCTACTAGGCACTTTGGGATATGAGATTTGGGGATACCATCTCTTGAATTATTTGTTGTTGTGTATTTATTATAATTTTAGAAAGAATTTTTTTTTTTTTTTACTTAAGGAACGGTTTAGGCAGGGATGCAGTAAGCAGGCAGGCAGGAAGAGAGGAGGAAGCACTTTTATCTTTATTTTAGTGTTTATATTCCACCACTCCACCAGGGGGCGCACTTGCTTTCCTTTTTTTTTTTTTTTTTTTTAAATTGGCTTTAGTATCACTTCCTTTCGTTAGACATTTAAATGAATTATAAGCTCAACGTGGTAGAGTAGCAAGAGTAGCAGTTAAGTCAGCCACCACTGAAGGAACACGGTCCACATATATCCCAAGGACCCAGGTTCCTGTCCCAGGTTCAGGAGGAACAACCAGTGTGAACAATTCAATAAAAATAAAATGAAATGCTGCTTCTCCCTCTCTTCCTACCTGCCTACTTACTTTCATCCCTGCCTGTACCTTTCCTTTAAAAAAGACAAAAAAAAAAAAGTATATTACTTCTTGGATCCCAGAATTGACTGCTAGTAATAATGTAGTCACAATTTTGCCAATTCTCTTTTAGTAAAAGAATACACACATCTAATAAGCTTAGAGTCCACTTTGGCCACCGGCGCTAATCCCATTCATTCCCTTGGCCTGTGATTCGTTCATTTATGCAGCACGCATGTAGTGACTGTCTGCTTTGTTCCAGGTACCATGCTAGTTGCTAGCTGCCTTCACTTGACTCCAGTCACGTTGACTTCCTGACTGTTCCTGACTCTACAAAGGGACAGGCAGACTGCAGCTCTGGGTCATTACGGCTCTTCCATGATCCTGAAATATGCTTCCTCCACGTAACCAAGTGACTGTCTTCTTCACCTTCCTTCGGACTTTATCCAGTAAGATCTTCTCAGTAAGATCTACAAGGACCATGTTAGGTAAGTTGCATTCTTCTTCCTTATCATATGCAAGCTCTGTTCTCTCTGCTTTATTTCTCTCCACCGTGCTTCTCACCACCTGACTCTATTTTCTTTATCTTGCTGTTAACTGTCTGCTGTACTATAATATAGGATTCGAGAAAGCAGAGATTTTTGTCTGTTGTATTACTTGCTCAATCTCCAGTGTCCGGCGCAGTGCCCTTGATGATGACTTGCCAAATTAATTAAATGAATAAAAGTTTAGAAATTTAGAGTAATTAATTTTCTTCACCAATTGAAATGCTTGGGTAAGCCCTCGTGGAGTAATGGCCGTCCACATATATCCCAAGGTCCTGGGTTCATGTCCTGGCCCAAGGACATCAACCAAGATGAACCACTAAATACCATTATTTTTTTTTAAATTACATTGCTTGGCATGACCTAAGGAAGGTATAATTTCTTGTGATTTCCCAAATTACTAACACATCAAATGACATCATCTCCATCTCCTTGCGTCTATAGAAAAATTAGAGTACTTACTTTCAAAATCTGAATGGAGTCGATTTTATAATGACAAGGCTTAGAAAAGTTATAACTAAGTATTTCGAAACCTATGGAAATATGACTCCAAAATGAACTGTTGGACAATTTATGCTGCTTTATCTGTTGATTACAGTGAAGCTTAAATTCCTATAAACCCCAAAGGAAATTTTATAGCTAGCCTTCTCCTTAGTCTCTAAAAGTGAGCTAGCTGGCCCAGTGGAGGGCTCCATCCTATCCCTGACCCCAGGCAGCACTGAAAGAGTAGTTCAAAGGCATGAGATGCATTGTTCAACAAATATTTGTCTAGCACCTACTGAGTACTTTAGTAAATCTAATGGATTGTGTTTCAAAACTGTTTTTCGAGTCCGAGTGTAAGGTAGAAATACACTGAACTTCGGAAAGAGACTATTCAAATGCCAGTAGTATAACTTGAGGAAAAAATTGTGTAGCCTCCCAAAGTCTCCATTTTCATACCAATTGTATTTATATTTCTTGCTCAGTTTCCAGTAGCTGTGGCTCTGCCATCAGGCAGAGCATTCCTGGACTCCTTGCTCAGGAACCCAGAAGGTGGCATGCCACCGGCTATTCCACTGGGGGCTTCCAGAAAGGGGAAAGGAGAGCTTACATGGGTCTCACGTGGCAGTTTCGTGTAAGTTCCAAAGTGACACACACTCTTTCCAGTCACATTTGTATTAGCTGAGACTTGCTACCAACAAGGGGTCTAGGAGATATAATCATACTGATACCCAGGTACATTCATTTCATACTTACCCGTTTTTCCTCTCTAGGCTAATCCCTGTCTGCCACCTTGTTTTTAAAGTGGGGATATCTAAATTTTAGAACAGTAATCTTGAATTCCAAAAAAATGTTCTCAGTATAATGTTCAGCCAGGAAATGTTTGAGGAAAAAAAGAGTTGCATGATCCAATCATAGTATGAGGAGCATTCCATACTATTCCATCTTCGAAATGATCAGTGCCTCCTACGTTATTAAAATTTCACTGGTATTCTGTGGCAAACATAACTTAAATTGCATTTAAAGCAAGAGTAATAAACATTTTTAATCACTCAGCAGGTTCGTATAATACCTTAAGAGCATCCATAGAAAACACTGGAAAATGTTGTTCCAGTGAATGGAAGATTAGTCTCGATGAATGTCTAGCTGGCGATGAAGGAAGTCTTAGAGTCAGACTCAGTATGTTTCCCCCTGACATTTATTGCAGAATTCCCTAGTGTATGTAGTAGTTTAATAGAATGGGATTATCGGTGGTAAATGTAATGCATTCTAGACAGAGGTTGATTTATGGTGGTATATACCTCAAATCAAATGTTAAAAAAAAAAAAAAAAGAAAGCATGAAAGCATAATAAAATAGTAGTTCTCTATCAATATATAAGTAAAAGAATGTTACTTATTTTATTCAACAAATACATATTGACAGTAGAATTCAACCGTCATTGCTAATGAAACACTCACCGCATTCACGTGTACTGAGTTGATAGCAGCCCACAGAGATGGGCTATTGAACTGGGCAGACAAGAGCTTTACCTTGATGGTGGTCATGGTTTAAAAGGGGTCATTCCTTTTATTCTCATAAAGTCGTCACTATTATTGGCCTCATTTTACTGATAATGAAAAAAAGAAGGAACACAGCTAGTAAAATGTCTAAAACCCAAGGGTTGGTTAAATAAATCGTAAGACATTCTTATAGTAAAATATTTTATAGTCTCAAACTTCTGTTACAGAAGAATATTCATGATGTGGAAAGCACTGCTTACCGTAATTTGGAGGGCAAAAGGAAAGGTTCATTCTCAGGTACTATCAACAGAAGTCTTACAAATGATGTTTTATTCATTTGCTACAGTGAGCATGTAATATAATTATTTCCAGAAAAGGAAAAAGATAATGTGATCTGAAGAGAGAAGAATCAGATTGCTTACTGTTTTTTCCGCATTGTGGCGGCCGCTGTGAGTATGCTAGAACCGCGGAGGGGGCTGCAGGTCCAGGTGGACCCCAAGGGGACCAGGGACATAGCTGGTGCCTTTGGCCTGTCTGGAAATTGATCAAGTGGATGGATCCTCCACAAGCCCATGCCTGTCTGTTACTGGGCGGGACTTGGGAAAAGGGCAGATACATGGGCAGGGTGAGGGGTGCTGCCGGTGCTTGATGCCCAAGGGGCACACAAACTCTTCTCATCTTAGATGAATGGCCTGGGTACACGAAGCAGAGCATGACCAAGAACAGGAGGTGTCTCAGAGCTCCACTTAGGCTGAAGGCAGACAAATCCCCCAAGAAGTACCCAGCTGACCAGGCTGAGACCACAGAGCTGAGGCCAAGGGTGCCCGTGAGCACCCCAGGAACCCCATGGGCCTGGGAGATCATAAAGACCATCCAAGGAGGAAGAGACCAAGAAATACAGCTCCCCCTTTGTTGTCTGTACATAGAGATGCCGGCGATCATAAATTAGATCAATCACTCCAGTGACCATACTGTCATTGGCCAGACAAGAATAACAAGCCAAAGAAATACATGTGCTGTATTTAGTTGAACAAGGAATGTGTTGCTTGTCTGAACACGCCGCCTGGTGGATGGAAGTATAAAGTCATTTTTTTTTAAACATCAAGATACTGTTTACTGCCAGAACTAGACTCACCCAGAATGGTCCGCTTCTTACCTGTGGGATGTGCATTGTCACCGAAGGTTAACAGGACAACTAGATGGTTGTGCTGTGTTAAGCAAAGATTTAATGCTACATTCTCCTTTACAGTAGAAACTTACCTCACTAATTCAAATCAAAAGAAGGAAAGGAACTTTTGTCTTAAGAAAATATAAGTGTTTTGGCTGTCTGAACCCACAAGAAGCATCTGTTGTTTTTGTTTTAAAGGAAAGGTGCAGGCAGGTATGAAGGCGAGTGGTCAGGCAGGAAGAGAGAGGGGGAAGAAGCTCTTATTTTATTCAAATAGTTGTTCATCTTGGTTGTTCCCCAGTCCTGGGGCTTGAACTGGGCACCTTGTGGTGTGAGCTCTGCCACCAGGGTGCGCCATTTGTTTTAAACACGAACGAGCATGAAATATAGAACAAAAAAATTATTTGAGAAAACATTTAGTGAACACATATGAGTGACTTACCTTGATATGTTTGCAATAAATAGATTTAAATAAATGGCTGCTTTAGAAGTATTTAAGGTTCTTAAAATGATTGTCTAAAGTAATTTAAATATTCTCTCTTGTAATCTCAGATACATTACTAATGTCCTTAAATTCTTGCAGCATTAAGCTTTAACCCATCCCCGTCATTAGAGTCATGGAATAAAAAGCATTTGTCTGAATTAGCGAGGTTTGGGATATGTTGAGATATCATTTAAAGCCTTATTTATCTGCTTTTAAAAATGACAAAGAAATAAAATGACTGGAGCCAGTTGTTAACGCAGAATGCATTTGTCAGTGTGTACTTGATGAAACTAAGAGTAAAGGAAGTAGAGATTTAACAACATGGCAGAAGCTAAAGGATGGGGTCCTCATCTTTTATGATAGGTTACTTTTTTCTGCTGACATAAAGATTTATATATACATATATGTGCATATGTGTCTATATATATAATCTTATATTACATAAATCCAGTTTACCTAGATCTATTACTTTGCAGAATTGTATTTTCTCTGTGATTAAAGATGAAGACAGAACTCTTTCAATTCCCCTTTTTTTTCATCTACTCCCCGCACCAAACTGCATATATCCTTTGTTGCTGTTACATGAAACTTTAGTTGTGGATCAACACATGTGCACTTCTTATAAATTACTGAATATGTTAGTTGCTCGCTCAATTATCCCCATATATCTCACTATGATTGCCTAGATTGATTTCTCTTTTTCTTAGAATATTTTCTCCAACAGCCATTTCAAAGTTGACCTTTGGATTCAAATGTGCTGAGCCTTGAATACCTGATCTCATTTTCTTATTCCATCATATTTTTTTTTTGTTGTAGTCACTTATTCTGCACATTAAAATGACCTCATATGTATAGGTCCCACATTCCTCAGATATGTCATCACATGCTGCCCTCCACCAAATCACCAAATCTTCTTCACCATTGTCCAGTGGGCCCCGCCTCTTGTCCCTCCCTCCCCCCATCCTATTCCCTATTGGTCACCTCAGTTCTGTTGCAAGTGTCCAAGGGTTGGTTTTGTTTCATCTGTGACATGGTTTCGTCTATTCACATTCTACCTGTGAGTGAGATCATGTGGTATTTTTCTTTTGATTGATTTATTTATTTATTTTGATTGATTTATTTGATTTATTTATTTGATTTATTTATTTGATTTATTTCGACTTAGTTAGATGCATCCATGTTGATTCAAATGACAGGATTTCAACTCTTCTAAGGACAGTGTAGTAGTATTCCACTGTATATATGTACCATATCTTCTTTATCCATTCATCTTACTTTGGGTACTTAGGTAGTTTCCGGTTCTAAGCTATTGTAAATGGGGCTGGAGTAAACATGGGGGTGCATAGATCTGTGCAAATGAATGTTTTTGTATCTTTTGGGTAAATACCCAGAAGTGGAATGGTGGGATTGTATAGGATTTCCATTTTCGACTTTTTGAGGAATCTCCAAACTGTTTTTCTGTAGGGGTTCCACCAATTTGCACTCCCTCCAACAAGTGTAAAAGTGTCCCCTTTCTCCACATCCTTGCCAACGTTTGTTGTTTCCAGACTTTTGAATAATAGCCAGTCTCTCAGGTGTCAGGTGATATCTCGTTGCTTTAATTTGCACTTAGTTGATAGCCAGCGAGTAGGAGCATCTGTTCATGTGCCTGTTAGCCACATGCGTGTCCTCCTCAGAAAAGTGTCCCTCCAGTTCCTCTCCCCATTTTCTTTATTGGATTGTCTGTTTTTCTGTTATTGAGTTTTATGATTTCTTTGTATAGTTTATATATTAAGCCCTTGTCAAAAATGGCTCCATCATATTTAAATAAATACATTTGCTGGATATAAAATTCTACATATCCAGTTCTTTTACCTCAAAAGCCTCAGATACTACTTCGTCATCTTCTTGCCTCCAAATACGGTTATAGAAAAGTCAGGTGAATACTGTTCTTTTGAAAGTGTTCTCTCTTTCTGGAAGCATTTTTAATTACTCACTCCCTCTCTTTGATCTTAGATGTTAAAATCTGTCTAGATATCTATTTTTTTCTCATCTATTTTATTTTACCTTTAGGAGCTCCTTTACCAGAGATATTTTGTCTTTCTCTCATTCTGGAATAGTCTCACTCCCTTCTCCACATATTTCCTTCTTTCCACTTGTTTTCCTCTTCAAGAACGCCTGTTGAATGATGGAAGGTGTCTTTCTCTCCTCCATCTCCTGCAAGTTGTTCTTTTATATGTCCTATCTCTTTGTAATGGTCATGGTTTCTTTTATGTAGCTTTTGTTATATGCCAAAGACCCTTCTCTCTTGGTATTTGTATCTTCTGTCTTTAGTCATTTAATCTTCACTACACACCTATAGGTTTGGTAGCATCACTATCTATTTGACAAATGAGAAAATGGCTTCAGAGAGGGAAGAGAGGCACTCGGGTCACTCAGCTAGTGCGGTAGAGCTGGGCTCTGAACCCAGCCCTCTAGATCCACAGTTAACAGTGTTGATCACTCTTCTGTGAGACTTCTCTGCATTTATTTTTGAGGCTGCTGGTAGAATTCTTCAGCCTGTTCTTTCAGCTTCAAGTTAATTTGTTGGTTGTAGCTCTTCTGTCTTAATCTCTCCAATTGTTTGAATTGTCAATCATGTTTTTTTGACACTCAGTATTTCTTCCTATTTTTCTTTCTGACTACTAGTTCTTGCTCTGTGTTAACATTAGCCCCCTTATTTCTAAGAGAATCTAAATTGTGTTTATTTTAAATTTGGGATTTATGTTCTTAATATACCTTTATCTACGCTAGCTTGCTTAGTACTTTTCTAGCAGTCATGCTCCTTAGTTATCAAATATTCCTTGTGAGCTCCTGGACACATCCACAATCGTCATTAGTAATATGAACTGTGGGGGGAAGCCCGAGTACAAGCCCCTATGGGTGTGCCATGAATTAGCACGTGGTCAGAGAACAGGGCCCTTCTTGTGTGCCATGTCCATGTCCAACCTGGCTAAATAACAAAGTCAATAGCCGAAAAGAAAAGGGGTTTCAAAGAGAACTTCTTCATGGAACAGGACGTGGTGCCTCTAACCGAGCTTTCCTGGGAATCATGATTTGCTGTATTGGCTTATTCATATATGCGGAATTAATTTAAAATAATAATGAAAATAACAATTTCCCTACTGGGAGAAGGATTGGGAATTTCTCTGAAAAATGGGACTATTGCAACAAGGCAAAATGATATTAAAAAAACTAAACTCACCTATGCCATTGCAAGGCTATGCAAGGCTAACAGTATACTTATAAATTACCCAAGAAATTGACTCAGAAAATATCCCCAACTGCCTCTGTGGGAGATATAATAAATCAACTATAGCAAGGGAAATTATTTTAGCCTCCATTCATTTACACACTTGGCCCATTAATGATGTAGGTTATATCTAAAAACAAAGAAAAACTATTCCGTTCCCCTCCCACAGCATTGTCCTCACCTTACAATAGCTTATAAGATTAAAGGAAAGTTGTGGTTCCCACCAAGAGAAAAAATAATGCAGGATGACTGCCTGCTCTCCGCTTACCATGTACAGGTGCCTATGACGAAAATGGAATCAGAATGCACAATAGGGGACAAAAAGTAAAACTATTAGAACAACTTATAAAGGTTCATAAAAATAGGACCAACACAAAAACTGGGCAATAAGAACTTGCTAGATGACAAAAGGGCCTGCCAGATTCAATTCAGCTTGGTATGCATTTAGGAATTTGATAAATAACTTTCTAACCTTTCACAAGTCTGTCGAATTCTCTTTTGTCTCACACCTTGCCTTAAGCAAGATCCTATCAAAAAGGTCAGGTAATTCATTTACTTAAGAAACAAAAACACTATGCGGGTCTGTGCTTTCGGTTTACGTAATCTTAAGACTAAAAGCTGCAAAAAGAAAGTATAAAAAACCTGCTTGCTTGTAATAAAGACGGAACAAAGCTTCACTCTGCCTCGAGTCTGAGTCTCTTTATCTCCCACTCGCCGACGCCTTACCCACCTTCGGGACCCCCTGGGTCCTGCTGCGGCTGGACCGCGGCAAGTGGCGCCCGGAACAGGGACCTGAAGGTAAGTCCCCCTCCCCGCCCCCATTAAGTACTTCGGTAAGGATAGGCTCTCGCCGTTGGGTGCTGCAGACCCCTTAGCAAGGAAGGCTAAGTTAGAGAGGGCGAGCAATCATGGGACATACGGAATCTAAGGAAAGAGGACTCTATAGAAATTATTAAGCAAATGCTAGATACAAGAGGGATACAAATCTCTACCAGGCAACTTAAAGAATTCTTACATTTTGTTCAAGAATGTGCCCCGTGGTTCCCGGAGGAAGGAACCCTAAACCCAGAGGTTTGGCAGCGACTTGGAAAAGATATGAGAACTTTTTACTCTTTACACGGGCCTGAAAGGGTCCCTGTTGACTCCTTTGCCTTATGGAATGTTTTGAAAAATACGATCTATCCAACTCATGAGGTGGAAGGAATGACTCGTCAAATTGAAGAAGATGCCCCTTTACTAACTCAGGGTAAATGAACTAGGAGTTATACTAATATAGACCAAATGTTAGAATCAAAATCTGAACCACAGGCTTTCACTGTTAATACACAACCTTTAACCGCCTCGGCTCCGCCTGTAGTCGACGAACCGCTTCCTCCAGACTATGAGGCAGAATTAGAAGAGGAAGCTGCTAGATAGCATGATGATGACTTTACCCTATTATACGATAGGGCTGCCTCAAAAACTCCCCCTATCCTAGCGACAACTACAAGAAAAGTCCCAAGAATCACTCCCAGCAAAGTAGGATTCTTGAGAGCAATCCAGCAGGCAAAAAAGGGCAGGGGAAAACTTGGGTTGTTTTCCGGCTCTATGGCCAGAATTTGATGAAAATCCCCAATGGGAGCCATTACCCTTTAAATTAGTAAAAGAATTAAAAATGGCTGTAAAAGATTTTGGGCCCACATCTCCTTATACTATGCAATTAGTTAATTCTATAGCAGTGAATGGATGACACCTTTTGACTGGCAGCAAACTGCACGATCCTGCCTTTCATCAGGGCAATTTTTACTCTGGTGAGCTAATTATGAAGACCTAGCCAGAAACATTATCCAGCAAAATCTAATCAAAAAACCAAAAGATAAAATGACGGTATCAATGCTCTTAGGGACAGATGACTACTTTACTCCTCAGCAACAACTTAGTCTGACCCGTCCTGTTTTACAGGAAATCTCTCCATTGGCCCTTTCAGCCTGGAGCCAATTACCTGCCACAGATGTTAAAACCTCTTTCTTAAGCAATATCAAGCCAGGCTCCACAGAGCCATATGAGGAATTCGTGGCAAAATTAAATGATAACATTGAAAAGGCTATAACTAATCCTGAGGCAGCTGATTTCATCCTTAAACAGCTTGCATATGAAAATGTTAATCCTACCTGTCAGGCTCTACTAAGACCAATTAGAAGAACAGGAAACATTAGCAATTATATTAGGACCTGTGCTGAAGCCTCACCCAAATATGTTCAAAGCTTAGCCATGGCAGCAGCCTTGCCAGGAAAAATTTACACCCAATATCTCAAGGGATTGAATAATTCAGGAGACAAGAGAGGAGGGGAATCCAATGCTTGTTTCGGCTGTGGTCAAACAGGACACTTTAGTCGAGAATGTCCTAATAAAAATTTTAATCCACGGCAGGGAGTATTGGA
>RJWH01002636.1:0-212922 GCA_004363575.1 Solenodon paradoxus
ATTTTGAAGTGAAAGATGATGAAGGGAAAAGAAAGCAGAGCATGGATTCTTCACTGAGGCTGAGGCTATAGAGAACAGTCAGGCTGAAGACTGGATTTCCGCACCCGGGCCTCACCCCGCTTCCCTCCCTGGCTGTCCGAGCCCCTGAGCACCAGGCCTGGAGCACTCACAGGATTGAGGAGCACAGTGAGGAAGAGCTCGCCCCCATTGATGATCTTGTCCAGCTCGCTGGAGCCGCCTGGATACTCGCTGTAGAAGATAGTGTGGGTGAAGAGGCCGCAAGTCTGGCGCGGGAGGACCTGGGGAAGGTGGAGGGAAGAGCTGCGGCACCCCCGGGCACAGAGGGTGTTGCAGAGGACTCTTCCTCTGGAGAACTACCAGGTGTCTCATCTGAAAGGCAGGCCCCTATGGGGTTGCGTATCCCCCAGGAAGTGGGAGCCACCAGCGACTCAATACTTCTCTCAGCTGGCCTGCCTGCCGGCCTGCTTCCTTACTCTCAATACATGAATGACTCTTTCTTAAAAATGTTCATTCCCTGACCCCCTATAACAAAAGTTAAGGAAGGCCCCCTGATAGGGGTAGACTAACAGTCACCTTCCCTGGGACAGAGAGCTTCAGAGGTCAGAGGGAGCAGCAGAAATTGACTCAAAAACCCTAACCATTCAGCAAAGCCATCTTCCCAGATGTGCACACATGACCACCGGCTGCACAGCCCCTTACCATGACGCCATTGTGAACGAAGCCACGGCGGTAGCGGGCCGGCTTCAGGTGAGGGTATTCCTCCGTGCTGGTCACGCGGATGCTCCATACCTGCTTCCAGGCCTCATACAGCTGCACATGCACAGGGTAAACACCCGAGTGGTGGGGTGCCACAGCATACCCCATGTCTGTGGGAATGCCGTGCTCCTGGGAGAGAAGGACAAGTCCAGGTGAGCACGGGGTTCTTCCTCTCAGGGCCGCATCTCCTCTTTGAAGGAGGGAGAGAGAAATCTGAGGCTGGAACAGCCAGGTAATAAGTCTAAGCCCCTCTGGTACAGAGAGGGAAGCTGAGGCCCAGGGAGGGAAAAGCGTGTGCCAATGTTGGAGTAGGTGGGGGCCAGAACTCCCCCAGCAGGCGCTGATACCTGGGTGAGGAACAGGGACAAGGCTATTCCTGCCTCTCTGGCCTCTAACTGGCTATGGGGCATAGGCTGAGCCAGCACACAGGCCTCACTCCCTCCAGGCTGAGCACTCCTGCAGGTTTCCTCAGCTTCCTGCTCTGAAGCTAAGAGCTTGGGCTCCAGAAACACACAGGCCTGGACTGAAGTGTCCACAGGATCTCTCCTTCGCTGCAGCCTCCCTGAGCTTCACTTTCTGGTCTGAAAGTGAGGCTCTCAGCAGCTGCCTCTTGGGGTTTCTGTGGGACTGCAGGGAACCGGGGGCTCTCAGGACGTTTTATTTCATACAGGGCTGCCAGACCTCACTGTCAGAGCAGTCAGAGGCCAGTGGCAAAGCCCCAGCCCTCCCAGCCCTGCCCAGCAGGGAATCTTACTCACGACAGCGAACTTCTTGTTCAGGGCCATCTGCTCAGCCAGCACGGACTGGTTGTGGAAAAGGTGGGGCTGCATGTGGCTCCACATGTGGGGGAACCACCAGAACTCCTTCACGTATGACAGCAGCAGGTCGTCCCCGGCATCCTCGGCATCCGTGCCTGCCATGAGGGCACAGGCAGTCAACTCAGTCCACCCACCACAGGATCCCCTGATGCACATGGTGTGACCCTCCCAGAATTGCCTGGTACAGTCACCTGAGCTAAAGCACAAGCAGACAGAACCCAGTGAGCCCTGGAATCATCCAGAGTGTGGCCTTGACTCAGTGGGTAACTATGGCCACGTCCTTCTCTTCCCTGGGCCCTTGGGCCCCCCAGGGCAATGTGGGGCTCAGAGGCAAGGATCCCAGGGTGTCTTCCAGTTCTCACCCTATTCCTATTGCTCTGTTGAGTGATTCACCTTTTACTAGCTGCTCTATGGAAGCTTTTTGTATACAAACAGGATTTTTATTTTAGGTGCAGGCAGAAATGAGGGGCGTAGGCAGGCAGGCAGGCAGGAAGAGAGGGGAAGAAACAGCACTGTATTTTATTTAGCTGTTCACCTTGGTTGTTATCCCCAGCACTGGGTTGAATCTAGGTCCTTGGGATGTATGTGGACTGCACCACCCAGAAGCGGTGGACTTACCTTCTAGGCCACCAGAGCCTACCACACACAGGGTATCTAATCCTGTCTCAGGTCCATTACTGCAGCTACCTCTGCTATGCTAGGGTTGAGAACATTAAACATGCATAGAGGCAACCCAATATCTCTCACTTGGTTCTAGGCCTAGTTTGTCCTAGAATGGTAGACTACTTGGGTTTTGCCTAGAATTCAAGACAGGCTGTCCTTGCTGTGGCCGGAGCAGCAGGAGGCTGGAGGGCATGCACACCACGGAGAGGCACTTAGGGCTGCTCCCTCCAGAGCCCACCAGAGAAGGAGGGCCTGGCCAAGCAGCTACCAGTCTGCAGCTTCAGCCCCTAAGACTGAAAATAACTCAGGACAGCGGTCCTCTCCAAGATGAGTACAATCAGAGGGCATTTTCACATTCTATACTGCATATTTTTGTAATGTTCTTCAAGTCAATTACTTTTTTAAGCAGAGATAGTACACATGATTTTAAAGGTCGAAGTGAGAGGGAAGTAATGGAGACAAGGTGTCCCCAGACAGCACTGTCTGAAGGCCGTGAGGAGTGAGTGGGATCAGCCTTCACTGCTGACGTCCCCATGGCCTCGGCCTGAGGGTGTGACTGCTTCATGGACACTGGGGAGGACCCAGGGTCAATGTATAATTCATGCAGGCCTGCCAGCCCCCATGCTGCCCCCTGCGGCACCAGGCTCCAAGGATCTAGCTAGGGAGCAGCCCCTGGAAGTTGCTGGTGGGGGCAGAGCCAGGCCACTTACCTGTGTGGAAGAATTTCCCTGAGTAGCCCAGGTTGAAGGTGAAGTTTGGGATGTGCGTACGTAGTTCATTCTGTGTATCAAACAGGGCCTAGGACCACAGAGGAGGAAGAAAGTGGTGAGGGTAAGCCGGGAGCTCCGACTAGGGCCACAGAGGGCTCCAGGGCTGCAGGGCCAGGCGAAAGTGAAAATGAGGGCCCTGGTAGAATGAAGAATATTCATGGAGCATTAAATCCCGGACAGGCTCCTTTTGAGCATGGGGCCTGAGTGACTCAGGTCCCGTACCCATAAAGCCAGGCCTATGCTTCCAGCTGCATCAAGCCACCAGCTTCTCTCTAGCAAGAGGAGACCTAAGCTCTAGCCTGGCTCTGCTGTATGTCCATTAGAAAGCTTCACCACTTCTCTGGTCTTCAGTTTCCCCAAGCGTAAAACGGTGACAAGAAGCTCTCCTTTGTGGGGCTCTTGGGAGAGATGAAGGAGCTGTGACACGACATTCTGGTAAGTGATGAGAAATGGGGGTGTCACTCAGTCTGTGTTCACTGCCACCGGGAGCCTCATGTCCCCATCTGTCAACTATGGAGAAGACTTCTTGTTGGTGACCGTGAGGCTGACGTCAAAGCGAGACATTTTCCAAAGACATATTGCAACGCAGTGCTCCCAGGCCCAGCACACCAGTACTTGACCAATCAATGAGGGGATGTTGACTCTTGTGAATGAAACATACAACTACACTCTGGGTTTCGCCCATGATGCACAAGGCTGCTATGAAACCTGCAAGAGCCAGCTGTCAAAATACTTGGTAAACTAAAATTCCCTGGCCCTGCTGGGGCCACCGCTGGCATTTTACGCAGACTGTGCTCCACCTGCTGGACAGGCCTGCTGCAGCTGCGCAGCCTCAGTCAAGGTACTTGGCCTCTCTGTGTCTCAGCCTCCCGCTTCTGTAAACTGGGCGACGGCAATGCCCAGGCCTCAGAGGGCTCTGTGAGGGTCAGATGAGCCAACACAGAGGCGGGGCTCTCACCGAGGCCTGAACTGGCAGCTGGGGCGGAGCTACTGAGCCTGAACTGCCCAGCCAGGAGTGCAGAGTTAACGAGGTAACAGTCGTCTCTGAAGGAAAGTCTCAGTGGTCGCTGGGCTTGAGAATAAAGTGGGAAAAAAAACAAAAGCAGAAAAACAACTCTGCCCTTCCTGACTCCTAAAGACTATGAGGCACATGGGTCCGGGCTGGTGAAGCCCGCTGAGTTGCACTGAGTAAAGGCCAGGCAAGAGGGCATTGTTACTGCTCCACAGAAAGGGTTTCACACTGCTATCATTCCCCACTTCAAACACGGGAAAAACAAGAACCACAGGGCATCCCCTTCCTGGTGAGCGGCGCAGTCTGGTTTCCTCACGGGGCCGACCCGGGCCAGTCTCTAGAACTCACCCTAGACGGGCAGCAAAGACCTAGGTTACCTCAGGAGAGAGCAAGGCTGAGCCACGGAAAATGTCCTAGCAGAAAACAGAACATCTGCTGACTAGAGGTAGGCTGTAGCAGCACACGAAGCCTTAGAGCAGGAGGGCCAACAGGAATCATCAGAAAACTTTCTTTCCACAAGAGAATCCTGGAGAAGGTGGAATTTCAGGAGGAAGCACAACGAGTGAAGGTGATCAGAGCAACATGTCTGTCCTACCAGGGGGGAGCCCAGGCTAAGAGCCTGGCCCTCACCCCAGCTATCCAAGCACCTCTGGGAAACCCCTGGGGTGCCAGGAAATGACTCAAAAGCCTCCCACCCACCCTCTTTGTCATTTTACCACTGAGGTTCAAAGATAGGAAGGGTGCCCCAGTCACCCTGTCACTTAGGGTCAGAGTGGGACTTGAACACGGGTCCTGAAGTCACAGGAAGTGCCTGCCCTCCGACACCATCCACTCTGCTCTGCTCCTCTGAGGTAAGGAAGAGGTCACAGCCCACCAGGCCTCCCTTCCAGGCCCCAGGGCCCAGCCCACTGTGGTTTCTGAAGATGGAGAACATAGCACCAGCCACCGAAGAATCCTTCAGGGATAAGAACGGTCCAGCTAGCAGTCTCTTTTCAGTCCTCTTCCTACCATCAAAATGAAGTCTGGGACGGTGCTAATGTTTCTGGCACTTGCTAATCTCAGATCAGGACAGACAGCAGGCACGATGTTTTGTTTTCGTTGGATCTATTGTTATGGTTGCCCTCTATTTATGGCAACACTGATTTCTCCGCTTACACTACTGATGTCATTTCCCGGCAAATAGCTTTAAGTGAAAGAATGAGTAGATGAAAACTGTATTTTAAAGATTGCTTAATGGTCTTAATTTGCAGACTTTTCTTTAGCAGTGATAGTTGACATGTGTGTCAAATTGTGTGGTTTTCAAAATGCTGTTACGTACAGTTTAGCTTGGGGAACAGTGTGAGTGAAACACGTGCATCCCACTATCTCTCCAGACCTCAGCGGAAACATGCCTTCTGGATGAGTCCAGCTCTAATTCACATCTGAAATGCTATAGGAGCTCGGGTACTGACATAAACATTTTGAGACTCAAAAACCATGTCTGGATGAAAAAGCAGATAAGTAACCCCGCACAGCTCCCACTGCTGTTTCAGTTGGTGGGGTCTCTTCCTCCCTGAGCGCCACCCTCCAGATGCAAAATTCCTCTCTATTCAACAGTTCAATAGAATTGTAAGTGACACGTGCTTCTAACAAGCCCATTTAACCAAACTGGTGCAGGCAGGGACCAGACGCCCGCCAGCAAAGCCAGGACGGGCGCACCAAGGGGAAGGACCCCAGGCCTCGGGCAGCCGCAGCCGTACCTTCACGTCCTCCACCTTCATGCGTGTGCCCTCCTTGCCCACGAAGATGTCGTCGATGTCCACCAGGATGTAGCGGTCCAAAGGCAGCGAGAGGCGCTTGCCGGTGAGGAAGGCCACGGCATCAACAAAGATGAGCTTGTGCAGCCAGAAGCTGAGGTTGTTGCCAAACAGCACGCGCTGGATGCCGTCGTGGAGGCCGAGGTCCTGGACCACGGTGGCGTGCAGCGCGGCGTGCAGCCCGGCGTCAGCACCCAGGTGCGGGATGGACTCGGACGAGCGTGTCTTGGCCAGCAGCACTGGCTCGTAGGTGGAGTGGTTCGACTGGAACACAGTCCAGTCCTCGCCGGGCAGCACACCCTTCTCCACCTCGCTGGGCCGGGTCACATAGAGCAGCGGGGACTTGGGGTTGATGCTGCAGTCTTTCAGGCCCAGGTTCGAGTGCAGGAACAGGGGGAAGCCCTTGAGCTGCGCACTCAACAGGCTGTTCTCGTTGGCCTGCAGGGGAGTGGGAAGTGGGTCAGATCTGGAGCTGCTAGGGCCCCAGGTCTTGGGGGTCATGTCAACAGTGTTCACCAAGGTTCACGGGAGGCTAAGCTAGCTGTGCAGGCCCCTCAGCACACCCCCGTCAACACACATGCAGGGCTCACCGAAGCCAGGCGCCAGGGTCCTTTGCTGGCCGGGAGGTAGGTACTCCTAGTGACCAAGTGGTGGAGGCACTGCTGTACTGCCCACTTACAATGAGCGGACTGAGGCCCAGAGGGAGTTTGCCCAAAACCAGAGGATTGTCCAGCAGCGGAGAGCATGACTCTGCCACTAGACTGCCTCTCCTTGGGCAGGTTATATAACCTCTCTGCCTCAGTTTCCTCCTCTGTAAAAGGTAGAGAATGTAAAGATGGAAAATGCCTCCTGTCACGGAGCACAAGGAGTGTTGAAGAGCACCTTGTTCAGAACAGGGCCAGTGGCAGCTCATTCTGTCCCCTATCAGCCTGGGGGCTGGAAGGGTGGGTCAGGTTCCTCTGTTACCCCATTTCACAGGAGGCTTTGAGGGAGCTGCCTTGGTGCGCTCTGGCTGGGAGAAACCACAACTCACAGCCAGGTGAGCCTGGGGCCTGTGCGTCTGACCACCTGTTGTCTGAGGTCTGTTGCCAGGGGTTTCCAAAAGGGCACATGCTACGCCATCTTGCCTTTGGGAGAAATCTTAAGTGGATGCCAGTGCAGAGGAAAACAAAGAGAAGGTTCTGCTGGAGTGCGGGAACAGACGTTCTGCCTCACAGTATTCCCAACCCCAGATTACTCTAAGCACCCCAGGGCCATCCCACCCCCTCACAGGAGTCCAGTTCCTTGTGCCTCCCTTCTCCGTCCCAGGCCTGCTGCTGGGATGGGCAGACAGTACTCACAGACTCTTTCCTCTATCCTAGGCTCACAGCCCCAAGACAATTCTCACCCTGCCAGCCGCCTACCTCAGGATAAGGTGCAACTTGTCTATGTCCCTGTTCCAAATCCATTCTGTCTTGGACCCGGTAAACTCCTGCTCAGCCTTCAAAACTCAAAGCATATACCCGCTTCTCTGCACTGGCTTCCCTGGGAACATTAAGCCTCAGCTGCGGCACTTCTCGCGGGGGCTGCTGTGTGATCTGCACAGGGTCTCTCTCCCCCATCAGTGTCCTCTCAAGGGCAGGGGATATATCATCTCTACTTTTGAATCCCTGGTGTGGGAGCAAACACATGTTTGATGAGTAACTGGATTTTTACAAAGAATGAAAGAACAGGCATAGCTGTTCAATACAAGTTTCATTTGTTCAATCCACAACTATTGACCATGACAGGGACTATGTTAAGTGTCAGAGATACAGTGAGAATACACAGGCATGGCCCCTGCCCTCATGAACAGGAAGAGAGACAGGAAGACAGACAATAAACACACAGCAGAAATAAACATAACAATTCATTGTAGTTCACGCTGTGCAAGGGAGATTCCCATTTTATGAGCATAGATAACTGAGCATAATCATCTGGCTCAGGAAATGCTTCCTGGAGAAAGGAACCTTTGAATTAAAACGTAGAGGATGAGTACGCAACACCTAGAGAAAGGTAGGGGCCAAGAAGAACAGCAAGTTCAAAGAACAGCAAGTGTAAAGGCCCTGGGGTAGGAAAGCTCAGCACTGTCAAGAAAGCAAGAGGCCAGCAGAGTGCTCAAGAAAGAGAGGAGATGTAGCAGAAAGGTCCTCTAAGGCCAGGGCCATGGGACCCTGGAGGCTTGAAGTAGCAGGGGAAGCCATCAGAGACGCCATTGTATCATTTTGAACAGAGAGATGACAGGTTACAACTTGCGTTTTTAAAAGCACCATGGGGCTGCTATGTGGAGAATGAGTGTGGTAGGGCAAAGCAGCAGGGGACAAAGGACCCCACATGAGGTTGGAGAGGGAGCAGGGTGGTGCACAGGGTCCTAGAGAGATGGCCCGGCAAGTGCTGTCCAAGGGTACTCAGCCCAGGAGCTGCCTCTGCCCAGAGGGGGCCTTTCAGTACTCTTCTCCATGCAGAGTGCTTTTTTTCTGATTCCCACAAAGCCTCCTCAAGGCCTTGGCCTTGGAAATGGTGATAAGGGGCCTGCATTTGATCGTCCAAACACCAGGAGTACCTGCCAACTCCCCACTCTGTCCTGAGCCAGCCTCGGGTGTTGAGACCCAAAGCAGAAACCCGTCTGGAGACCCCTTCCAGTCCTAGGCTCCCCCCACCCTGCACTGCCCCTCAATCGACACCAGCCAAGGATGGAAACTGCTCAGGCTGTGTGGGCAAAGCAGGGTGCGGGGGTTGGGGGGCTGGCAAAATTTCAGGCCCTGTCTATCACCTGCTGTGACCTGGGCGACCACACTGGACCACAGGCACTGGGAATCCTATTTCAAAGTCCCGGTCCTGAGCTGACTGCCAGACAGTGGTAGCTCCGCCAGCTGCCCAGCTGGGAGATGTCAAAAAAGGGAGAAAGCCAAGTTGCTGACTATCCACCCTGGTTGGCAATAAAAGGAACCAGCTGGGACGGGAACGGAGGGTAAGCCTCACATCACAGAGACTGACCACCACCGCAGGCTGGCCACGGAAGGGAATCCCTCCTGCCCTCAGCACGGAGAGCCCACTCAGGAGACAACAAGTCATCCAAGGGTCATCCAGGCTGAAGAGGGAAGGCCTGGTCTGGGAGCCGGAAGGCCTAAGACAGTAAGTGACTGGATGACCTTGGAACCCCACATCTCTCCAGGCCTCTGCTCCCTAATCTGGTCAGTTTCCTCTTATGGGGTGAGAAAGCTCGAGGGTGGCAGTCAAATCTTGGCTCTGACTGACTAGTTGTGTCACTCCAGACAACCATCCAACTTTGGGGCCTCCATCCCATCCCTGAAAATAAAGAGCCTGCTTTACAGGGTGGCTGCGAGGCGCACACACAACTGGGCCTACAGAGCAATGAGCTCAGGCCTGCCAGGTGGGGCACTCTGGTCAGCACTCTGCCAGGGTGTGCTCAGCCCGGAGACCCTGAAGCTTCAAGGCTGAACCTGGTGATAACGTGCTTGGTCCCTCCCTCAGAGACCTCACAGGGCACATACTGTCAGAGCCATGAGTGCTCATGCCAGCTGTGGTTGCTGGATGTGGTGACAGCAGCAGGCACTGTGAATGGCCCCACTTTCCAGGTGGGTTGAGTAGCCCACCCCAGATCACTCTGCTTAATCAGTGACAGAGCCTCTGAACTGGAGTCTGGCCCCTGCTCTCACACTGACCTGGGGACCCAGCACTAATGGGGGTTTGAAAGGGACAGTCTGCAGATCCCTGGGTCCACAAGCCTCTGGTCTGGCCAGCCCAGGGCAGCACTGATGGGGACTTTGCCAAAAGAGGAGCTGACCACCAGAGGGCACCCGTGTGAGCAAAGCGCTCCAAAGCTCTCCAAAGCTGGGGTCTTGTCTTATGCAACAGGACAGGAAGAGGCTGGAAGGCCTGGAATTGTGCTGACCCCACAGGGAGACTCTGAGCACCTCCTGCCCCTCCCTGCACCTGGAGAGCAAAGAATACCATGGTGCTAAATAGATCCAAGCCCTCTTACACCACCCATGTTCAAGGACCCCAGCCACAGCCTGGTCCCCAGAGATGGTGAGTTGTGTGCACTGGATGCAAACTCTAATGCAAATTTTACCAAATGAATGGCATTTAAGGCTCCTAGACAAAGGCATCTGCAGCCAGACTGCCTGGGTTCAATCCTAAATATGTTGAGCGCAGGCACAGCTCTTACCACTCTGCCTCAGTCTCCTTCTCTCTCAAGTCAAGGTGCTATCTGCCTGCCTCGGAGGACAGTGATGAGTGCTAAATGAGCTCATCTGTGTGAAGCACACAGGACAGTATGTGGTGTGGGGAGAGTCCTCAATAAATGTCAGCACGGGAACGATCCTCGATCCTCGGGCCTGCAGTTCTGACTCAGACTTCACAAAGTTCATGGCAGGAAAGGGAACAGAGGCCAGGAGAAAACCCAGACATGAGGACAGTTGATTGTAAAGCCGTAAGCCAGGCTGGCATTTTCCAGAGGTGTTGTGAAAAGCCAGTTGGGTCATAAACCTCACCAGCTGGGGCTCCTGCAGGACTGTGAAGGGCCTGCAGCTCCTGGGCCCACAAAACCCTCGTGGAGGCAGAGCACCCTGCTCATTAGTGTGTGAAAGAAGACACCAGAGGAAACCTGGACGAGACCCAGCCCCTCCCCACACAGGGCAAAGGGCACCCGACAAGTGTTGGGGGTCAGGGGGGCCTGTCGGCAGACACAGGTCACTCATGACCCCTCTCTGGCTTCTCTCCCTGTTCACATCAAGCAAGCATATGCTTGGGGCCTGTGCAGGTACAGGCCCCGCTGCCTGGAGAGCCCGCAGCACAGAGGGCCAAGCAGCTCCTGCCCTCACTCCTGACAGGTACTTTGTCACGGATGATGCCCTGGTCATTCCATCAGACACAACCAAGAGCCCAGACCCATCGCCCTTGATGTGCTTTCCCAGCTCTCTCTTTTTGCACTTGCCCCATCTGCCATGCTGTCTGTATCTGCAGACCGTGTTGGCCAGCCCAGCCTGTTGTGCTGAAATGTCAGCCCCCAAAGAGCAAGGACTTTGGCCACCTCCATCATCACTGTCCCTGGGGCCCAGCACAGGACCAGTAAACGTGGCTGAATGAAGGAAGAGATGCCCCACGTACCCACCAACAGTCCCAGCCAACGTGTGCATCCCTCTTGCAGGTAAGAAACCCCCAGCCAGGCTCTCTGCACGCCCCGTCCAGCTTCCCAGCTTCCCCTCCCTGAAGGCAGATTCTCCATGACACTCTCAGCAAGGATCCCAACCCTAACAGTTTCGGGGGGACCCCACAGAGCCCAGAGCAGCTCCCCTACCCACTGGGATCACTTTCTCTTTCTTCCAGTGCAAAATGGCTCCCCTTGGGCAGTCCAGGAAGCCCACGCCCCGCCACAGCCAAAAGGAAATGGCACCAGATCCAGGCCCCAAACTGTCTAGGTCTGGGGTCTGGCTCTCCGGCCCTGGCTCTGCACAGCCTCAGACCCGTCACTTTACCCTCCTAGATTCTGTTTGCGCATCTGCAAAGTGGGGACACTTCCTGTCTCTTGGGGAGACGATAGTGATGGGTTTCGAGGGACCCAGCAGAGCATGTCCTCTCACACCGCGCCCCATCCCAGGCCTCCTTCAAGCACGTGCCTGCTGTGTCTGGTCCCAAGCATGCAGGCCATCCCCTGCCACGTGCTCCTCATCAAGGCTGACACCTGCAAGGCACTGCGCAGGCAGCAGCACGTGAGCCCCAAGCGCTGCACACAGGCCACCATCTAACTCGCACAGCACCCCTGAGAGCCAGGCACCCCCGTGAGACCCATTGTACAGATGAGAAGGGCAGGCACTCGGCTAGCCTGTGTGGGGCTCCGCACTGCCCCGGGACCCCGTTACCTTGAAGAAGCCAATGATGCCCACGCCATATGCCACACAGTACTTGTCCAGCAGCTCCCGGTTCCAGGCATCCAGGTTCACGTACTTAAGGATGTTCTCATAGATGATAAGGGCAAAGCGGCCCCGGCCTTTGTCGGTGAGTGTGGGCATGTCGCCCTTGCCCGGGGCGATCTCTGTGCGGTACTTGAAGCGGCTAGACTCCAGGATGGCCACCACCTCCTGGCCCAGCTGTGAGTAGAGGCTCTCCACAAACACCAGCACCAGAGGGTCCGTGCGGGAAGGGGCCACCGCCTGCACGGGCTTGAGTGGCAGTAGGCGGCTGGGGGCCACGGGTGGCGGGTCCCCACAGTCAGGCTCAGGGGCATCCACCGAGGGCTCCAGGCCTCGCTTCCAGCCATATAGGTAGTACGCTGAGACAAAAACGCTAAACAGGCAGAAGACGAACAGCAGGAAGAGGACAGCCTGTGGGGACACGTGCCGACATAGCCTGCGGAGGCGTGCCAGGGCGGGCATCCTGGCCCCAGGGACCTTGGCCACCGGAGACCCGGCCTGCCCTGGCTCACCCCAAGGCCCCACACAGGAGGAGATACCAGAGTCACCCACTTTTCAACAAATTCACAGACACTCCACAAGCAACGCCCTCAGAGGGCAGTGGCAGCGGAGGATCCGGGCCCCCGGCCTTTCCTCCCAGCCAGGGGCGCAGTCCGCAGGCTGGTTGCGCTCCTTCCTTCCTCTGCGCCCCTTTATGTCACCATGGCAAACCCCCACGTGGTCCTGTGCACAGCAGAAGTGCCCCCAGGGCGTCAGGGCCTCCTGGGGAAGTCGGGCAGCAGACGGAAGGACACAGCGCAGGCCCAGGGATGCCGCATGCCGCTCACTCCGAGGGAGCCCAGGGGCCAAGGCTGTGGAGAGAAGAGTCAGAGTGTGGGTGTTGGGGTCAGCCAGCTGTGGACACACAGGCCCTGACCTAGCTGCGCCCCAGTCCCAGCCTAGCTGCCCACTCAGGCAGCATGAGGTGGGGCAAGTTCCTTAATCCTGAGCCTGAGTTCCCCCATCTGTGAAATGGGGCCGATGATAGCACGCACCTCACAAGAGGCTGGGGGATTAAGTCCAATAAGGTATACCCATCACTCAGAGAAGTGCCTAAAGCATGCGATATACAATGGAGGTTAATTATCAGAGTCCAAGACTAGACCAAGGAAACTCCTGGAGCAGAAAAGGCCAAGAGACCCCTTGTGACAATAACAGGGCACCCTGGTGGAGTAGCAGTTGGGTCAGTCTCCTCTGAGGAAAAGCAGTCCATATGTATCCCAAGCACCGGGGTTCACATCCTGGGTCTTGGGCAATGACCAATAGGAGCAAAAAATTAAAAAATAAAATGAAGTGCTTCTTCCTCCTCTCTCTACCTTCCTATATACTTGCCTCCATTCCTGCTGCACCTTCCCTTTAAAAAAATTTAAAAAAAAAAAATATGCTTGTAAGGACTGATAACTACAAATACAATTCTAAATCATAAGCCAGCACCATGTCCCCATTTTCCGCTCACCCACAGAGCTTCCCCACCCCGACGCACTGCACTCTCTGAACAGGCCCGGCAGCCCCATCCAACACATAAAAAGACTAAGGCTCTGGCAGAACAGCCAAGCCAGGATTCAAACTCAGGACCATGCAGCATCAGTGCCTTGGCTGACACAAGGTGCCGTCTCTCAAGTATCAGCGACCTCATCTGTGGAATTCCACCCCTGTGCAGGGGTGGGGTGGAGGGCTGAGTAAACTGATCTGTGGAATTTGGCATAAGCGACACACAAGAAACAGCAGCTTAGGGGAAAGGGTAGTGGAAAAGGACACTGGAACCCTGGTGGGATTAGTGTCAAATACAGACTGAGAGGCAATTTCAAAATCCTAAAATGAAAATAGCACTGTGAACGAAAGAAATAATGAAAAGTACTATCAAACACTTTTAAATGGCAACTGTCAGTATTTGCCCCTAATGTGACAGGCATTTCTTATCCCAGGGGACATGCCCATATACGCACAGTCCAGCCCAGACAGCAGGTGACCTAACACCCTGCCTGGAGGGGCCTGCACTTGCCACGGGACTGGCAGCGAGGCATCTCCCTCACTGGGCCTACGTCCACCCAAGCAGCCAGAACTCTGGGTTCCTGCCACCCCTTCCGCCCGAGCCCTGCCCAGGCACACCGCCTGCACTAGTCTCACTGAAGACCCTCCAGGCACAACCACTACACAAAGGCCCCACATCCTCATTGGGAACTGCACCCCCACCGTGGGGTTCCAGTCTCCCTTCAAGCAGAGAGGAAGATAGCCAGCAGGGGGGCTTCCCATGGGAAGTGGGATGGGGGGGTGTGAGGTGCAGAGGTGTGAGGGCCCTGGCTGGCACTGCCAGGAAGAGAAAGCAGGCCTCAGTCTTGGACTTGGAAGTGAGATCTTCAAAATCTGCGCCCCCCCAAGGGCAGCCCCAAGACGACGTGCTCAGCGTGGGCACAGAACACAGAAACCTCACAATTCTCTTCCAGGAACTTATCCTCGAGGTAGCACTCACAGAGAGAAGAGTGTAAAGATTTCCCTGCAAGAATATGAGCCCCACTGCTTTTGTTGTTTATAATAACAAACGCTAAACAAAAGGGGATTGTATTTAACAATTATAATGCAAGCATGTGATGAAATTCCAGGAAGCCATTAACAATATATCGAAGAAGGACATTTACTGACATCGAAGTACAATTGCCATACATTGCTGAAGTGGAAAATAATATAAAACAGTATGTATGGACATTTTTCTGTTAAATGTTTATACATAGGCTAGAAAATAGTACTAAATCTAAAAAGAGCCAACAAAATTTAGCAATGCTTATCTCAGAGTGATTTTTATTTTCCTCTTTCTGCTTGTTTCCTAAATTTTCTACAATAATCATTTATTATTTTGTGGGGGGGAAAAAAAGGATAACAAATATTTTAAAAGAAGCAAGAGGCAGGGGTGTGAAACGAGGAGACACCTGGGATCCCAGGTCTGCTCCAGCACTGCCGGGATGAGCTGTGCAACCCCAGCACCCTGCCCCTCTGGGCTCCTGACTCTTGGAGACAGGCACGGGCCCGGAAGGTCTCTGGAGGTGGAAGCACCCTACCATTCAGTCCCACCTGGGTGCAGAACAACATGGGGTGGAGGGAGCAGTCAAATAGGCAGGTACCTTAGAGCTGGGGGAAGGGGACAAGCGTTAAAGAGAGGGACAGAGAGGGCTTGAGAAGACTAAGGGGCACCTAACCTCCGGTGGTGGAAGCGGTGGGCGGGGGGCGGGGGGTGCTGGAGGGGTATATGCCACAGCTTGGAGGGGAGGAGTGTGAGGAGCTTTCAGAGACTCCCTGCATTCCAGCAGAGAGCAGAGTAAGAAGGTACCCCATTCCTGGGAGGAGGCAGAGGCAGGACAAGGTGACTGGTCCCTGTGTGGCCAGTGTGCCCTGGGTGCCATGCCACACTGAGAAGGGCAGCCTTCTGCCCTGCAGCCACAGAGAGCCCGCCCCTCGGCTGGCCTGCTGCCAGGACCTGAGGACAGTGTGTTGGGAGGTAGAGCTGCCCACGATGGTGCCCTGTCTCCCAGCAATGCCTGGGGCACCTCCCCACTGCACCCACCCAGCACTGGTCCCTACCCCTGCAGGCCTGTCCACTGTATTCACAGCCTGTGCGTGAGGGATGTAGCAGCAGGCCAGGTGGCAAGGACCCTTGTAGGAATCTAACATTTTCCCATAAAAAACATGCATATATCCTGAAAATGCTGTCACTTTTCAAGGACTCCAGACCCTGCCCTTCCAAACCCCTCCATGGTCGACAGCCCTGGAATGAGAGTCTAAGCCAGTCGGCTTCCTTCAAACCCCAGCCTCACCCCCGGGGCTGTGGGATCTCAGACAGGTTTCCTGACTTATAAAGTAAGACTCCACTTTCCAAAGCTGTAACAACTACGTGAGCTGCTTCTGATAAGGTGCTCGGGACCATGTGCGGCACAACGTACAGTGTCAGTCACCACTGTCACATACTCTTGCTGCTCGTTCTACGTCCTCACACTGGGTCATACCAGCCCGCAAAGCACTGTCAGGTTACACGCACTCTCTCATGTGTCTCCAGCAGCCCCCAGAATCAGAGTCCCCATGTTCAGAGGCCATGGCCTTTCCTGGGGGCTGGGTGACCAGGGGCCAACTGGGAATGCCCAGTGGCGAGTGAAAGCCCTGGTCTGGTCCGAGTGGGTAAATGAAGAAAGAGGGTGAACTGACTCATGGGAGTGGGGGCAGCTGCTTGGTGAATAAAGTGCAGGTAGTCAGGGTCCTGGCAGGGGTTCCCGGCACCCACCCCAGGGCAACTCCCTTCAAGGCCTGGAGCCACCATTCAGGGCCCTCCACAGGGTCCTGCATTCCAGAGGCCCTGTGGTGCAAGGAATGGAGAACTGGGGGGTTTCTAATTCCCCTGGAGCCACCAAGTCCTCCAGGACAGCTGGGGACTGAGGCCTCCACATGCCCCTACCGCCTTGCCCGAGCCTGAGCACATCACCAGTCATTCTAAATTCCAGCCTCCACCAACCGTGCTGCGTCTGGGTCATGCATCTAGAATCCACTGCCTGAACCTTTCAGGACACTTAGTCATCCTTCAAAACTCTAGTTCTCAGAAGTCACCTCCAAGCGCAGCCCACATTCCTGTCCTCGACCCTATCGCCATAGTGCTGGAAGCTGCAGGTGGGATCCTCTGTCCTGCACAATGCTTTCCTTTAATGTGAGGTCAGTTATCAACATTTAAAGCAGGATATTTCACATAAAAGTCAGAACTTCTAGTTTCTCTTTAAAAAGAGCACATTCTGGTGACACTGGGCACTCATCACCCTAACGACCGCCGGCAGAGGCACCTAACAGTGCTGGCCTCAGACAGCGGGCCTGGGAATCTCCAGTTAACCCGGCCCCACACCCTGCATTTAGCTTCCTGGCCCAGCCTGGGTGCACCTGAGTGCACGGTCCCTGAAGAGTAGATGTTGGTGTTTCTGCACATGGTCTGCACCCACAGTCCGCAGACCTCAGGTCAAGTCCAGCACTTCGCTCCATGTGAGCAGGCCCTGCCTGGTGCCAGGCACCCAGAGGCCCTCTACAATGCCAGTCCCTTCCTTCCCTGTCCCCACATGCCTGGCTACCCAGAAAGGCAAGGACAAGTTCAGTTCACTGGAAGCTCCCACCACTTCCCCAGGCCCCAATCTTTACTCAGCATGCAGGACATGAATGAAGAGTTACTACTATTAGTCCCAATTTACAGACGAGACTGAGGCTCTAGGTGAAGGGACTCACCACGGTTACAAAGGAAACGACTACCTCTTGACTCAGACAGGTTTCCTGCCTGAATTCAAATTTCATCTGTCATTTCTCTATGGAGCCAGTGGTTTCTATAATAAAAATAAAAACAATACCATTAAAATCATCATCATTGTCATTTTTTCTTTACCGTTATCATGTATTGAGCATTTTAGCATTGCCTGACACAATGCTACGTGGACACTTTTATATCCCTTATATCTTTAATTCTTACAATTAATACTGTCATTATTCACCTTTACTGTCAAGGAAAATGAAGCTCAGAGAGGTTAAGTCACTTGCCCCAAATCACACAGCTAGTCTGTCAGTGAAATTTGAAGCCAGACCCAATGAGAGGCTCTAGAGCCTGCAGGGAAACTTTGGCTGGAATGGTGAGAGGATGGGAGAGCCTTAGCCAGGCTCCCACTGTGCTCTCCCAGTCCTAGGCCTGGCTTTCCCTGCCAAGGTGCTAGGATAATGAATGAGATGCTCTAGTCGTCATGGAGACGCCATGGCAACGCTGCACTTTCGGGAAATACCACAGGAACTGTGGCCACTGCTCTGGAGTTGAAAGTCACTCCCTACCCAACCCCGACTCCAAAATACTCGGGTTCCCTCTCAGTCCTCTCTAAGACTCAGAGAGAAACAAGGCAGAGGTACAAGAGGCCATGCTGTCTAGAGACCGGGACAGGGATGGGGCTAGCTCTGCCCTGTACAAACAGGTGGACACCGGGAGTGAGACCAAGAGCTCCCTGTGACTTTGCTTCTGTGCCTTTCACCCATAAATATAATCCAACTCACGTGTACTGGGTGTCGACTACCTGCAGCAGGCGTACCATGAAATACTACCTGAATTACGCTATTTGCCCCAATAGTCAGAGGTGGCCGTTCCATGGCTGCTAGCCTGGCAGTTAGGAGATGGCTCAGACAGGAGCCATCCGCCTGGGCTTGACTCGTGTCCATTACTTCCAAGCCTGTGACCTGGAAGCAAATCTCTCCATTTCTCTGGGCCTCAGTTTACTCAAATGTAAAATAGGGTTTGTATTATTTTACTATCTTGCAGGGTTGCTACCAAGACAGAGAGATGGCCTGTGTCAAACCTTCAGCTCAGCTCCTGGCACACAGTGATACAGGCTCATTAAATTATTATCCAGTCAGTAGATTTGGAAACAGAGGCTCAGGGAAAAGCTGGCCCAAGGCCATACATCATATTAGCTGTGGCTCCAGAGAGAGGGAGGGAGTCCAATTTGGGAGCACCAGGAGTCAGGAACAAGAGGACCATCACCCCTGCTGCCTCGCTCTGTAGTTCCTGAGCAGCCCTAGGCACCCGTGCTGGGCATGAAGACGCAGGGGCTTTACAGCCTAGGTGTGATGATGCCACGGGAAGAAAGAGGAGAGGTCTCCAGAGCCCTGCATGCGCACCAGCCCGGACTTTATTTCCTGCCTGCGCCATTCCTGACAATGCCTTGCGCTCCCTGATGCACCCCACACACATGCGCACAAATGCACAGGCAAACTCACTTGGAGCTGACCTGTTCAGATGGTGTCATCACAGGTGTCTGGGCCACGGGTACAAGCATGGAGGTGCGTGGGGAGGGGTGGCTGAGAGGAGCTAGAGGGAGAACCCTGCAAGCAGCCTCCAAAGGATGTGAACAGGCTTAGAGATGAGGAACGGCTGCAGGCCAGGCACTGGTGGCCCTACATGCAATCCCAGAGCCACACCCCACAGCTGATCCAACCCCTCCCTGCCTGTCACACCCCCGGCACAGTCACCCCACCACCCACTACCCAGCCACACCCCACAGTCGCCCAGCTCCATGGGCCACCAAGTCCCAGCCAGCCCCACCCACTATGTACAGCACAGCAAAGAAAACCCTCCACATTTGTTTCCCAGCTGTGCGGGAGTTTCTCCAGCGCAATTACACCCCTGAGACCTGAGACCAGAAGCAAATCCCTTCCTCTGCTGGAATGCTCAGTGCCCCACCCCCCCACAGCCCCTGCAGTGCTGCCTGGCCAGGGGCCAAGCTGCTGCTCATCCGTCACCCAGAATCCAGGGCTGCCACTAGGGACCTGAAGCAGTGGCTCAGTCTCAGGGCCTCTCGGCTCACCGTCCGTCTTGCAGGAAACATAAGGAGACACTGAGGCCCAGAGAGAGAGCAGGACTCACTGCGGTTGCACCAGGGCTGCCCCACCCCCACCTGCCTACCTTAGCCCACTTTTTGGTCACTAAAACCCTGCCCATCCTTCTCCAGGGCCAGCCTCAGCCAGGACTCTGATGCCTGCGGACTTCAAAAGTCCTTGATGCACTCCCCCCACCCACCTATATCCCACTATGCGATGCTCGACTCATATTGCCAGATGTTGGCTGCTCCTGCAACAGAACGCTGGTCCCCAACTTCACAAGAGCTTTCCAGGGTAAAGACAGTCCCAAAGCTAAAGGCTTTATGAAACATGAATTTCCATTTATGAGACATGATATGCCCATCCTACATGCTGCTATTGAACCCTTACAACAGCAAAGCAGGACCTACGTTCCTCATTTTACAGCTGAAGAAACTGAGGTTCAGAGAGGGCCCACGGCCTGCCTCAGCCTTCAGAGTTAAAGAAGCGATGATTGGTCATCTCCGCACATGGCCTGGCTCCAGAGTCCCAGCTCATTACCCTTCAGCAGCATGGACTCTGCCTTGTTACTGAGGACAGCTGACACACATCAGCGCCCCACACAACCTACCTCTGCTCCCTCTGCTTCTCTTTCTGCTTTTGTTTTCATCCATTTTATGTGTTTTAACATCAAAAGCAGCCTCATGGAAGCAGACCAACAAATCATCCATCAATCAACAGGCAAACAAAGCATGAAGCCCTAGTTCCCTCCCAGGTTCTCAACCGGGGACTGGTTCTGGGTTCCCTGGCAGGGATGTCCAACAAGAAACCTCAGGAGCTCAGACCCCACTGGGTTGAGAATTTGTCTCTCTTCCAAAAGGGCCTGAGTTAGGAGTTTACCTTTGCACCAAGTCTAAAAAAATGCTTTACTGAGCAAACAAACAAGACAGCTGCAGGGAGGGGCAAAGAGCCAGCAGGTCATGACCAGCTGCCCTCCTGTCTCAAGGTTAAGCTCTACCCCTGCCCACGGAAGCTCCTAGGGCAGATCAAGGTGGGCAGGCCCTCACAGGGCATGCTATTCGTTAGCCCATAAAGCTGCCAAAATGAGGCTCTCTCCGCTCGACCCCCAATACATTTACAATAGAGCCGATTCCTAACTACTTTTCTCAGGTTCTGATCATAGGCAGCGGAAAGGAATGGCCTATTTCTCTGCAAATATCACAACTTCCCTTGCTGACAGCTAACATTGACTGAGCTTCTGTTCATTCACCAGCCCCACACCAGGGCTGTGCTGAGAGCTTTCCCTGATTCATCACACTGAGTCCTCACATGCCGAAAGGTGAGGTCCCTGTACTTTACAACAGATTAGGAAGCCTAAGCTCAGAGAGGGTTGGTAACCGACTCAAGGTCACACAGCTGAGCAGAAGAAAAGTTAAGGGGCCCAAACTAGTCCAACTCAGAGCCCCTGCTTATAACCCCTGTAAAAGAGTACCCCGTACACCACAATTTTTTTTCTTCTAAAGGAAAGATACAGAGTAGGGAGTCAGTCAGGAACAGAGAGGAGGAAGGAGCATTTTTTATTTTTATTTTTATTTAATTGTTCACACTGGTTGTTTCCCTAGGACTCAGGACTTGAACCCAGGGGTGTGTGGCCTGTGCTCCTTCGGAGGCAACTGACCTAACTGCTCTCCACCAGGGCACGCCTCCATGCTATTCTTGAGATAAGGTCTTCAACACAGGACATCCGGAAAGACAGTTCCTGCCATGACCAGACCCGAGGCTGCCTAAACACAGGTGTGCACAAGCTTCTCAAGCAATGGGAAAACATTCACTGGCAGAGGGAACATTAAGGCTCCCCAGAAAGACAGTATCTTAGCCAGAGGGGCCTCATCTTCCCCTGACCCAGGAGCACAGGAGCTCCACATGAGAAAGAGGGGCTGTCACTGTGCCCCAGGCAGAGGAGAAGTAAGAGTGAGGATCAGAAGCAGGTGATCCCAGCAGATGAGCCAACAGACAATAGTGACCAGCATGCCTCGTGGGGCTGCCGCATGCAGGTACTATGCCAAGCACTTCCCATCCATGACCTCATTTATTCATCATTCATTCCCAATGAAGCAGAAACAAGCTTATCAGACCCAGAACTTCTCCCTCCCTGACACCTCTCAGAAGAGCCGAGAAATGCTGGTTAGTCTCAGCCGCTACGCTGCCACGTCCCCACCTCAGATCCCCAGATGAGAGTCTGAGAAGCAGATGGACTAGGGGAACTCCATCTCATGGAGGCAGAAGCCAAAATCCACAGGGGCCTGGGGCCCACATCGGCATCCCAGCACCTCCACTCCCTGTGTGCCTCTGGGAGAGACCCTGCCCCCACTAAACCTCCATGTCCTCAACTGCTCGATAAGCCATGTGGGTCAATCAGAAGTTTGTGATGTCCCTTCGAATGCAATGAGGATTATCAGTGAGCTCTCTGCATGCAGAGGCCATACGCCACACAAATTCAGGGCGGCTGTGATCAGCCCCACAGGTTAAGAACACGGAAGCTCTCCAAGGGCCCTCTGGCTTTGACAAGCCCTGGTTCTCACAGTGTAGATAGGACTGAAGTCATGAAGATAACCTGAGTGGGACCTCACCATTCCAGCTCCCCCATGGCTCCAAGGTCAATCTTTAGCTCATGTTGGCTACACAGACATGCGGACTTGCCAGGATATCAGGAGAGACCCAAGCGACACCGAGCCCTTCCTCCACTTCCTCAGCCACCGCCTCCTTCTCCTCCATCAGGAAACTGCCAGGTCAGTCCCAGAAACTGGGACGCAAGAGGAACCTGCATCTGGTCCTGAATCAGACAGGACCCAGGGCCAGGCTGGGGGGCCGGCCTGCACCAGCACCTATGCAGGGGCCCCTCCGGCATGGCTATGAAGACGCACACGCTGCGTGTCCACACACAACCAGACAGAGCTGCGAGGGCGGGACGGGTGGGAGAGAAAGTGGTCCTAGTCAGAGGGGACAGGGAGGCTGGGAGAGAATGACAAGACCTACCCGAGCTCCGGGCAGCAGCCACTGGGCTCCCTTCACTTCGCAGCAGTGTCCTCTCAAAGGCTCCACACTCCTCACTTAATGCGGCCGCACCTAATCCCAGAGCCAGGACAAATGGCATTACTGTTGGCCCAGTCTGCTCCCCAGGAGGGAGGGAGAGGGGGGAGGGAGGGGTGGCCCTAGGGTACCCTGAGCCACCAACCACGTTCCCGGAAGCATCTACACATCCTCCACCATGGCCCTTGCCAGAAGCCACCAGCCCCTACACTTCCTCAACCCCAACAATATCCTGACCAATTCTGCCCCATGCCCAGGAGTCCCCATAGCAGAGGGACCCCGCCTGGACGTGCCTCTACTTCAGAGGACACAGCACATGCCTGACCCTAAGGCCAGCAGGCCCTTTTTTCCCCTCTGAGGAAAAGTGGCAGCCAGGCATGGAAGGGCCATCGCTGGCAGCAGTTTACACATGTGGGGCCTAGGAGGGAGACTGGGCAGCTGTGCAAGGCCTCCTCAGGTCACATCACAAGGATCTAGGACCCTGCCAACCCCAGCTCAATATTAGGAACCTCCGCAGGGATTTAGCAGCCATGGTCACCTCCTAACAAGTCACCCAGCAAGCCAACTTCCCAGTAGTGTAACAGGGAGACTGACCCAAATGGACAACCCAAACCAGGCTGCGCAACAAACTTCAGCTCTATGGCCAGAGTAGCAGGAAACCAGATGCACAGGGGACAACAAAGAGGAAGGGAAAGCTTGAAGGCACTTATAGCCACAGAAGCCCCCTAATCTCCTGGAGGGCTGGTGGGCACCACATGGGGCCTGCTGAGACCAGGGAGGCCTCACTGAGGATGCACATGAAAGCGAACCTCCAGCTAGCTGGGGCTTGTCATCACCACAGGAGCCCACCACCAACACTCCTCCACAGTGAGGGGCTTAACAAGCTTCCATGGGGTGCAGCTGGAAAGCTGGAAGGGGAGGTAGGGAGGGGTGGGGGACTGAAGAGCCTCGCTTTCTCTAGAGCACAGAGAGCTAGAGAGCAGAAACACAGAGAAGAGCACCAAGCAACCGACTCTTCACAGGCTCACCGAAAGGGGCTTCAGTGAGACTCTGGAGAGTGCCTCACAGGTGTCCCCTACCATCTAGGCTCAGGGACGTGGGGTCAGGAGACTGGAGTTCTAGTCCTCGACCAGGCCAGAGTGAGGCAGCAGGTGCAGCGCACGTGAAGGAGGTTCTCTCTCTAAGTGCCTTCACAACTGCATGGTACTGAGTCCGCGCCACCGCACAGCGCACCTCACTCGCCTCACACTAGTCCAAGCCTTACACTAAGCTGTCAGTGACCTCAAGGAGGCATCTGCTCCTTTCTGTGCCTTTCTTCACCTGTCAAATGAAATAGCAGCAGACCATGACAAGGGCCCTTCAACTCTAAGCTGAATGATTCAGTAGAAATCATAACTGGCCTCCACACCTCCTTCCAGAAAAGGGTACAATGGCCCCTCAGGTGCCATGATGGCTGATCCTATCAGTCACCATGCTCCAGGCAGAAAACATAGGATACAGTCTCTCTCTGCAAGGGTGTGCTGGGCACTTTGCTGAGTGCTAGGCCTCCACTTCATCAGGGCCTCATCTTACAATGCCGAAACTGAGGTTCATGGAAGTTAAGCAACTAATTCAAGCTCCAAGTTGGGAAGCGCTTAGCTGAGATTTGAATTAGTGTCTGGTTTAAATTCCTACATTCCATGGCAGCAGTCACAGATAACCCCAAACCCACAGGGCCCAGAAGATGCTGTAGTCTTCGCGTGTCCCACATCTTCGAGTGCTCAGCGCCAGGGCTAATGTGAAGGGCTGGCTGGCACGGGCCGGGGCAGACGGCCACGGAGCGGGAAGCCTGTGTGGGTGCCTGCATTTGCAGAGCGACCCGCCTCCGGCCAGACCACTGTGACAACAACGTCCTTGTCACCATCAACACACCACAGCCACCTCTGTGCCCTTTTAAAATCATTATACAAACGTAAAGCTTTTACACAGACCTTCCTTTGGCGTCACCTGACAACCTCTGAGAGCAGAGCAGTCGTCTTCCTGCTTTCTCAATGAGGAAAGTGAGGTTCCCAAGGAGTAACTTCCCCCAAAGCACACAGGAAGGCCATATATGAGCGTCAACTTGGAGCCTCAACTTCTGCCTCTGGTCCAGGGCTCCATCTCCTCCCCACATGCTCTTGAATTTTCAGTTCAACCAGCAGGGATGGGTCTTTACAACAGCAACAGCATTTTTGAGAGCTCACTACCTAGTACCACTCCTATTATCTCATTTAACCATCACGCCAGCCCTGTAAATTAAGTACTGCTACCATTTTCATTTCACGCCAGAGGCAATGAGGCTTGGAAACGAAGTATCTGGACCCATGCTAGCAAGGGGCATAACTGAGACTCAAACTGACAGCCTGGCTCTGGGGCCTGAGCCAGAACCTCTGTGCCGCTGTCTGCCGGGACAGGAGACCAGACGCACTTAAAGAGTGTGTGCGCCTGGCAGTTTATGGCAAGATTATGATAATAGGAGGACAAACAAAGCTCTTGGAGAGCTCACAAGATGGGGGTTGTTACAAATGTCCAGGCAGGAGGCCAGGAGTCTGAGCAAGGGGACATGGGAACAGAGGGAGGTGACGGATAGGAGGGAGGCGGCCTTGTGAGACCTTGGTCAAGTGCCTTGCTCTCTTTGGGTCTCCATTTACCCAGCTGTTAAGAAAAGTCCCTGGAATAGCTTCAGAGCCTCCTCCATCCCTAAAAACCCTTGGACCCTGGGAAACAAGCAATGCTTGGTGATTGCCTGGCTGCAAGCCCTGAGGACTCTGAAATGTCCTTGGCTGTCCTGGCATGGCCCAAGTGCTGGGGAACAGGCATGCAAAAGTAAATACAGGGCTCAGTCAGCATGCCTGGGCACCACCGAAGTGTAGATACTGAAGGGCCACATTCCGGCCATTGTCCACCCCTCCATGGCTCCACTGGAGCAAGCTAGCCCAGCCTGAACCCGGACCTGGAATGGAGGTCACATCCAAGTGCCCAGTGGAATGCCACTCAGGCCTGCTGTGTCCCTCCCGGCCCTCTCCAGAGCCTTAACTGCAACTCAGACACCCTCGGCATGACTGTCCCCTCACATTCCCGAAGGCCGGTGCATGGGAGGAGACAAGGGATCCTGGGGAGACCTTATGGAACATGACCACCCATCCCCCAGGGCCCAGTGTGAGACAGAGGGTGCCTAGCTGAGGCCCCAAGACAGGTGTCCACCAGGTCAGTCCTCACTCTAATAGGTGGAAGGGGCTCAGGAGCTTGCCAAGAGGACTCAGTCCAGATCTCCACGCTCAAAGCTCCTCCCTCAACCACACATGTAGCACGTTCCTGCTCCATAACCTCCTGTAGCTCCCACCGCCCACTGGGCAAAACTCCATAACTTGACCAACTTCCTGATCACTGTTACTCACAGCTCTGTTAATGGGGTGGATACAGGCCAGGGCCTGTGGCAAGTGCTTTCTGAGTACTTTCTCATCTAACTCTTCCAGGAACCCCATTGGTCCATTTTCACATTTTGAGAAAACTGAAGCTCTGAGAGATGATGTCATTGGCCTGAGTCTCACCACTAAGCGGCAGAGCAAGGGTCTGTACCCATGTCAGACTCCAAGCCCAGGTCCCCAACCACTGTCCTAATGTGTCTCCTCAAGTGCTCCCTGTCACCCTCAAACCCTGGGACCAGCTCAGCCCTTCTATGGGCAGGAGGAGAAACAAAGGCACAGAGCAAGGTCTGAGGCCTCTACTTCCCCTTCCGAGGCCCTCCCTGCCCCACCCCAGGTGGCACTCCCACCTGATAGGCAGGACCACCACCAGGACGAGTCCTTGGAATCTGTCTTCTTTCCCTCTGTCCAGAGGAAGGGAAAGGCAAAAAGAGTTTTCAAAGAGAAAAACGAGCATAAAAGGCCTAGGAAATGTTTGCTCTAAAAGAATAGCTTCCTGGGTCTGGGAGGGTCGTGTGGGGCACACCCTCACCTCAGTGTAGGAATCGCCACTCAGGAACAAAATCATGCCCAGGATTAACCTCAGCCTATGAGCTCTCCCCCTGCAGCAGATGCCTCAACTGAGCACTTCTGACTTGAAATCTCCGTCTCTCTCCCTAGACCTGCTTGCCCTGCAGCTGTCCTGCAAACTGTCCTTCCAGTCCCTTAGTCCAGGCGCTGTGCAGTGGGGAGCTGCTCAGCCTACACAAGCTGGAGCCCACCCCGGGGTGCCCCCGTGCACCCTGCTTCTACCCCTCAGTGTCTTCTCCCTGAGGGAAGCCCACACGATCCCTCTCAGAGTATGGCCATGCAGTTCCGACCTCCACCTCTGCCCCAGTAGCTCCCCTTCTGTCAGACCACACAGAAAGTCGTCCCTGGGACAGGGGGCCTCCACAGTGCAGCCTGCACACGCCCCCCAGGCCGACCAGCACAGCCTCCCCCTCTGCTCTCTCTGGCCCGGGCCCACCAGCCTCTGCGCAGCCACTCAAGCATGCCCACACCCTCCTGCTTCGGCCTGCAGTGCTCCCCGAGACACCCCATGGCTCCAGCCCAGCTCCAGACCTGCTGGCCCTAGAGCAGAGACTTTCCAGAAGCACCCAACACAGCAGAGTGCCCCCCTCAGGTTACAGTCTCTACCCCAACCCGGCCCCTCCTGCCACCTGACGAAGAGTCAGCATCGGGCCAGTATGTGTGGCTCTGCAGGCTCTGTCCCACCACTAGCACATCAGCCCCACGACCCAAATAGGAACTGGGTCTACTTTGATGGCTGTTGCGTCCAGGGCTGGAGCAAAGTAGATGCTTCATAAAACCTGTTGATTGAGGCACCAGCGGTGCCCTCATCGGAACACAGATCTTGGTTTCTGCCACCCTCTGGGTGATCACGGTTACCCAGACGCTCATCTGATACCCAACGTGTGCCAAATGAAACCCTGAGTGTTGCTCCATCAACAGGCCCCCATCAAATCCCCAACTGCCCTGACTGCTCGGGCAGGACAGGACTTTTCCATCTGGCCCTGACCAACCCCCGGAGCCACCCCTGTGGCTGCTGAGGGAGAACTGCGGGGTCTGAGAACTCTGGCTGGGGCTGCTCCAGCAGCTGCAGGGTCTGGGCAGTGCTGTGGGTCAGTGCCGCCTCTGACAAAGGCTGCCCCACACTCCCCACTGCAGGAGGAGGCGGAGGGGGAGGCCCGGCCACGCCTGCCCTTTTCCCGCTGTCAGCAGGAGGACTCTCAGAAGGAAGCTTTGTTCTCAGAATAAAGAGCACAAAGCCCGGTGCCAGGCAGAAACGGGCACAGAGGCAGCTGGCCCACCAGAGACAGTTTAAGGAAAAACAAAAAAAAATGGGATGGAGGATGTTCGAGGCGTCATTTGCACACCCAGCTGGTTTCTTGCCTCCAGGGTGGCTTTCACTGCGGTGGCTGCACTTTTCCAGGCCCTTGCCTCGAGGTCGTCACAGACAATCACACAATTGTCCCAGCTGGGTGACCTGGCACTGGCCCTGCGGAGGGAGTGGGGACAGAGGACTGTGGCCTTCTGGGGAGTCCCAAGACCTGGGATCTCAGCCAGCTTTCCATGCACTTGCATGTGACACCGAGAGTCCCTCCATGTACCTCAGTTTACCCACAGGAAAGTGGGGTGTCCAGGCCTATGCTTGAAAGCGCAGCCTGCCTGCCCCGAGAACACACAGGTGAGAGGTCACAGGACCACCCAGGCCAGTCCTCCGAGACCCCTGGGCTCAAGCCCTCCCTGTGAGGCCTGACACCAGATGCACAGCCCCTGCCCACTCCGGCCCAGGTTTCCAGCCTGGACCCTCTCTGACACAGGCATTCCTCTCCTGAAGGGGTTGTTAGGGGACTGTGAAACCAATCTGGGTCTAACCAAGGAGAGGCCAAGAGCAGGGGCCCTCACCCCACGCAGACACTGGCACTGGCCCACCTCTCTATTAGCCTCTGTAAGGACAGATCTCGTGGCACTTTCTGCCACAGCTGGTGGAAGGAGCCAACGTAGGTACAGACAGCAAACAAGAAGCCCAGAGAGGGCCAGGGGCATGCTGAAGTCACACAGGACAACTGTCACCCAGGTGTCCTCCCTAGCAGCCCTGGGCTCCATGTACTAAGGCAGGGTCCTCAAAGTATGTGTACAGACCCCCAGGTCTGAATCCTCTGGGGAAGGTAAGGCTGTGCCTTAGCCTGACAGAACCAAAGATAGGGAACAGAAATCTGCATGTATTTTTTTAAACAAGCTTCCCAGGATTTCTTGTCCCCAGGACAACTGCCACCTCTCAGCTAAAACCTCTTCCAGAAGACACCTTATCTGGTCTCAAGGGATGATTAGGATTTCACTAAAAAGAGTGAAAGAAACTTTGGATGGACAGGTATCTTGACAAAGGAACCGATGGAAAAAGAACATTCTCTAGGAGAAACACACACAGAGGAAGGCCCGCAGAAGGCAGCCAGTTCAATGGGTACCTGAGCCCCAGGACACAGAGTTCTGTACTTGATTCCTCCTGAAGACTATGGATCCCAGCTTCCCTCTCTCCACAAACTCCCCTGAGCTCCCTGGGAGAAGGGCCCGTGGGGACAGTTGCAGGTGAAAGCTCCTCTCTCTGGCCGGCAGCAGTGTGGGCCGCACTTCAGTGACTTTATCCGCAGCTTAAGCAGCTACCTGGGTCAGTGGCTAAGCAGCTCCAGCTTATCTGGGAGGAGGATTCAGGAGCCATAGGGCAGGCTGATCCCAAGGCCTCTATTAAATGGAAACTTTACAGTGGGTAGGAAGCAGCACAGCCCACCTTCATGACGGAAGTACTGACTATGCCCCTGCTGTATTTTTGGGCCTGAACCTGCACACAAGGCTTTGAGGGATTGCAGAAATGAGCCCACCCCTTTTCTCGAACACCCTTACACAGTCCACAATGGGGACAAACGAGGCACCACTCACAGCGCAGGAGGGATTGGGCCAGTGTCTTCATGACAGCTGTAAATGCAGGTGTCAAGGGGGCCAGAAAGGCCACGTAAGTGGCTGAGGGCTGGAGCAAAACAGTGGTCCTGTAGTGGTCACCAGAGAATGTAGGCTCAAGGTTTTCTGATCTTCCCATCTTGGAACTAAAGACAGAAACTGGAATTTTTATGTAAAACCTCCTGTTAGCAACAAGATCAATATTGGCAAAATCTGCCTGTGGGGTGCAGGTGGTCTGCCAGTTTGTGACCTCTATTTTCTTGAAAGGAACAGAGAACACACTGTGGAACTCAGTGGAGACCAACTTCTCTGCAGCAGAGGTACCAGGGAAGGCTTCCTGGAAGAGGAGGCATGGGTGCTGGCTGCAGGGATAGGATGGCCTCCTGGTGCGGGGGTGGGCATATACACAGGAACCACAGGGGCCAGGGGCCTGCCTTTCCCCTTGCAGAAAAGGACCTGCCAACTTCAAAGCCAGCAGAGGCATCAGCTCTGTCCCCAGGTAGCAGGAGGCAGGGCTGCCTGCCCAGCAAACCTCCGGACTCAATCAATTAGCGGCAGATCAGCATGGGTTGTATTTCACCCCCAGAGCTCAGAGCTCAAGGAACAGGTCAGCTAATGCAACAGCTCCTTGGGGAAAGGGAGAGGGAGAGACAATGGAGGACAAAACGAGGTTGAGAATCGTGTCCTGCCTGGCCAGGCCCGGCTGGTTACATAACCATGCCTCAGGACAAAGCCACGTTCACGGCACCAGGCAAGGCCTGAGCCAGGGAGTCCTGGAATGGGGAGAGGACTCCCCCTCCCTCACCTGCCACCCCTGCTCTCCAGCCTAGTCCTGCAGCTCCTGGCAAGTCCAATGCAGAGTACAGAGGTGGAAACCAAGACTCCCAGATGAGGGACTTCAAGGTATCACACAGCAAATGAGCAGCAGAGCTGGAAGGAATAGCTTATGTCGACCAAGTGATTAAGTGGTATCAGGCACTGGGATGAGTCCTTTACAGATCTAAAAGTCTGTAACACCATGAAAAAAATATTCCTGTTATTCCATTTTGCAGATGGAAAAACTGAAGCAGACACAGAAACTCACCCAAGATCATGCAGCTCATAAGTGAAGGAGTTGGCTTAGAACCCCAGTGGCCTCCAAGACCACCCTCTGACCATAAGGCTCTACCTCCACCAGGCAATTTTCAGGTAGAATTGCACAGTCTCTCAAGCAGCCTGCTCTCAAGCCTCAGTGTACACATGCAGACCCTTGCCCTCCTGTCTGTGATCCGGGAGACACAGAGTCCTCTGACAGCTTGATTAAACCTACAGATGCCCGCTGCAGGAAGAGCATACACAGAAATGCCTACCAAACTGCTGCACACGGTGAGAGGCTCACAGACCCCTGCACTGGCTCAAAATCATGGGAAACACAAGAAATAGGAGGTGGCAGAGGGAGAGCTGTCCCCAAGCTCTCTGGGCCCCGTCCTATCTGTGAACTCAGCCCAAACACACAGCCACATTCGTCCATGATCATGAGCAAAAATCAGTCTCAGGGCCTAGTCATCCTTTAGGGCTGGGAGAACAGAATGAATCACAGCGTACAATAGCCCTCCCCGCCTCTGCACCTACTGGGTGTGACTCACAGGTCCCAGCGGCTGGGCACACTTTGCACAGCTGGGCCCAGCATCTGGATGGGGGTGGCATCACCAGCCTTCTCAGCATGCAAGTCACCACAGGTGGTGGGCCCACCTTACTGCAGACTAGACATGACCTTGCCCTGACCCCAATATTTCCTGCCCACCTCATGCCATCTGGGACCCTTGCAGTGGTAAGCCAGGACAGACAGCCCCTTGCAAGGCACCCAAAGGCCCAGGCCCCAGGCTCGTCTGCTGCTGCCTCCCTGTGTCACCTCAACGTGGCCCTCTCACCTCAGAGTCTCAGTTTCACTAACTGTCAAATGGGGAGACCACCAGATCAAGGCCTCCCCATCAATCCCCGAGTCTGTAAACAACAGCATCTGAAAGCTTCATGGAGCTGCGGTATCCTGCTTTCAGGAAGTTTCGTAAACATCCTTTGCAAAAACAAAAGTCAAACCTACAGCCTCTTACTTTTGCTTTTTTTGCTTGATATCCTTAAGGATATCAACAAGACCTTTTTATAGTCCAACTTCCCCCCCATCCTACTTCTATTGTTTCCCATATCCTCTCAGGACTGAGAAAATACATTTGTTTCTGTCTGGGGCTTTTTGGTATTCTTCCTCTGGGAAGCAGCCCCACCCCTCCTTGGCAGCCTTCTCCCCAGGACACGCCCACCTCTGGCCCCCACCTCCCATTGCTCAAGGCCACCCTAAGGGCTTCCACGCCTGCCCAAGTGGGGGTGTGGGGCAGGGATTGTTCTCAGGCCAAGCCAAACGCTTCCCTGCTGGGAACCGATGGCCCATCCAGAAGCAGAGACAGACTGTGTCCTTGGTGGAGGCCCCAGTTTGGAGGATTGAGGCCCAGTCACCCCAGTGCAACCACACCCACAAAGCTTAACTCACTCATTGGATAAACTATCGTTCTATCTTTAGAAAAGCAATCTAAATTGTGCCTGCTACGCAAACACCCCAACACAGACCCCCAGTGCTCTTCTCCCAATGAGATCATGCTTCCGAGCACTCATATAGGATTCCTAGATCTACTGCCTTATGGCTGTTAGGCCTCAGTGTTTTCATCTATAAAATGGGAACAAAAGGCACTCCCTGGTGAAAGAGTTAGGTTAGCTGCCTCTGGAGAAGTGCAGTCCACATACATGCCAAGGACCAGAGTTTGAGTCCCAGATCTGGGGCAGTGGTGGGGGTCGGGGGCAGGGATGGACAACCAATGTGAACAACTAAATGAAAATAAAATAAAAATGCTTCTTCCTCCTCTCTCTTCCTGCCTACTAGTCTTCTTTCATTCCTGCCTATACCTTTACAATCAATTAATTAATTGTTTTAAATAAGGACAATAATAATACTTACCTTACCTCACAGAATTACTCTCAAGAAGCTTTCATGGAAGTGTCTGGTAAGCTCTCCATGTGAGTGGCAATTATGTGATCACCATTAACATTAGTGAGATGCTGAAAACCACTGGACCGCTGACCGCTGAGGTCCCTCAGCCCTCGCGGACCACATCTGGCTGCTGCTGTCACACACTCGGGCACACACCCTCCTCTGAGGCTGAACCCAAGCTGTCTGCCTGACTGAAGCCTGGTCTCAGCCCGACAGCTGGCTCCTTCCTGGCACCCGCCCTTGCCACCCTGGAGCCCCCAGTCCCCTTTGAGTCCCCCAAGCCTGCCTTCTTCAGTTGCCCAGAACTATCTCCTTCAATCACGTGGGGTCCTGCTGAACCTCATCATTGTGTCACAATATTGTTTCCTGGGGATGGGTAGTTGTCACATGTGGCTCCCCGAAGACAGGGTAGAAACTCTGTCCCCCGTGTCCCCCACGTTGGCCAGAGGGTCTGAATATGCTGAAAACATGCTCTCCTTGGAGAGCCCAAGGAGAGAGACATTCATTTTTTTTTAATTACCTAATGAAGTGTTTTTAGAACTTTACCCGCATGCATCAGGGTCACCTGGAGGACTTCGTAAAACAGGCTGCTAGATCCCCAGCCACCAAGCCTCTGATTCAGTGGGTCTGCAGTGGGACAGGTAAACTCTAAAGAGGCCCCAGGTGATACCATAGCTACTGGCCCAGAGATCAACTCTGAGAACCACCAACTTAACGGCAGGTGAATCAGGGAGGGCTTCCATGAGGAGGTGATGCTACCGTTCCTATAAAAGCAGAGCAAGAACTGTGGGGTAAAGAGAGGAAACATGGAATCAGGCAGAGGCGCAGTGCCAGTAAAGGCCCTGCCATGAAGACACTCGCTTCTCCTCACTTGGCCTCTGCCTGGGCAGGTCATTATGTGCAAGGCTGGTGGCGTAAACCAGAAGTGGCTGCCACCAAGCAACATCCAAGGCACACCTCTGTGACCGCCACCCTGGGCCTGTCCGGACAGGCTGGGCCTCGGTTGAGCCAGAGTCCCCACAACCTCTGAGCCACATGAGAGCCAGGATTCCCACCACACCTCGAGGTACAAAAGTGTCCATCCTGGCCAGCTCTGTTTAAGTGTCCTGACTGCCAGTGCCTCAAGAGGAAGAGTCCACCTCGTCGGGCGCAGACTCAGAGTGTCCACCCACAGGTGCCACATTTGCTAACAAGGGATGATAATCGTGCCTACCTCCTACTGCCGCTGGGAGGTTAAGTGATCTCCTAAATCAAAAAGAGCGACAGCAACTACATCCCTGTAACTACATAGACTGAGCTCCAGCTCGCAGTTAAGGCCTCCCCTGCATTCATCTTTCCCCATATTGAGCTGGGGGCGATGACTTTTTACGATGAAGGGCTAGAGTTTGTCCAAGGCTCCACAGATAGGAAGAGGCCCAGTAGAGATTTGAACCCAGGTCATCTGGCTCCAGAGCTGAGCTCCCACTTGTGCTCTATGTCCTGGTCACTTGCCCTAAATCTCATCCAGGTCACCTTCCTGTCATCATCCCCTCTCCTTTCCCAAGGCATAGAGAGGCTGGCAGGAGCCTGCTGAGGCTCCAACCCATAGAACACACAGTCTGCGTCTCTAGTCCTGAGGGCGGATGCAGGGCCTGCCAACTTGGTGAAAATGTTAGCAGGACTCACCGTGCCCACCATGTAGGCTGGGCCTTCAGAACTGGAGCACCTTAACTTTGATGAAAGGCGAGAAGAGGAAAAACAGGTATAACAGAGAGGAAGTCCTGACAGGCTTCCTAGAAGACCAGCAGTTCCCACACCCCATGCAAAGTGCCTGGTCTTCCCCAGGCTCAGCTTCCTCATCAGAACAAGCCTTCTCAGGCCATGAGACAGAAAGTTTCAGAGACTCTGATTCTGGGGATATTTCCCTCCATCTTTAAAAGGCCAGATCGCCTCCTCCAGACACAAACAATAATAGCCATGATTATCTGTGAACAGCTCCTACTGACCGGGCTCTGTCTGTGGGTCATGCACTGAACTTCCCTAGCAAAACAGAACTGTTACTAGCCTCATTTCACATCGGGAAAACCAAAGTCCAGCAAAGATTGAGGTCACTTGCTCTAGCTCCCACAGCTAGCGGTGGCAGAGCTGTGATTTTAAGTATTCCTGACTCCGAATGCTAGTCCCTCCCACAGGTGTGGACACAGGCCCTGCCGTGGAGCACACAGCCTAGAGATGTCTTTAAGAAAGCAGAAGTCACCATCAGGTGTGTGAAGGGCCCAGGAGAAGTCCAGATAATAGGCCCCACACTTGTGAAGCAGGGAGAGGGCAAGGCCAGCTTTGGGGACCTGGGAAGGACCGCATGTAAGAGGAAACACAGGGGCAGGAGGGGACACAAGGGGGGGAGAAGAGGCTCAGAAGTCACAGAAAATAAGTGCTCATCACAATGCAAGTTTTTAAATTAGATTAATCCATCTGTATCAAGAAATAAAACAGGTAGGGATAAAGGGGCCAGGAGGCAACTTAACACAAACTCAACTCCATTTAGATAGTGTGCTCAGTGACTCCTTTGGTGATAGACTAACTCTAGCCTTAAGATCACACAAGCCAAGGCATCCAGGTCTACTCCTTCCACTGAGCTCCACACATCTGAGCTGAAGCTGACACAAAGGGCTTGGGAAGAGTCCACAGGCAGGGTAGAGAACCCTTGCTGATGACCCTTCCTTTAAATACCAGGAGACTCCTTTAGCCCCTACTATGTCTGCTTAATTGTGGGTCATGCAGAGGGTTGGGAGAAAGAGGCTGAAAACATCTCACAGACTGGGAAATGGAAGCAGAAGGTTCCAGGCCTCTGTGAAGTCACAGTCCCACAGTCCCAGCTTGGTGGCTGATCCAGACAACCCAAGTAATGCCTCAAAAGTCAGCTGGCCTGGGTGCATTTCACAGGGCACGGCCTTCACCAGGCAGCGGACTGTGGGCCGTGTGTCCCTGGAACTTCCCGCAATGTGCAGGAAAAGGCAGCTCTGAAAGCTGAGGACAGCAGGGGACAGGGAAGAATGGGCCAAGCAATGCCCACGGTGCTGAGATTCTTGGGTAAAAAGGGAACTGAAAGAGGGCACCAAGGCTTGACCCTGTTGGTACATCCTCTGTACTCTCTGAGTCTCTGGCCTCTTTTATGCAAACCTTCAGCAATACCTCCTCACCTCCCCAGCCAGTGTATTTCTCTGTCAGCGTCCGTGTTCTCCTCAGTGCTGTCCCTGCCCTCAGGAGTTCCACAGGACAAGGGTAGGTCCTCTGTCCAGAAGAGCTCTGCAGGATCTTGAAAGCAGTGACAATGCCACTTAAGAGTCCTTCTCTGAACCTTACAGCATCTGTGATGAACGTCCAAGGCAGTTAAATCCCACTGCCTCCCTCCCTCTCTGTTAGGCGCTTGGCCTGACTCACACCATGGTCAGCACTCTCTTGAACCACATCAACACCATCTCTGAGCTGGTCTCCTTCCCGCTAGTCTTGCCATCATCTTTGGTCAAATGACCCCTGAGAGGGGCAACACGACAGAGCAGAAACTGGCTGTGGGTTCTGCTCGCACAGCTCTGTGAATGATTTCAACACCCTGCGCCTCCATTTCGCCATCTGAAAATGGGGTGGGGTGGGGGTGCCCAGCAGCAGCAACAGCAGCTACTTTGCAGAGTGTGGTGGGTTACCATGGGGCATCTGCAAGGAGGCTGGCACAAGCACAGTAACATGCATCGGTGCGAGGAGCTGCTCACCAGCCTCTGTCCTCTCCACTGCAGGATAAAATCCAGGCTCCTGAGCAGGGTAATGCAAGCTTCCCCATCTTGCCTCCCACTGCCCACCTTCCCACAGCATCTCCAAACACTTCCTCCCCCAGGAAGTCCTGCTGACGTGAACAGACGGGGAAGCCTTTCTCCTCTACAGACCTTCCAAAGTCCATCTATCACTGATCACATCCGTCTCTTTGCCATCGCTTGATCCTTGTCTTCCTCCCACATCAGACTGGCAGCCTCTCTAGTCAGAAGCCAGCCGCACTTTGCCCCATCTTGTTTCCCATCACCCTCATCCACAGATATTTTCCATACATACTTAACAAATTACCCTAGTGTTCCATTTCAAGTAAAGAATGTCCAAGTCCTCCAAACAGTCCAGATATTTCAAACCATACCCAAAATGAAATTCCAAGCCAGCAGAAGTCAGCCCAGTCTTTAGGGACTTACAGGCCTGGCCTTGGTCCCAAAGTATGGAAGATGGGTCAGGTCCAGAGTCTAGGGCAGAGAAAGCGCCCGGGCTGCAGAGATCTGAGCCCATTTCTAAACTCCTCTGATGCAGAGTTTCTCACTTGTCCCCGCGACCAACTCCCAGCCTGTAATTTCATACTCTTGACCACATCCTCAGCTAGTGATTGGAAATCTGTTCCTTGCATACCCCTTGCTGACAGGAGCCTCACTGTCCATCTTTTCTTGCTGGCTGATCCCCTCCTTCACCTGTGGATTTTCCTAGAGGTCTTTTCTTCTGCTCTGATCACCATGACAACAGTCTGACCACGCATGCCAGGGGTTGTCCCCATCCCCTCCATTCCATCCCCCAAAATGTTGAGTCCTTTCAAAGTCCAGCCAAGTAGCAGAATTCAAATTCTTGCTCCTACAAGCTGACAATGAACTGTCAGCCCAGGAGGGTCGCATCTTCCCCAGACCCAGGAAAAGTTCACGGACCCTGCAAATCCCAGGCAAATCCCAGACAAAGTACAGGAGCCGTCAGGACAGTAATGCACAAACTTTCCTCTCCCAAGAACTTCTTTCATTACCTATACCAACTCCACCACTTTAAGATGTCATTTAGTAACTAGCAATTTGCTTTCCATTTTTTAAGAAATTACTCAAGGTCCCCATTCAGAACTTGATCAGCAGCCATGAGATGATATCCCCACTAAAAGACTAGGCCAACTCAAGAAGTTGAAACTGGTGGACATCTGACCCTGGCATTCAAGCATGGGTGCTTACTGAGGACCCACACAGCGCCCCAGGCTCAGAAGCCCATAAACACATGCATTTTCCATTAGAATTCTGCAATCCTGATATCGGCTCAAAGTCCACCCTCCATTACTGTCAAGGACCATTCAGGTTAGCAAGGAAGGCCTTGTAGATTAATCACAAAAGGACACCTAGGATAGAAGTCCTTTAGCCTTGGAGCACTCATAGCCCCAAGGGTTCCAATTCTCAGTCCTACCTCTGCCCCCTGCTGATCCAAAAGTAACCTGGTCTGAATGGAAATGAAAGGCTCTTTGGTCCCCTGGGTGCTGGGGAGAGGCCTGTTGACAAAGCCACCAGCTGTCCCCAGCCGGAGCCAGGGAGACCGGCTCCTCCCTGCACCACCGGCACTGGGAATGCATTCTGCCAGGGACCCAGCCGGCAACAGAACTTGGACCAACACGGAGCTCCAGGCCCAGGCTCCAAATGACTTCCCCTCCTCTCGCCTGCCCACAATAACAAGAGCCAGAGCACAAGCACTCACCCTGAACCAGCAGCACGCAGAAGGAACACCACCTGGGGGTAAGGGTCATGGGAAGAGGGGGCAGGTATCTCCATGATTTCAACTGAAAATGAAACTGTGAGCTCAGTCACAGGAGGACCTTAGAAAGCCCGGCAGCTGAGACTCAACCTGGAGAAGGGGAGTCGCATCCAAGTTCCTCCACATCCTGTGTGACCTTCACCATTCTGTGCCTCAGTTTCTTCCTCTGTAAAATGTGGTTACTAGGAATGTGGAAGAACTAAATGAGGTAATGTATATAAAGCAATTAGCCTGGTGCCTGAACTAATAGTAAACATGCAATTTGCAACAAATACTTGTGGAATATAAACAGGCCATCATCTACTAAAGCACCACAGGTTCTCATTCCATCCATATTTTGGCAGATACTCTTTTTCCCATTTTCTTCGGTGAGGAAACTGAGACTAGGAGAAGGTAAGGAACCAGTCCCAGTGACAAAGCTGGTAAGTGACAGACACTCAGGTCAGCCTGAATCTCATTAGGGTGGGAGGGCAATAGGGCTCCAAGTTCTTTTGAATTCTTTGGAGGGTGGGGGCACCCAGCACTGGAGTGTCACCAGGGTGGGTTCTACATCTCCTGGGTTTGGCATGTCCCCTGGCTGACTTAGGTGCTCCAGTCAGGGGGAAAAAAAAAGCCAGAAGGCCAGTTCCCAGATCTCCGCCCTGTCCCGGAGACCACGCGTCCACCGGCACCCCCTCCTCACCAGGTCCTTGGGTATTAAAGATCTGCGTTGAAAGTGGGGGCTCCTTGCTGTAGAGAGCAAGAGGGAGGAGGGAGTTAGACACCAGGCCGCTCAGAGTCCGGAGAAAACCGGTCAGGCTGCCTTACCCTTCCCCAAGCGGGGACCGGCCTCTAACCCCCTCCCTAGCCAGACAAAAGTTTCCCCTGTTCGGGAGTAGGGGAGGGGGAGGGGGCATTCCTCGTGAGTGACATTATCCGTGACCTACAGCTGCCGCGCTGCCCTCGCCTGCACCCTGGTCTGCCCTCGGCACCAGCGCGGCCCCCCACCCTTTGTCCTCCCACCCCTGTGCGCGGAGCCCGACAGACCACTACGCCCGCCCGGCGCCCGCCCGCATCAAACTTGCGCCGGCAGCTACTGGGGCCCCGCGCGGCCTGCACGCCGGGATCTGGCCCCGCAGGCTCGGGGACTGGGACCCGACTAGCCCCGGGCCTCCCCGCCTCTTACCTGCCACGGTGGGGGCGCCGCCGAGGGAGAGGGCGCTGCCGGCCGGACGCCGGGGTCCCGCGGGCCGGCTGTGCGCCGCTGGGCACCGGCGTCCGCCGGGTTAACCCCTTCGCGGCCGCCTCCAGCCGTTCCCACCCGCGCCCCACGCCGCAGCCGCCGCCGCCGCCGCCCGCTCCGCCTCCTGCCCGCTCCCCGCACCGCCCTCCCGGGGCCCAGCCCCCAGTCCCGGCCCCGGCGCGGCGCTGGGGCCGTCCGGCAGCGCCCCCAGTCCCCCGGCGGGGGAAGGCTGGAAGTTGGGGCGCACTGTCTCTTCCCCCGCGGGCCGCGGGCTAGAGAAGGGCGAACCTGCGCGCCGAGGGCCCCCAACCCGTTTCTACTTACCCGCTCTGGCCCCGGCGCCTGCCGCCCCCAATCCCAGCGGGGGAAGCGGGCTTCGACCCGGTGACGGAACGTGGGTGCTGGCCGGAGATCGGCTCCCGAGGCCCGGGCGGCGGGTGGGGGAGCGGCGAGCGCCCCGGGGCGGGGGCCGGGGCGGGACCCGGCGCTGCTATCGGGGCAGATTTCTCGGCTTCCACCCGGATTCTCCCTCGGCTCTCCCGACCGATTCGGTGCAGCTCGGCGACCACGTGACGCGGGCTGCCTTTGACCCCTGTCTCGGAGCGGGTAGGGGGCGGGGGCCAGCGGGGGTGTCAGATTCGAGACCCACGAGGGCCTGGGGCATCTGTCGGGTGTCCCTAAGGCGGTGACCCCGGGGAAACAAAGCCCCGGGGAAACCAACAAGTTATTCGGGGTCAAATAAGGAACATCGCTGGGAGTTGGAGTGGCTGCTGAGAGAATGAGGGAGACAAAGACCCGTGCCCGCCTACCCTCTGAGGGGCCCTGGGAGCAACCTGGCCAGCCGAGGGCCCCCCCACCCCGCCCCCACGGCCCTGCTGCCACTGCACTTTGACCACCCTCCAGGGCCTTTTAGACAACTCCCGACCAGATCTCTGCTGGAGTGACCCCTCCTGGACCCCTTCCAGCCCTCTTGACCCTCTTTGCCCGACTCTGGAAAACTCGCTTATCCTTTATTGTGATGATCTGGTTTATTTACTGGATTCATTGTTTACTAGAATGTCACCTGCCCCCAACAAGTTGTTCCCAGCTCAATGCTGGGAGAGGTGGGCGACCTTGTGCAAATGGTGTCTCTCACTGAGCCTCAATTTCCCAACTGCTGTGTTACTTCAACCATCTCAGTGACCCTGCAAGTGAAGCAAGGTGGTGGTGCTCATGAAACAGATGGGGACAGTGAAATCCCAAGAGATGAGATGATTTCGAGAGTCTTCCATGTGGCTAAAAGGTTGAATCTGTGCTCAAATCTGACTGCTCCATACCAGGGGCTTTTTGTCCATGACCCATTGATTTGATTAGTGAGTGTTGAGGTCACCAGGTCCCTCCTCTGGAGATCCTGACTCTGTGGATCCCGGTGAGGCTGGGACAAATTTGGAAAACAGTAGATGGGGTGATTTCCTAAGGCTCTAAAAGGCTCAAGGTTATCTAGATGTAGGAACAAAGCTCAAAAGATACATGAGCAACTAGAGCAAAGCAAAGGGAGGCGGAGATACCAAGCTTGACACATGAGAGCAGGACAGACGCAACCCAGAGTCCCCAAAGGGTAACCTTATGCTGGGCAGGAGTTTCCAGCTAGCTCATTCAGGTCTCAGAGAGCAGAAGATGCTTAGAGGCCTGAACAAGGAGAGACACTGGGAAATGGAACCAGACCAGACTCCTGACTCCCAGAATGTGCCCATGAGACAGCTTTGGAAGGAGTGTAGTCAGACACAAGTCATGTTCCAAGATAGGCTATGACTTCTTAGTGCATACTCCAGTCACCACACCCGTTTGACAAAGCAGTCAACATCCACCAACAAATTCTCCTTTATAATCTGTGTTCCTGTGGTCAACTATCTAAAGTCTTTGAAGGTGACCTAGGTTACATAGAGGTTAAAAAAGTCCCCGGAATCTTGCGTATGCTAATCTCTGCTTTAGAAGATCCTATCTGTCCACATGAGGTGGACATCTCCTCTGTGCCAGGCATGGTACTCCAGGGAAGGAAGATGCAGGGTTGAAACAGACATGGGTCTGTACTCTCAAGAAGTGTCCACGTGCGTTTGGAGATGATATTCATGTCCCATCCTGGGTCCAAAGGCTGGCTGAGCTGAGGACCTGCTAGGGAGGCTCAGGGCAGTGCTTTGGGCCACAGTAACAGGGAAGCAGAATGAGGGCGCTCTGTAGGGAGGCAGACTCTGAGAAGGATCAGGGAATGGGCAGGATGGAGGGACAGATGGACACTCCAGCACAAGGAACCACTCATGCAAAGGCCATAAGGAGAGAGCTCAGGAAAAGCTGAGTGTTGTAATGGACTACGGGGATGGGGTGCAGGGAGGAAAGACTGAGCAAGAAAGCTGGAAAGGAGGGCTAAGAGCACACGTTGAGGGGCTCCACGGATTGGATAGTATCCTGAGGGTCTGGGGAGTGAGGAGAGTATATGAGGTGAATGAGGTAGTGAGAGCCATACTCTGCGAGGGTGGAGGGAAAGGTCACATCAGAGGGCTGGCCTCCCTCCTGAGCCCAGGGAGGGCCTATCTTTCACCAACGGAGCTACAGATCCAAAGCAGGGCTGCTGTTGGTCTCAACACTCGGGGGGCAGGGGGTAGCTGTGAACTGGAGTAATTCCCCATCACTAACAACTCTTCCTACTCTTCTCCAGGCTTCAAAGCTACTGTTCACCAAGCTGGACTCAAAGCCTTCTAGCTTACTGTCACCTGGAAAATCTGTAAGGAGAGAGGCCCAGCATCACTCCCTGTACCCCATCCCTGCATGAATTAGGCCTCTTGAGTCTCCATGAAGCTGAGGCCCTGCCTTTCTAACCACACCCCTGAGGTTCTGAGGAAGACTCTGCCAAGGCGCCCTGCTCTCCCCCACCCCCCACCTCTACTGGAACTTCAGAGACTGTGCCGACAAACTTCCCCCACCAGACCCCAGGGGGCTACCCCCGCTGTCCACTTATCTCCCTAGACTTTCCCCTGGCCACTTTTACCCAACTCCACAAGTCCATGACTCAACTTGTTATCTTCCACTGAAACCTGCTTCTCCCCCTCCTTTGCCCAGCTCCCTTGTCCAGTCCAGAAATCTGACACCAGCCCTGGGTCCCCACATCCGACCCATGAGCCAGTCCATCGGTCTGTCTCCAGTAGTTTCCTCTAACAACCCCATTTCTTCTCGTTCAAGCCACCATCTTACATCTGCTGTGGCCCATCTCAAAGGTGTCTGACCTGCTCTCCCTCCCTCCCACTTTGCCCCTTGACTATATCCTCATTTTGCCTATTCTTAACTTCCAACTGCAATGGCTTCCATTGTTCTCAGGATGCATCCCCTCTGTGTTTTTCAGCCTGTCTCTAGTCCTAAATGGCTTTACCCCACTCTCGCTTTTATCTGACTAATTCCTTATTAAGGAAACTGCCGGAGTTTGAATTCTGGCTCTGCCACTTAGAAGCTGTGTGACTGGGACCAGTTGTTTCAACCTTCCTGTGCTCCATGTCCTCATCTCCAAAGTGGAGGTAAGGAGAGTGTGTACTTTATACGGTTGTGAGAATTAAGTGAGTTAAATAAGTAAAGCCTTCAGTGTCCTGTCAACCACATGCTAAGCACTATAAAAATATTAGCTAGATGATTAAGTATAATCCTTTAGGTGTCAGATTAAATTTCATTTCCCCTGGGGCTCTCCCTTAGGCCCCTATACCAGACCAAACTCCCTGGTCTGCACATCTCCCTCAATACCACCCTTGTTACTTACTGGTTGCCTGGCTCTCCCTCTAGAGAGTGGGCTCCATGTGGGCAGAACTGCCTTTGTCTTAGATACCGCTGAGCCCCACTCCATGCCCCGGGTCACCACCTGGTATGGGGCAAACAACCAAGCAGATTTGCTAGCTAAAGAAATGAAATGACACTGTGTCCCTGCAAAATGCCCATCAGTGGTACTTCATTTATTCACGTGAGATTTCTAGTACTCTCCTAGAGTCCTCCTCATGCCATCCTGCTGTGGGAGGGGAAGTAGAGGGTCACAAAGATGAACAAGTCAGATGTGGCCCCTGTCCTCAAAAAAGGTATAGTCTACTGCAGAGACAGACATGCAAATGCATCAGAAGATACAGTGCCTGGTGGTGATGATGTCTTGTGATAATTTTCTTTCCCAGGAGGTCTTTGGAAGAATGAAAGTGAAAGGTAACTGAAAACACTCTCTGCTGTTTTAGCCAGTATCCCCGGGTCCCAGCAGGGCTGTCTTTGGAGAAGGAAGGGTATGTTCTCTCCCAAGAGCACTCAGGCCATCCTCTCTTTTTCAGTCTGGAGACCTCCTACTTAGCCTACAAGGCCCCACCGAGGCAGCATTTCCTCCAGGAAGTCTGCCTGCTCCTGCTAGGACTCTGTATGGGCATTTACCATGGCTCTGGAGATTTTCTAAGAAGATAGTGGGATTTACCAAAGACAATCCAATTTCATGTCATTTGTTTCTTTAAAAAAAGTAATAGGTGGTTCAATGAATGTGTAACTACATGTGATTTCATGTTTGGACTTCAGCGGAAGCAGAAAGTAGCCTCTGTCAGACCATGTGACCTGATTTGTGGTTTGGAGAACAGGGTCACCGTAATTAGAGCACTGACCACATGGTGTAATGGTTTCTCCTCTCTCATACGCACACACGCGCGCGCACACACACACACACACACACACACACACACACACACCTTATATCAGTTAAACAAATGGAGAAAATCTGTGAAATGGGCAAGTTATCCATGTTTCAAGTGGACGAAAGAGATAAAATGTTCTGGAAGTTAACCAAAGATGGTCTAAGGTGGGGAAGGAGGGCAATTAACAGCAATTAATTATTGGGCTGCATGCCCCCTGATTTCCATTTATAACTCAGGTACCTAGAGCGCAGGATGCACAGAGTGGTGAAGCTACTTCCCCAAGGTCACACAAACAGGAGCAGTAGAGGAGGTTTCAAATCCAGGTCCTTCCAGCTGAAAGACTGTTCTTGTCATTTGTTCACTCTGCCTACCATTGGCCAGGGGTCTGGGTTCTGTTCCCCCTTCCCTCGCCCCCATGGGGTTTTCTTCCCCCGCTTCCTGTTGCACCCCACTTTCACAGTTGCTGCTGCTGTCTGAAGAGCACCTGCACCTGGTTTCCTGTTCCGGGCAGAACGTAGCTGTTTCCCATCCACCCCGTACTCCCAGCAGTTGCTACTGAGCCTAAGACTCAGCTGCGCCAGCCCTTTCCATGCAGCGCATTTCCTGGTTATGATGCATTTCCCCTTTCTGTAAGCCAGTCCCTGGGGACCCCATAGCCATCCTCAGAAGCAGACACAGGGAGATTTTTCACACCTACTGTACGGATGAGAGAATGGAGTCTTGGCCAACCTGCAGGAGATCCACTCAGCTTGCAAAAGATCTGAGCAGAGGTTAACAGCCATCTTCAGAGCAGCTGCTGGATTCTTCCAAGTCCCAAGTTCTCTGGAAGGGCCAACCTGACCAGGAGACCTGGGAGGAGTAGAGGATTTTCAGAATCCTCACCCAAGAAAGACAATGACTTCTGTGAACAACTGTTAATTTCCCTTTTTATTGTAATGCACCAATTAAAACCTGACAAAAGAAAAGGCGTGTGTGGTCTCTGAAGGACTGAGAGGCTCAAAGTCTCCTGAGGGCAGGGCAGGGCAGGGTGGAAGGCTCGGCAGAGATAGGGTAGCTGGTGCTGAGGGCCAGTAGCAGGATGTTCTTTCCCAAACCTGCTACTCAGAGAAGCCCAGCACTGGCCTTGCCCTCACCCTGGCCTTCTCTCATCCTCTCCTCTACTGTCTGACCTTTTCTTTCTCCAGTTTCCTTCATTTGAACACCTAGAGCTAAATACTTTTAACATCACACAAATCAAAAGGGGGGAGGGTGTTTCTCCACAGGATTCCCATTATTCTAGTTCATTCTTACTACTGTTTCCTTGTAATCAAGAAACTGAGGCTAGGAATCCTGGTGCCTGGGCAGCAGAGGCTCAGAGGACCCCCCAATGAGAGAAGTAGGGAGGGGAGGTCTAGGTCACCCAATCTGGCGGTACTGTCCAATTCTCCTCAGTCCCCGCCATCCCATGTGCACACTTTTCCAGCCCACTTTATTCATCTGCATTCTTCCCCTAGGTCCCCTGAGCATCTTAATTTATGAGTCCTGAACTAATCCAATTCACTTCTTACAGAAATGGAGAAACTGAGGCCTGGGAAGGTAGAGCCCTGCCCGCCTCACCCATGACTGGCAGCAGACCTAGACCTGGGGAGGCCCCTGCCTGCCAGCTTCCCCTTTGCCAGCCTGTGTGTATAGTAGAGGCTGAGAGGAGTGGCCCCAGAAAGGCAAGGACTGAGAGTCAAGTCCAGACACCATTCCTGGGCCCTTGGAGATGTGCCAGCATGGGGGAAGGGGCAGTGTCAGTCCCAGTGAGAAGCTGGCTCTGGGACTGGCAAGGTGGCCAGACTCCTGTCTAGGGCTATCTGCTTCAACAGGCATGGAAATTCTTATCATTCCAAGGTCCTCTTCATACCGACCTGTCTGGACTGGGTCTGTCCTGATACAGAGGGACTGCGGGAGGAGACAATGAGGGAAGTGTCAGGGATGCCCCACCTAGACACACAGCACACAGTCACACTCATGCTCATGCATCTGCTGCACACACCACGTACCCCAGCCCACCTCCCTTGTCCCCTAACCTGCCCTTCATTCACTACTTAAGAACCTTAACTGTCCTGTGTGGAATCCAAGATCAGCCTGCACTGCCTGCCACTTAACTTGCCTTCAATTGTTTATTTGTAGAATGAGAACCAACAGGACTTACCTCATAGAGTTGTTCAGAAGATTAAATTAGATATTAGGGATCCACTTAACACCATGTCTGGCATAGCTACTGAAAATACCTGATAAAATACTATTACTTTATTCAAAAATTTCCCCTTTAGCTCCGTGGAGTTAATTCTCTCTCTCATTCTCTCTCTTTCTCTCTCTCATTCTCTCTCTCTCTCCTCTCTCTCCCTCTCCCTTCCTCCCTCCCTTTCTCCCTCTTCATGAACATATACACACATAGACACACACACACACCAGACTAACTCCCAAATTGAAGATATACAGATATACTACATTCTGCCCCCTGTGCTCCAGGCAGCCTGGAACCTTCAAGGTCTAGGCATGGGCCATATATGGCAAGCATCTTTCTATCCAAAATGCCCTCACTCCACTTCTTCACAACTCTACCTCCCCTCCTTTCCTTCAAGTCTCAAGTTCAGGTCTACCTCCTCCAGGAAGCCTTCTCTGACTGACCTTTGTTCTTCCTTCTGAGTGATTCATTGCCACTCAGTACTGCCTTAGAGTTCCTAATTCCTTTGGTGAAAAAAGTCTTGTCTCTCTTCCTCCCCAGAATCTCTTAAAACTGAAAAAAGGAAAAAAAAAAAAAAGCTTATTTTGAAAATCAAAGTTATCTCAGTTGACCCTGGTGGCCTAGTGGTTTAGTTCACTGGGTATAGTCCACATATATCCCAAGGTTCCCTATTCAACACAAGGGTCCCCAGGGAAACAGCCAAGATGAACAACTAAATAAAATAAATACTTATTCCTCCTCTCTTCCTGCCTGTTTGCCTACTGCCTTCATTCCTGCCTGCAGCTTTCCTTTTAAAAACAAAAAAGCAAAGTTACCACTATAAATATTAAAAAAAAAAAAAAATGTATATCATAAAACAAAAACGGGAAAAAAAGCTTTTTTCAGACAGATTTGGAACCCCCCTAAGTGGACCTCCTGATTCCTGCACTACCCTACCCCCGGTACCTGCAGCCACATAGCATTTTCCTGGAACTGGAAACAGAGCAGGGTCAAGAGATGGGGTAACAGCCAATTACCGGGTGGAAAAGACAGGATAGCCTACAAATTGAGAAAGGTGGAAGGATCCCCCTACCCCATTACTGAGATCCCCAAAACAGTCGTTTTGCTTAGGGAGTGGGGAACAGAGAGGGGCCTCTGGAGCTGAGGGTCCCTGCTGGGGTGTGGGGGCAGTGATGAAGCCCACTTGAAGGAACAGGCATCATGGTAGGTCCTGCAGTCTGCAGCAGCAGAGGGGCAGGATCCAGACTTCCCACCTTTCGTGGGGAGCTGTGCAGACTTGTTCTGGGGGCCTGTGAAAGGTGCTCTGGGGACCCGCCATGAGGGTGAGAAAAGCTGTAGGAAGAAGAGGCCACCCAACGGGGAACTCTCACTGACCATCCAAAAAGCCTGCAACCTTGGCAGCAGGGGGTTGGCCATTGGTCTGCACTGGTCACAGCACTGGTCACAGCACTGGTCATGGCACTGGTGTTCGAGAAGGCCCTGCTTGAGGTGGGAGTAGGACCAGGCTTCTCAGATTCTTCCAGGTTCCAGGAGTCAAGGTCTAAGACTCAAAGTCAGCGATGTAAAGATTTGGAAGCCTGGTTCTAAAATTCTGTCACTTTAAGGTTGTGAAATGCCATGATGTCAAAATTCCAAGATTTTAAAATGTTATCATTCTTATATTCTAGAGTAGTTCTATCCATTAGAAATGTAACATGGGTGCACCCCGGTGGAATAGTGGTTTGGTCAACTGCTTCCAGCCTAAGCGCAGTCCACCTGCATGCCAAAGATCCATGTTCAAGTCCTAGAACAGGGAGAACAACCAAGGTGTACTACAAAGCAAAAATAAATATAATGCTCCTTCCTCTTCTCTATTCCTGCCTGCTTGCCTGCTCCCCTTCATTCCAAACTGTGCCTTTCCTTTAAAAGAAGAAAAAAAGAAACATCACACAAGCGACACATACAATTTTTAATTTTCTAGTTGTCACTTTGAAAAAGTAAAAAGAAACAAGTAAAATGAATCTTACTCATACATTGTATTTAACCCAATATACTAAAACTATTAACATTTGACATATAATTAATATAAAGGAATTATTAATGAGATCTCTTCATTTTTTTATACTAAGACTTGAAGATTTGCTGAGTATCTTACATGCACAGTACATCTCAATTCACACTAGTCATGTTTCAGGTGCTCAACAGTCACACATGGCTAGTGGCCACAGTATTGGAAAGCACAGTTTAGAAACGTGAAATCTATGACTCACTTTTCTAAAATGCTAGGATGCTGTGCTCTGAGATTCTAGAACTCTGTAGCATACTAAGGTTCTGTAATGCTATACCCGAGCCCACCAGATTAAGATGCTTCCTTGAGTTTACTAGTGGACAGGGCTTCTCTCCACGTCTCGTGTGGAAAGAAATCCCAGGGCCTGTGGAGCCTGTGAGGTAACCTGACCCAGTTGGTAGAAGAGGGGGTGGGCATGCCAGGGCCTGGGTGCTGGCCTCTCCATGTGGAACCTCCTCGCCTGCCCTCCCTCCAGCTCATCCTCTCTACCTGTGCGCACAAGCCTGGACCTGAGACTCCTGCCTTTGCATCCTCCTAGGAAGGGAGTGTGCTACTGCCTCCTGCCCTTGGTTTCTGTCCACTCCAGAGAGCATCTGGGGGCTGAGGCAGCAGATGGAGCTGGGGGATGCACTTAAAACCCCAGATGGAATCCCCTGCGGGTGGAACAGGGCAGCAGTCAGAGCTCTCCTGTCTGGAGCTGGGCGAGTCAGACAGCTTGAATTGTCCAGGTCATGATGTAGAACTTGAACAGTGCAAATGGAGAAACCAGGGCCCCCCAAAAGGTGTTTCCCATGCTAGGCACCAGGTAAGAAGGAATGCCATGGGTGTCCTCTCCCTACTCCCAAACTCCTCCTCCCAACTCCACCTGCAGGGAAAGTCAAGAGGAAGCCCCGGATGTCAGGGAGATTGCAGGATGGTCCCACAGGTGCTGCATCCAGATGGTAACTCTTGGCTGTGGGAGTCTCGTGCCAGGCTCAGAGACCTCCTGGGTTAGATTCTGTCCTACAGAGGATCTGAGGGACAGGAGCTAGGGCACAGGCTGGAGTCTGGGTGGGGCAGAAGTAGAATTGGATGGGGAAGGTCTCTTGACAATGGTCAGCTTCTACATCTGCTCCATTATTACTTCATTCTAGATTGCATTTCACATCCTTGTATCACATTCCCTTTTTCTCCTAAGAAGACCCCAAGAGGACAAGAGGACTTGACATTAGCACCTAAACTCCAGCTCAAATACTGGGACACAGAGGGCCCAGTACTGGGATTTTGTAACCGTTCCCACATTTTACAGGTTGGAGACACTGAGGCTCAGAGTGGGACTATGATTTATTTTGGGCTACAAAGCTAAAGGACTGAGTCTAGCCCCCCTGGGGAATCACAGGCTCAGCACCAAACAAGGGAGCCCCCACCTCGCTCCCCACTCAGGCTCCCAGATGCTCCGCAGCTGAGGAGACAAACATCAGGATCCTCCACAGCTACATTTTCCATGGGCTGCTCCCAGGCCGGGCTCCCCCTTCTGGGAAAGCCCCAAGGTTGTTCTGCCTGGTCAGGAGACCCAGGGAGGAAATGACAAAGATCCTGCTACAGGGAGCAGCAGCAGCAGCCCAGACCTTTGGCCTGGAGAGACTGGCTTCCGCCAAAGCGGGGTCAGGGGTGCCGGGGCAGGAGGGAGGCCTGGATTCTAGGTTTGGGGAAAGCACAAACTTTGGAGTGAGGTGGACTTGCGGAGGGAGTCCTGTGCTCCCCCTTGCTTTTAAAGAACATAATATCCTTTCTAAAACACTCACTGTGTGCCAGGCTTTGCTAAGAACCTTAGGGCACTTGATTATCCCAGCAACACACAGAGCGGTTTCCAGACGCGGAAAATGAGGCACAGAGAGGCTGAGAGAGGCTCAGGAGCCCCTAAGTCATACTGTGGTTAGTGGCTGAGACTAGCTGTGGACTTAGCCATAGGGGCCCCAGAGTTTATGGCCCTTCTTCATTCTGCGAGGGCTGAGGGGCCCTTTCAGTGCTCCTTTTGAGGTCCCTCAGACCAGGCCCCCGGCCCTTGCAAAGCTGGTGTTGCTCAGGGCTACCCATGAATTTTGGGGGCTCCTTCAAATTCACCTTTAGGAATACAGGTGAGGGATAAAGTAGGGCTCTTCCCACCGTAAGACTCACCTTTGTCAGAGGTTAATTCTCACAACTCTTCAGCTGTTTCCTGCCTAGAGGGAGGCAGGAAGCTAGAACACTGGAGATTAGGGCTCCAACGCCTCTGTTCATCCTCCTCAGTTCATTCTCCTCCTCCCCTACCCTGACTTCCAGGCCTCTCTCTTCCTTGCCCAACCCTGGACCTTGACCTTGAGGTTCACTCCCTGGCAGACTTTCTAGTGTCAAGGCAATAACTCAGGGTTGAGAATCCAGGGACTGGGTTCCATGCACTGCCAAAAAACAAGGGAGGCTTTTCTCTCCTGAGGTTAAGGGGAGAGATCTGGGAAAGTTTGATCTGAAATTAGGAATCTGTCATGTGGCAACAATTCACATGAGCATATCAGTTACAAAGAAGCTCCACAGTCATGGTGTGGAATCACCTCTGACCACCCCGATTAAAGGTGGGTTCCATTGTTATCACCCCAGTGTAACAGAAGAGGAACCTGAGGCCCAGGAGGATTAAGTACCGTGTTCATGATTATTAGACATTCAGAGACAGAAGCAAATGTTTACCCAAGTCTCTGGAGAATGGATGATAATAATAACTAGTGTTATTATTACAAATATTTGCCAAACTCTGACTCTGCCAAGAATTTTCCTGTCATTATCACATAATTCTCTCAGCAATTCTAAGAAACTGTGCTCTCTATTTTACAGGTGAGGACGCTGAGGCTCAGAGAAGCAAATCACCCCCTGTCAGAGTGTCAGAGCCACACTTGAACTTAAGTCTGGTTCCAGGGCCTCGGTCTTCCAGGCAAGACAGATCCATCTGGGATGGAAGAGACCCTGTTTCCAAAAGTAGGGCCTGGGTGAGCCTGGACTCTCCCCTTGCTCATGGTGCTGCTTCAGACCTGGTACACATATCCTGGGAGACCCCAGTCAGTGGCCCCTGGTCACAGTTGCAGGCCTGAAGGACTTGGGGCATGTTGGGGCCATGCTGAGGGGTAGCCCCTGGTCTAGGCCAATGCGACCTCTGACAACCTCATAAATGAGCACCAGGACACATACAAATTCCTTCTTTCTTTCCTTCCTCTCCTTCCTTCCTTCCTCCCTCCCTCTCTCCCTCCCTCCCTTCCCCACACACCAGGCAAGTGGCCCTCATTTGTTTACGCAGTCATTTCTTTTGCCTACCTTCCCAACCGGGATAGTCGGGATAGTCACATAACTTGTAGAGTCCAGTGCAAATGCAAATGAAAAACCTCTTGTTCATAAATTGAGATTTCAAGACATTGACAGCAGCGTGTTTAAGCCAAGAGAGGCCCTGGCAAGTGTGCAAGTGGTGCCTGTGCGCCAGCCTTGCCCCAGCTCACGGCCCCCTCTCCCTCTAGCTCTCCCCTCCTGCCACCTTCTACTCCTGTCACATCCTCCACCTTCAGTGCTCTTTCCCACGTCGGGGCTTTTGCAAAGGCTGTTGTCCCAGACATAAATTCTTTTCCCAAGCTTCTCTCATAACTGTCCTCTTGATTCAGGAGTGCAGTCCAAACGTCACCGCTCAGGGAGGCCTCTCTGGTCCCCAGCCTAAAGAGGCCACCCACATAGCTCCCATCACAGCAGCTGTTCATCCCTCCTGGGTGTGTATCACAGTCTGTATCCTGGTGTGTCCTGTTGATTGACGGCTTATTATCCATCTTTCCCCTAGAATGTCAGCTCCCCGGGGCAGGGCCCCCGTCTCTCCTCTTCAGCCCCCAGTGAACCCAGTGCTTGGCACACAGAGGTGCTCAGTAACTAGCTGGTGAATGAATGGACACCGTAAAACACACTCCTGGCCCCTACGCTTCGCAGTCTCCCTCTGTACCTGGACAAGCACAGTGCTCCCCCAAATGTCCTAGTGCCCAGCCATCCCAACACAGAGAGCCGAGAAGACCCAGAAAGGCAGGCAGATCCTCAGGCCTTAAAGCAAGCCAGAGGGAAGTGTCAGGGCCTGGAGAAACAGAGACAAAGAAAGAGGGAGAAGGCAGAACAGTGGGAAGAAAAAGGAGCTGGAGGAAGGAGCAAAGAGGTAGACGAAGAGGGAAAAACAACTTGGTGACAACCCTCTTTTTCTATTAGTGAAACTAATAATTACTATTAATACCTGGCTCCTCCCTGGCCCTTTCATCCAGGCTGGTGGGGAAGTTTTGAAGATGAAAGTCTGGGGGGGGGCCTCTCAGATGCAGGTTCCAGGGCTTTGTAACCACTAATTAAACTTGGCAGCCCCTCCAATTATGCTCCCCCCACACCCCAGGGATGCTGTACCACCTGACCCAACACCTATCCAGGTGGGAGCACAGCCGCTAGCTGCTAAGGGAGCCTGGCCCTCTGGAGATGCTGCTGCTGCAGTTGAGGGAGGGGTTGCCAGCACAGAGTAATGGGGGAGGTGCCAGAAAGAGGAACCTCCCACCAAGTGGCCCTGAAACTCTCCTGAAGCTCCCAGCTGAAATTACAGCCCCATCACTGAGGCCGGGCCCCCTCAACCCCACCCAGGGTCTGTCTCTGGGCTCTGCCAGATGGCAGTGGGGGAAGTGCCACGGGAAAGAGGATTCAACCAGACAAAGAAACAGAGGCTGCATCTCCAGCTCCTGCACAGCCCCAAGGCCACCCAGAGGCCAGTCTCTGGCCTCCTCCAAGGCTATTTCATTCCACCTCCCTCAAAGAGGCCTCCTTTCCAAGCAGTTATGCCCAACATCAGCCTGGCTCCCCCACCAAAACTCCTAGATTTATGGGTTCCTCACCTCCTCCCAACGTAGACCTATCTGTGGAGTATGTGAACTTGTCAAACTCCTTGACGTCCAGTCTGATGAAGTCTAGTGGTAGCCCCAACCTTTCCAATGAGTTCCAACTGTCTGCCCCATCTTTCTTCTAGGAGTGACTCCAAAAATAACGGCCTGAGAGAGAGCCCCACCCTCCAGCCAAGTCATGACCACCCCCAGACTCCCCATCGTGGTAATGGCCTTACCGCCCACCCATTGTTTAAGCCTAGAACCTGGAATTATCCTTGCCTCTACAACCAATCCATTTTAAAAAATCCTATGGATTCAGCAGCCAAAGTTTCTCCCAAATACAAACATTTCCTCCCTCTTTGCAGCTAACAGCCTGCTCTGAGACATGCCATCTCTCACTTGCATTGCCGTCCCATTGTCATCTGATCTTCCAAGCAAAGCCAGAGTATGTGCCTTGCCCTGCTTACAGCTCTTCACTGCATGTGGAATAAAGCCTTCCAGGCCACTGTCTTCCTGGGTGGTCTCACCTCTCCTATCCCCCTCACCCAGCCCTACCCCTGTGCACCCCTCAGGCTCTTCTAAGCCTTATCAACTCATGCACCCACCGACCCTGCAGGCCCTTCCTCAACGTGTCCCCACCTTCTAAGAGAGTGAGCTCACACCTGACCCTTCCCCCACCACCTGTAATGACACAGCTATCAGTCACTTTTGTAATATCTGCTTTCTCCCCTTCATGGTTCCTTCTTGTCTAGCTATCCATTGTTTTGCTGCTCTCCAATGCCCAGCCTGATGTCTGACACACAGTAGGCACTGAAGAAAAGTGCTAATTAGTGACCCAGGATCCACTGGGTCCTGCTGGGTCCTTTGGGGTGGCACAGAGGGTGGGGTCTACAGGATGGCAAGGTGCGGAGAGCCTCCAGGAGGGCTGGTGGCCACCTCTGTCCACTTACTGTGCTCTGAACTGGCCAAGTGATCTTGAGCACGTCCCTTATCTCATGTCAGCTTCCCAATCTGTAAAATGAGGAATATCATTCTGAGGGTAAAAATTCACGCGGGTTGCTGGGGCACCAAGTAAGAATGCACAAAGCAGGCCAAATCACAACCATGTTCCAAGTGGATATTCGGACTGCAGCACAGATTTACACACGCACACACACTTACACACTCCCCAATCAACTTCTGGGCTCAGAAACTACAGAGCCCCTCCCTGAAGTCTGACCCACTCCACCCCCAGGCCGGGAACCCGCCTAGACCTGGCCTTCTCTTAGTAGCACAGAGACCAGGCGCCATCTAGTGGGAGGCCGAGGGGAACGCAGGCATTCCTCCTTTAATGGACAGGCACTGACCTTCCTGACTTGGGCAAAGGGGGCCTCAGAGTAAACAGACGGTTTCCCTGTAAGAGTACTTATCCCTATAGGCCTCTCACCCACCAGCAAAAGATACTAACCCTGAATCCCAACTTATAAGACCTTTTCAAGGGACCCACCCCCAAACTTTGATCTCACTTCCCACCATTCCCTCCCCTCTAGACAGAATTTCCTACAAACAGTCCTGATTAATCAAGTTTTCCTTTAACACAGACTTTTCCACAGGCTGTTTTTTCAGCCTGGGAATTCTCTCTCACTCCACCCCCAACCCTGTCTTGACTGACCACTACTCCCACTCTGGGCCTAAACTTAAGGCCCCTGACCAGGCTGAGCTGCCCTTCTCCCCTCTCCCCACAACGACCCCTGCTCCTAATGTACTCTGGATTTGCTGTCCACAGGCCCCATTAGAAAAGACCTGGGCATTGGGTCCTAGCATGCTCACCTGTGTGCTGTTGTGTCAGAAGCAGGTGGGTCACGGCCCACAGAGGATGGAATCTAAGGGTTTCTAGGAAGGAGTCAGGATGCTGCTTCAGCCAGGGTCCCACCTCCAAGCCCCAGCACCCACTGGGTCGCAGTTGGACTTAGACTCGTGCTGTGTATCATAGTGTGAATACACCCACTCTCTCTGGGTCACAGTTTTGCTCCCCACCTCTCCTCACTCCCTTTTGCAAAACTTCCTTCCAAGTGGAGCAGAGGCTGGAGCCCATGGGCAAACTAAAGTCTGAACTATTGCTAAGAATGGGAAGTATGATCCTTCCAAGCTGGCTTGAGAGTCTAGGGAAAAAGAGCTTCGGTTTTGCTATCTCAAGGGCAATTCCATACTCTTCGTTCATCAAATCAACAGATATTTAGAAAACACCTAGGTTCAAGATGAAAAGTATGGAGACTGGAGTCAGACTGCCTGGGCTGGGATGCAGCACCCCACTCAGGGTTATGATCACTGACTTGTTTCTTCAGTGGTAAAATGAGGGGCATGAGAATTTTCTGCCTCATGGAATTATTGAGAAGATTCAACAGATGAGAGCTGCAGCTCGCTGAGAGCAGAGTCTGGCAGGCTCAAGGGAAGGACTATTGCTGCTATGATTCATCGAGCAGTTACTGCCCGTCACGAGTCTCACAGCCTGTGTCCGCCCACTGCACATCCAGGGTCTCCCGTCTCTGCACTCTGGCTCCCGTGGGGCCTGAGCATGAGCAGTCCCTCAGTTTCTCCCTCAGGCCCTCTCCAGTCATCACAGCCTCTGCTGCCCTCAAGACTCCAGAACATCCATATTGGAGTCTCCTCTCTCCTACTCTTTTCTCTGAGTCTTCCCATCATGTCATGGGATATCTGGTTCTCCCCTGCTGCCCTCCCAATGGCTCTCCTTCCATTGCCAGAATGTGCAAGGAGAGGGGAGAGGAGGGATGGCAAGAGATCACACGATGTGAGGACACTGTCCTCCCTGCTCCTCACCTTCACTACAAGCTGTCCCTCTGAATCCTGTCACCGCACCCACAACTCCCCTCAGCACAAACATCTACCAACCCCTGGGTTGCACCCTCCCCTCCCTGAGGACTTCACCCCTAAGTTTGCTTCTTGGGTGTTTCAATACACACATAGACAATGCTGCCCTCGTCCTGTCCTCTGGTCTGCTGACTTGTTCTTCTCTAATGATGTTGCTCCCCAACCCATCTCAGGCACTTCCTGCCATGGCTGATATCACTGCCTACAACTCCTCCCCAGGCCATCACCTCAATCTCCTGCCCACTGTACCTGACCACCAGCTCTAAGCATCAGCTTGACTTCTGCCATCTCTTGCCCCATCAGGACCTGGAATCCCATACCCTTATGCTGTCCCTCACGCCTTGATGATCTCACTTCCCCAATTACCAACTTCAAAGTCATGCTCAGTTGTGATCATCATTCCTGTGCTTCCCCCTTGGTTCTCCCTCTCTGGGAAAAATCACAAGCTTTATTAAATCCAACACTCTGCCTACTCCATGCCTGTACCCATGTAGCTGAACATGGCTGGAGAGAACACCCAATCACCATCCTCAGGTGGACCCCTGATACTACCCATGAACCATACAATATTCCCCGAGATCTCCATGACTACTTCAAACTTTCTCTCCCCTCAAACCTTCAATACCCTCCTCTTAACCTCACAGCTGCTTGCTTCCTACTTGTCTGGTTAGAACAGTCTAATATCCACTCCCATATCTTCCCACCTTCCAGCATCTTTCTTCCACTGATTTGCACAGATGTACAATCCACATTCCTAATGGAAGCCATTCTTCCACTTGTGTGCTAGAACACATCACCTCTTGTCTACTCAAGGACACAGCTCCATCATCAGTTTTTCACTTTATGAGAGCACCCTGGTGGAGCAGTGGTTAAGTCCACTGCCTCCAAAAGACACAGGTCACATACTCTTGGGTTTGAGTCCTATGTCTGCAGGGGGAACAACTAGTGTGAACAACTAAATAAAATAAGGAGCTTCATCCTCCTCTCTCTTCCTGTCTGCCTGCCTGCCTGCTTTTCATTCCTGCCAGTACCTTGCCTTTAAAAATAAAATACAAATAAAGCCCAGAGAGTTTATAATTTTTTACCCAAGATCCCACAATTAATAACTGTACAAATAATGAACAAGTTGATTAATTAATCAAAGTGCAGTTTAAAAGCAGTGACTCTGATGGTTTCTGAAGATAAGACTTGCCTGTAGAAAAGCTGCCCTGAGGTGACAGAGCAGGTGCCTTCAGTCACAAAATGAAGCCCTGCTCCTTTCATGAAGACTTCACTCACTGAGGTTCAGAAGTCTGTTTGTTTAATTCAATTCTTAGCCAGAGCAAGAACTAACTCCAAATCGCTAATCTATCTGCTCTACTGGGGAACTATTTGAGAATAAAAAAACCTCTCAAAGAATTCACAGAAGAGACACAAAAGCCACTTCACAAAGAGATATCTGATCTTACTGAACATGAAAGAAATACAACAAGGAGATAATTTAGTTTCTCAGTTTAGCACAAATGAAAACTGATATGAACTTTCTGGAGGGCAGTTTAGCCACATATATCAAAATTTTATATACATATCCCTTTTTGGCTTCTGGCAATTTATCTTGAGGAAGTAATAGCACAAGTGTGTTCTTGAAAGTTCTGTTTATATTTGTCAATTCTGGAAGTAATGTAAATATGCAACAATAGAACATTGGTCAAATAAAAATAATGGTATAGCTACACAAAGGAGTATCATGTACTAGTTGAAAATTATGCATAACAGCTATTCCTTGTTTGCTTGCAAGGAAAAAGTTTAGGCTAATGGGGAGAGAGGTGAGAAGAGGAAGATCTATTTTATTTTGAGTTTTGTACACTTTTAGTGACTGTAATTTTTTAATTTTGTAAATGCATTTAATATTCAAATTAATATCATTTCAGACATTTGTTAAGAAAAATTGTGGATCACTACTAGTTTTTATGGGAACACATCCACAATGTTGAATAAAAAAGTTACCAAATGGCATATAGAATACAATTTAATTTGCATAAGGGTGTGTACCATGTAATAGAGATATAAATATAGAAAGTTATTTCTAGATTGTTGATCCAATCTGATAATGGTGGCATCTCTAGAAGAAATAATTTGGAAATGATTTTTACTCTTTTCTCATACTTTTCTAAATTGTGTGCATTGTTTAATCATAAACATGGATTTTTTTAATCATTTGGGAAAAAAACTTTTTTAAGAAAAAGTACAGGCAGGAATGAAGGTAAGCAGGCAGGAAGACAGAGTAGAAAGAGCATTTTTATTTTTATTTTATTTAGTTGTTCACACTGGTTGTTTTCCCCTGGAACTGGGACTTGAACCCAGGGGTATGTGGCTTGAGCTCCTTTGGAGGTAAATGACCTAACTGCTGCTCCCAGGGAATGCCTCAAGGAGAAATATTATGAAGTGACTTTCTGAAAAAAAAAAAAAAAAAAAGTTGCTTTCTCTATGTATATGCACAGATGATATTTGCTAAGAATATATACCAAGGTGTTAATACTAGTGGGTAAGACTGTTGCTTCTTTTTTTCTTTTCCTTTCGTCATGCTTCTATTTAATGGGTTTTCTTAATTCCTGTTAAGGGGAAAGAGGACACTGCATCTTAAAAAAGCAGCTCTGTCATGCCCTGGTGGCCTAGCAGGTACTGCCACTGAACTAGTCACATGCATTCCAAGGACCTGGATTCAAAGTGGTCAGGGGAAGAGTAACAACCAGGATGAGCAACTAAATAAGTGCTTCTTTCCCCTCTCTCTTCCTCCTGCCTGCTTGCCTTCATTCCTGGCTGCACCGTTCCTTTAAAAAAAAAAAAAAGTTCTTCCCTAAACTGAGCTGAAGCTGTTTAGTGGCATTAATTCCAGTGCACAAAGGGCTATATGTTATTCTATACAATCACTCCTTTTGTTCCAAAAATTATATAGATATGTATATTTATTTCCATGGGCTTTCTTTAGATATATGTGTCCGTACACACCTCTCTATACACATACACATAGGTGTGTATATGTTTATATATGTATAAATAGATAGACCTACTTCTTGACTCTTCCTCATACCTCACCTATACATTCTCTAAATCCTTCAAGATTTTTCAATATTGTTATTAGAGGGATCTGTGGAAATCACTATTAAACGTAATAGTGTTTGAGTCCGAATTCCAAAAAAGCCACGAAGTTGTGATTTCAGTTTCATGTCCCTTATCTGTAAACGAAAAATAAAAATAGTATCTACTTGACGGTGTTGTAAGGATTAAATAAATGAATTCCTAAAAATATCTTAGCCCTGTTTGATATTTAATAGTAGTATTTGATTAATGAAGTGTTTTTATTTTGCCCCATTTCGTAATGGGCTAAAAGACGGGATTACCGCGACTTGTTGTTATTCCCCTCCGCGCCACAAGATGCGCTGTCGCCTCCTGGCGGGTTAGGAAGGTGGACGTCCGTCTAGCCGCAGCCGCCGCCATCTTAGAACCCAGATCCGCCTCATTCCGCTGATGTAAGTGCGTCGCGTAGTTTCAGAAGCCGATCCGTTTGCAGCGACACCTAGCCCTTTGCCTCCTTTGGATTTCTCTCAAGTAAACCGTCTTTCCTGAAGGTGTCTTAAATCCCCTTGGAAACGCTAGCGGCGGCGTCTTCCGGGAGTCGGCCTTGCCCCGTGACCTCAGACGTACACTTCCGGGAACCCGGATGTGACCCGTCGCCCCGCCTTCTCCTACTCCCTCTTTCCGGTGGCGGAATCTGTAGAAGACGCGCAGGTAGGAGGCCTGGGCGAGGACAATCGGGTGCCATCCTACGGTCAGCAGACCCGGCCGGGCTGGGGGCGCGGAACGGGAGTCTCTCCGCGAGAGCTATGCCAGTCCCGTGCGAAAGGGGCGCGACCGGCCGACTTAGCTTCAAGTTGGCGCCTTGTCTCGCAAGGCGGCGGTATTGCTTCAGGGAAGAGCGGGTGGAGTGGGGTTGCGTGCGGGTACAGCGCTTGGGAAGAAGGGAGATCGTAGTCTGACATGTGCTCCCCACTACTCCGCCGCCCCAGTTCGCCCCAGTTTTCTTGTCTGGAAAACTAGGATGACCGTGGTATCCATCCCTTCGGGTTGTAGTGAGGATTCAGACGGAATGCGGGCAAAACGGCTGTGTGGAGCGAATGAGTACGACAACCGCGACTTTTGGCACCCCGGGCGGACCTCCAAGTCAGGAATTGGGGCTAGGGACCCCACTTAAGTGTTTTCCAAGCGTCTGCCTTGCGTTTATATACCCGGGTGACCACTCTCATTACCACCTCGAGACGACTGGGGATGGCAAACGAGATGGGCGTTTGTGGAGTGGCCACCACGTGGGAGCTGAAATTCACACCTCCTTGGTTCCCGTCTTATGGAACCTTCCTGGTGAGCTCCCAAGCCTTCCCCTGTCTGTCTACTTTGAGAGTAGGAGGAATTAACCTTGCACCCCAAGGCCTACCCTTGGGTTCCCGCGGTGATCAGATGCTGGAATGTTATGTAAAGGAGACACTGGGGGGGCCCAGGAACACTGAGACACCGACTTTGACCTGGAAGGATAGAGGTCGGGGCTGGGAGTCAGGGCACTCTGGATTTAGTATGGTTTGGACTCTGTGTGTACCGTTGGTAAGTCCCTCCTGTCTTTGTCTTTTCTGTCTGCAAGGGTACATTTACTTTCCTCTGGGGCCGCCTTAGATCTAGTGGCCCAAAGTGTCAGGAAGTTTTTCTCCTTGTTGAGCTTCGAGATCTGAAGACTGTGCCAGGAAGACATTCTCCTCTAGCCTTCCACACTTAAATTTTCACCTGCTCTCCTCCAGTCTTCCTTGCGTAGGTCTTAAGACAGTGTGGTTACACTTAACGTTACATGCTATAGCATGTTGGCGTTAATTGATTTCACACACATTGCATTTCTGGCATTTTCTGTTAGTCTTCCCAAGAGAACATGTTTCGGGACCTTTACTACTTGGTTCTAGTAGAAGTTTAAGGGTGTCGTTTTAAAAACAGCTGTGGGAGGATAGCAGACGATGAATTGTCATGGTGGGAGATGGCATTTAAACTGGCCTTTGCAGGGAACTGGGGAGCACAGAAATACAGAAGGAGATGAAGTTAGAGAGGTGTGTTGGTAAAAACCTTGAATTCTAAGCCAAAGAGTTGGTGCAGAATTCAGCAGACAGTGGGCATTGCCTCCAGTAAAGAGCTTTTCTGGGGATCTCCAGGCAGAATAAAGTTGCTCTCCTATAAGTGTCCCACTAAAGGTCAGCTCTCACCAGTACATGGGTAGGTTATTGACCTTTGCCTTTACTAGCATAATGGGATGTAGTATTTCAGGCTTCTTTGAGCCTAACCTGTTAATGGAGTTTGCTGTCCAGAAAACTCAGAAGCACTCCTGACATTGGAAGTGTTATGAGGTGTAGACTGAGAATCCCTCAACCTCATTCTGATCTCTGCTCTACAACCAACATACTAAATCATCATACATCTTTTACTTTATGTATCAGGGACATTAAGGCACAAAGAGGATTGATTTGCTCCTGTTTGCAGTGCTTTGAGTTGAACTCAGGTCTCCAGAAACCTAAGCTAGTGTTTTTCTGGTATTTCAGACCTGCTGTATAAAAATTTGAGGGATGCTTGTGTTCTGCTGCTAGAACCCTAAGTTGTTACTCTAGGTTCTTTGGGCTGTACTTTTGGTAGATTGAGGAGACAGGTTACTTCTCAAGGTACTTTGCTTTTGAGCCACCAGTTGAAATCCCTGAAGTGCAGGGAGAAATGAGTTTTTGTGAATCCAAGATGAGAAAGTATAGCATAGTACTAGGGGAAGGAGATAGGGACATGAGTCAAACCCAGGGTTTTCTCTTAATAGCCAGAGGAAAGGATTCTGTAAACCCCTCTGGTCTGTTATTAGTTGACACTGGGATTCTTTTCCTTTCAGAAATGGCACCTCGCAAGGGAAAGGAAAAGAAGGAAGAACAGGTCATTAGCCTCGGACCGCAGGTGGCTGAAGGAGAGAATGTGTTTGGTGTCTGCCACATCTTTGCGTCCTTCAATGACACTTTTGTCCATGTTACTGATCTCTCTGGCAAGTGAGTATCTGGGTGGAGAGGCATACGATTCAGTTGGCAAAGGTCTAGGGGAAGAAATAACTGGAATTGGGAGACAGTTTAAGGGAATTTCAGGAGAATTTCAAAGAATGTTCAGATGAGGCTATAGTCTTGTTTAGTCTGCTGGTAACATAATTTCCCAGCATTGGAATTGTGAGAGGAGACACATTCTGTGCTCTTGTGGCCTTATAGTGTGGTATCATTGAATCCCCTGTCTCTTGGCACTTCATGTGGCCACCTGTTCTAGGAGTCAGCTGTGGCACAGGTTCAGGCTGCCATTAATAAGTTTTTGTCATTGAAGTCATTCGTTCTAAGTTTGTTTCCTCATATGTAAAATGAAGATAACAGTGCCTACCTCATGGAGTAATTGGCAGGATGAAATGCAAAAGTAAATGTAGAAGTGTTAATACAGAGTTTCACACTGTTGGCCAAGTCTCTGGCGCCCATAAAGGCAGAGCCCATGCACGGGCAGTCTTACAGAAAGGAGGATGCATGCTCAAGTTGATCCATATCCCATGCTGTGACATTTTGCTCCGTGGGACAGTACCCACTAAGTCCTTGTAGGATGAGAGAAATGACTGCTTTTTGTCCCTAGGGAAACCATCTGCCGGGTGACTGGTGGGATGAAGGTGAAGGCTGACAGAGATGAGTCTTCTCCATATGCTGCTATGTTGGCTGCCCAGGATGTGGCCCAGAGGTGCAAAGAACTGGGCATCACTGCCCTCCACATCAAACTCCGGGCCACAGGAGGAAATCGGTATGTGAGACTGGAGACTGTTGGTGGGTCACTGGGCTTGGACACCAGAGCATCTCGATTTAAGACTTGGTAATGGCTGCAGTGAAGGAAGGGCAGGGAGGAAATATTCCACCCAGAGACAACTGCAAGGAAAGGAGAATGAACATGGCACATCAGGAGGGGGAAGTGTGGCATGAGATTTTAAGTCTGTGGACTTCGGGGTGTGTGGTGGGTAATAAAAAGTTTTAGTAGTAATGACCTTAAAGATGGCTGCTGTGTGAGAACTGAGTGGATAGAAAGTTGGTAAAGTGATCCAGGGAAGAGCTGGTATTGTCATGGTCTTGGGTGAGAAGAGCAGTAGGAAATGGGTACATTACACCAAAAAAAACCAACAGCATGAGGTGTGCCTCAAGGAGCACAGTCCATGAGTCCCTGGGTTGGAGTCTCCTATCTGGGGAAATAACCAGTGTGAGCAACTAAATAGAAGTGCTTCTTCCTGCCTTCCTACTCACCTTCATTCCTGCCTGTACCTTTTCTTAAAAAAAAAAAAAGAAGAAAATCACAGGCATGTGATAGAAGAGATGGTGCCTCACGGGGCTGCTTGCCAAGCAGGGTGTAAACTAGGATGAGAATTTTTACATTTCTGAAAAAGAGTGCAATATAAACTCTTCAGTGGCTCACTAAGCCTAAAATTCTTCTTGTCTGACTCTTTACAGAAAGTTTATAGAGAGCTCTGCATGAGGGGGTTACAAGAACTTAGATAGGACGCCTAATGACTTCCCCAGAGGCTGACCCTATAAGATACGGACCTTCATTTTCTAGGACCAAGACTCCTGGACCTGGGGCCCAATCAGCCCTCAGAGCCCTTGCCCGCTCAGGAATGAAGATAGGGCGGATTGGTAAGTGCTTGCCTTTAGCTAGTGCTTGAATTTGTTTTGAAGCCTTAACCCCAGAAAGCATGTGATATGCTCTCTGGATCCAGGGCCTAGTATGATGACAATTGACAGTTGTTTGTTATTTGGGTCTGCAAGAGGCACCAGCTCTCCCAGATCATTCCTGTCACCTTGATAACAGTGTTATCCTTCCCCTTCTGTATTGGGACAGTGAAACTTCATTTCTGAATTTGTGTCCCACACTGCTTAATACCATGCTTGAGGCAGTGGCTGGTGGAACTGACTGGAGCTGAATTACCCTTTTCTAGTCAGTTACTGACATTTTGTGTGGCCCGTCTCCTGCTTTGTAGGACCTTCAAGATCCTCGGCCCTTGCCTACTAAATGTCAGGAGGGCACGCCAGTCATTGTGACAACCAAAAATAAACAGCAGGCAGAAACCCTGCATTTATGTAGCACTGGCCTCTGGATACAACTCAAAGGAAAGAGGTGTTAGCCTTCCCTATTTATGTACTTCATAGTAACGTGTGCAGATCCCTTATTTTTAGAATTATTTTCAGCATTTGACGTGTTGGAAAGGAAATAGTCTACAGTCACCCTGTTTAGGATTTTTTTCTCTATAGAGTCAATGGGATAAGTGGTCAGAAACAGATTTGACACTTGACTGAGACCCTGCACAAATTGTGTGCCTTGTTGAGCCTCAGTTTCCCCTTTGGAAAAGTTAAGTATAACCATAACGGGAATTTATAGAGTAAGCAGCAGGTACATCAGCTCCAGGTCTGTGGATTGTATACGAGAACTCATTTGGGGAGCAGCAGTGCGATTCACTACTGATCCATTAAGACTACTGGCCTAGGAAAGGTCCTGCTTCTTGCCATCCAGCTCCAGGCAATGATAATTTCTTTTTCTCCCCACAGAGGATGTCACCCCCATCCCCTCTGATAGCACCCGCAGAAAGGGAGGTCGCCGTGGTCGCCGTCTGTGAACAAGACTCCTCAGACTATTTTCTGTTAATAAATTGCTGTCATGTAAGCTATTTTGACTCATCTCCTTCATGTGGGGGCTGATCTGAGGTCACCATGTGCCGTGATAAACCGGCAGTCCTTTAGTGTAGATACTTGCTTCAGAGGATGCAGGTAACCCTTCAGAGGAACACAAGGGACAGCTTGAGCAGCCTGTGTTCTGCAAACTGACTTCCTGGGGAAAGGAGCCCTATGGAGAGGTGAGACGCCAGTGCTGCAGTCGAGTCTTTCATGCCACTTGTGACACGAAGTTGCCTAGGTCATCTAAAACAGGCCAAGGCCTTTAGGGACCTTGTTTTGAAAGTGGAGATGTTCCCAAATGGACTGATTCTTGGAGTCAAAACAGTGGAAGCTACTGAGCCAAGTGTAGCCCGAGAAGAGGAGCCTTCCAGGCTCGAGCCATATATAAATATGTGTGGGTGTACACTCGCTCCCCCATACCTTCTGTGCAGAACTGGTAGCGCTCTACTGCATCTTGCTTTTTCTCACTTAACAGATCTTGGAGGAGGTTCCACATCAGTACATAAAGTACATAGAGTCAGTCACAAATACTCCCAAGCCCTATTTTCATCGACAATGATAAGGGAAAAGGTTTTGCTTTCCGGGAGCTTGTATCCATCCAGCTCAAGGACCCAGTGGCACCAGATGGTACTGAGTGTTTTTGGAAGAGATCAGTTAGCATGGGGTTTTCTGAACTACCTACCAGGAGTTAGAGGACAGCGGTGGATGCCCAGGGGAGAGGATGCTGAGTGTCCCTGGCTGGAGAAATGAGACGGCGAGGCTCTCAAGGAGTGCTACATTCTAGAGGAAAACCAGGGCGAACAGGTTTCTTGGGACGCTCTTCAGGCAAACCTGACGTGTTTTGAGCAGAAATTGGCCATGTTTTTAAGACAGCAAGTAGAAAGGTGTGGCAGAGGGGTTCCTGGTGCTTTGGTGACATGCCAGACATTTTGTTGAATCTTCTAATATAAAAGGTCCTGTAATCCCCATAATGGATTTAAAAAAACACAAAAAGTAACTTGCCAAATGTCACAGCCTCTGAGAGGAAGCTAATAACTGAGTTGCCTTTTACTGGCAGCTTTGTAAAGACCATAAAATTCCCTTTAAGTCAACAACTGAATGGTTTTTAGTACTTTCGGTTGTGTAGCCATCACGATTTTACAACATTTTTTATCAGTCCTCCCCAAAACTCCAGAACCATGAGCAGTCACCCTTACTTTACCCTTCCCTCAGTAACCACTGGTCTATGACTTGCCTGTTCTGGACGTTCATTTCAGTAGACTACAACATACGGTCCTTTTTGTTTATAGATTCTTTAACTTTTCAAGTTTATGTAGCATGTATTCATACTTTCATTTCCAAATAATATTCCATTGTCAGGAGACACAGATCACATACTTAACAGCACTCCGGAGACCTGGGTCTAGCCAGCCTAAGGTTCTTATCAACTTGAACAAATCTGCTTTTTTTGAACCTCTTTATCTTAAAACTGTGGAATGTGCTGCTCCCTGGTGGCTCCGGTTAAGCCCAAGCCTGGGGTATAGTCCAGGACCTGGGAAACCACTAAAAAAGACAACAAAATTAAATACTACTTTTTCCTCTCTTCCTGCCTGCCTTCCCCTTTAAAAAAAATTATGGAGTATGATTACAAACCAAAGTATAAAAGGAATGCATTGCTGATAGAATAAGTGGTTTTAACATGTAAGTGAAGGTACAAATGAATTCCAAATATAAGTAGATACTCCCCCTTCCAGTAAGTGGAACTTAATTTCCCTTCCCCTAGAACGTGGGCTGGACTTTATAAGTCACTTTCTAAAGAATAGAATGCAGGAGGGGCCGACGTTAACTTCACTCTGGAGAAACCTATCATAAACTACTTTCACCAGATTAATAAAGTGGATTCTTATTTAATACAATAAAGAGGATTTCACTTATATGATATTCTTTCTTAAAACCCATATCTCAATTAGGATATTATACAAAGTATCAGTACTTTTAGTCACTAAGAAACCTGAAACAAGGACAGAAGACTAGAAACAATGTATTCTAGGCCAGAAAGAGCAAGTGTCATGTTAATGTGTAAGATGTTAGCATTAGGGGGAAACGTGTTTGTTTGTATATGCAAACACTGTATCTTTGCAACTTGGGGGTAAACCTAAAGTTATTCCAAAATAAAATTATAAAAAATTTAGAATGTTTTCTTCCTGTCTGGTTTCTAAGCTGGGATGTGGTACACAGAACCTCAAGAGGTAGAAAGATCTGGATAAAAATCCTAGTTCCCCTGTTTTTTAGGCAAATTACTTAACTACCAGTAGCATAAAAACTCTGGTAAGATGCATCACAAGAATTAAGATCAAAATATCCCAAGAATTAAGATCAAGTGTTAGCACAGCGCCCGGCGTTGAAGAAGCTGCTGCTATTCTTGTGCCGCTGCAGTTTTTCTGCCAAGCGGCATGAATGGCAGCTGGCTGGGACCCTGGGGGTAAGATGCAGGAGGTTGCTGGAGCGTCTTACTTCCTGTGATGGGACTTTGCAACTTGTCCTGTTTCCTGGTAACCGGGGATGCAATCAGCCAGGTCTTTGACAGCAATTCCTTTCAGGGGTTTATGCAAAAGGAGAGCCAATTTGTGTCATTCAGGTTGGAATAGGTAGCAGCCTATTGGCTACGGAGGCAGGCAAGGCAGAGCAGGACTAGAGGAGCTGTTGCTCAGCCTTGGCAGGTGAGTCTGAAACTCGTGACTAATTCTGCAGCCCCAGCCAGGCCCCCAGAGAAGGCCCCAACTTCTCTCCCGGCTCATTTCTCTTCTCTGAGCTCCTGCAGTAGTCTCTCCTAACATGGCTCCCTATCTTCATGCTTGCCCCTGCCTATCCCTAGACTATACTGCAGCTGTGTGATTTACAAGTAATGGATAAAATAAAAAATTAATGGCGATGCATGCAGGAGTTGGTCTAGTCAGACAACTGCCACCCTGCCATGCCCTTCACCCTCTCTGCCCAAGCCAAACCTAGTTCCTTTCACTTTTCCAATTCTCCATGCCTTCCATCTTTTTCCCACGTTTTCCCCTCTCCCAGCTTGGCAGGGAGTACGGCACCCTACAGTCTACAAAAGTGGGGTTGCACATGCCCTGGTGGCCAGGTGGATAAGGCCACTGGACACAGTCCATATACATCCCAAGGACCCAGGTTCAAGACCTGGGGTTGGGAGGAAAAACCAGGATGTACAAATAAATGTCTTTTTTTTGTCTTTTTTTTTTTTTTTTTAAAGCAGGGATTGGATTAAGAGTTGTCTGACTACTCACTTGAAAGAACAGATGAATGGACTTCCACCTTCTGCAGTTCAGTCAGCTAAGATAGTTTGAAGAAACTTTCTAGATCCTGGATAAACATTCATTTATGGACTCCTAAGAAGTAAAGGGAATCCCCAAGGACATTAAAGAAATAGGACCTCAAGACGAAATGGATTAAGTAGCAGAGAACTGGAGGGAAAGTTTCTGGAGGGATAGCCCTCTGGGCTAGAAAGTTGGAATTGCTGGACTTGACCTCCATGTTAAGCCAGAAATCTGAGGATTTCTGAGCTACTGTGGTCCCAAGTAGGAGTATCCCAGGCTTTTGAAGAAATCAAAGCAAATCCTCTCTAGAAACCAAGACAGTTTCTCACAGGTCAGAATCCAGCAAGGATGAGTACAAAAGAAAAAAAATCAACACACGTGGAAGTAAGCCACGCTAATGAGAGCAAAAATAGCAGATATGCATGTCACTAAGACATCAAGTCATGTTAGCATGATCAGAATCTACATAAAATGGAACAAAAAGACCAAGTAAAAAGTATCAATAGTTACGTTCGAAAAGGAATCAGAACACTCAGGAGTAAAAATACACATGATCAGTGAAATGAAATACTCAATGAGTGTGTTCGGTAGCAGATTACAGCTAACTGAAGAATTACTAAACTGCAAAATAAAAATGAAGAAAAGAGAACAGCAGGAGATTCCAGGAGAATCAGAACTGAATGGCAGATGCTGCATGGCATCCTCTGCGTTCTGCCTGGAGTACAACGGTACCCTGGCTCTGACTCAGCTTCCAACTATCCTTCACTGCCCTGGGTGATGAGGTGGTGGTTTCCTGTCCCAGGAGGGTCTGAGCAAGATCATTCTCAATCTCTTGATGCAGGATCAAGAAAACCTCCCCCAAGCTGTGGCTGCAAGGAAATAGTGACCTTAGGTTGTCCAAAGAGGAGACACAGAAGAGACTTTAAATAAGTAAATTTCTGTTTGGGGGAAGAGGGAGAGAGCTGTCTGGTGTATGATCCTAAGGTGGTGGTAGAACTTGGCCTGTAGGTGGAAGAGAGAGGCAGATGAGCATCAAATAGTTTTCTAAAAGCTGCTCAGATAGACACCACTTTATTAGACCGTGATCTCCCCAGCACTGGAAGCCTAGACGTATAGTAAACCAGACCCCGAAAGGCCATTACAGCAGAATCAAGGTGTGGAAAGGACGGCTGTTTTCCAATATGCTTTTTCTTCATTTGTCCTCTTGTCAAAAGGTGTTTCGATTTTAGCTGGTTGTCTGGTCGATCTATGAGAATAAAAACGATATTTCCAACCTTCCTAAACAACTAGGTGTGGCCCATATGACTAACCTGGAACCAGTGAGCTGAAGCAGAAGCTATTTATTGTTGGGTTGTTTTTATTTTTCCTTTGTTAACTAGTCACCATGCTGTACATTACACTCCTAGGACTTATTTATCTTATAAATACAGAACTGTCTTGAAGAAGAGGATCCTCCCTGACCATCACAGATCATTAGCATCCCGCCTGCCTCCAACTTATTATTCTCAAGCTATTTCCTGCCAGACTTGGAGCACTTAACCCCACTGGCATAGGCACTCATGTCTCCAAGTCCCGTAATTCTCCACCCCGAGCACACACAAGACTGCGGTTCAGCAGATCTGATGGAGGCCTGAGGACTTGCATTTCTAATGAGCTCCCCGGTGGTGCTGCTCTCTGCTGTGGAGACCACCAAGCGCCACTGGACTTAGCGTGTTGAGGTCGCTGCTGCATTCCAGTACCAGGAAGGGTACATAAGTGGCGGTGCTCAACTGTTGACTCACAGCACAGGTACTATCTCACGCAGTCACTGAGCTAAGTACTGTTGGCATCTACATTTTTCATATGGGGAGACTGAGGGTCAGAGAACTTACGTCACTTGTCCAAGGCAATGTCTAGAAAGCAACAGGGCCAAGATTCCAAACCTGTGTCTGTAGCTACAGATTGTGTCCTCCATCACTACACTGTCACGCACCTGGCAGACTGGGGCGGAGGGTGATCAGGCTGGCAAGGAAGACCCTCCTTTTCCTAGTGTCTGCAGAGGTTTGGGAAGCAGACGCCTGGGGAGCCCCATTGGCAGCAGTAGCTTGTTGCAGTTGTTCCTCGGTAACCACCAGGTGGCAGCACCACTCTGACGGCAAGCACTGCTGGGACGGCGCGCCCTTGGTTCTGACCCAGGATCCACCACCATTAGTTCTGTGCCCCTGCGCGTATCTCATTTTCTGCGGACCTCAGTTGCCGCATTTTTTACAGAGAGGAGATTTTTATAGTCTCCCAATTTCCCTTGCAGCTCACACAAGTGCAGTCTTTAAAAAGTCAAGTCCCCCAAAACAAATGAGCCATTTCACCCCCTTTGGAAAAAAAACCCCCAAATACCACCACCAAAAAAAGAAAAACATATAATAGCAGCATTTTTCACAATATAATACAAGCCACAAAACTGAGCTACATATATAATTTCAAATTTTCTACTGTAGTCATTTGAAAAGTACAAAAATAGGACATTAATAATATAGCCAATATATGCACAATATTTTATTTCAACCAATAATTAATAAATTTTTTATCAAGATATGTGCATTCCTTTTGTATACCAATTCTGAAATCCAATGAGTCTCAGTTCAGACTAGCCACATTTTAAGACTTCAGCTGTCACACGTGCCCGCCCAGTGGCTGCCCATAAGACAGCTCAGTCCTAGAATACGAATGGCAAACATTTGCTGAGGTAGGGCACCATGCTGAGAGTTTTACAAGCACTATTTATTCTTAAAGGAAAGGTGCAGGCAGGAATGAAGAGGAGCAGACAGGAAGAGAGAGGAGGAAGCAGCGCTTTATTTTATTTCATTGTTCATCTTGATTTTTCACCCAACTCTGGGACACAAACTTGTGTCCTTTAGATGTATTTTGACTACACTCAGCCAGAGGCAGTGGGCCTAACCAGCTACTCCACCAGGGCATGCCTCAAGCTTTATCTTAATCTTCACAACATCCTATGAAGTAGGCAAGATTATAATTAGTCTCATTTTGCTATGAGACTAATAAGGAAAAAGGCTTAGAAAGATGAAATGTCTTGGCTAAGATCATACACAGCAAGTAAGTAGAAGAGCCTGGATTTGAACTTGATTCTGTCTGGCTCCAGAGTCTGAGCTCTTCGTCATGAAATAATGCTGCCCTGATGATAGATGCTTAGGACATACAGTCAGTGGAGCCCACTGACAGAGTCCAAATCCCAAGACTGCAAAAGCCTGGGAACCAATAAACAAGTCTGTGCAGGCAGGAGCTGAGGCCTGACGCTACCATTCTGCTCCCCCCAGTTACATGTTTGGCAACGTCAAATTTACCTGGCAAGCAGCTATGACTCTGTTAAGGAGAAATCATGATCTTAGAAAAAATTACGTTTGCATGACGAATAACTGAGCTTGCAAATAAAGTAAAAAAATCTGATGTCAGGAGAAAGTGAAAATAGAGAAATGAAGAAAGGAATAACCTGCAGGGGGGCATTGCAGAAGAGGGTAGAATTCCAAGGGTTGGGGCTAGGCCCTAAGTGGGGTCATAGAGCCATAGCTCTGCCTTAGGAAAAATTACAATGATGATGATGTTGATCACTAAAAGTCATTATGCACTTACCAGGCAACTTAAAGGTAGCATTTTATTTAAGCCTCATAATCATACTAGGAGGTAGGTATTACTATTATTACCATTTTACAGATGAGGAAACTGAGGCATGGGATGATAGTAGGGAGAGTCAACCAAAGCAACTTGAGCAGGAGTCCATGTTCTGGATTGTCAAGTTATCTTACTGACTGCTCATGGAAGTCATGAGCTCTCTGTCTCTGGAGGCATGCAAGTAGACCCTTAGGGATATTAGGAAATGCTCAAAAAGAGTCATTCCAGGGTAAGATAAAAGACATAAAAGATGGGTGAATTGATTGAGGTAGGAATCGCCCACATGAAACAAACACTGGAAAGGAATTCCATCTGCCTTTCTAATTCATCCCCAGGGAATAGGGGCTGCAGGAGGCATGACCTTCCCTGGTCAAAGTAAGGAGGAGGCCTGTGGGAGGCAGAGCAATTAAGAGAGAATGGGCTTTGCAGACATCTGGGACCTCGATTCAAACCCAGCTGAGCCACTTCTGACACCTACCTTGTACTTGTATGTCTCTTTTAGGCCCCCTGAGACTCAGGGCTGTTGTGACAATAACATGAGAAACTACCTGGGAATCATTTACTCTCAGTGAATCAACTCAGACAGAGCTCCACCAAGAGGGAACGGAAGTCAGAACCTAAGGCCTTGGTGGAATATTAGGAAGTTTTCCTTTTTCCTCAAACCCCATGGACATGTGTCTGGTGGCAGCACTGGAGAAATGAGCCGTCGGGCTGAGGCAGGAGGTCTGAGTCTCAGAGAGCAAGGAAAGAGAGGTGGCAAGAGCTGGCTAGCTGCCTTGGAGGAGAATCCACCAGGACCGCCCCCACATGGGGAGGAGGCTGGGCAGCAGAGCTACCTTGCAGAGGAGTTGCTCTGCGGGGCAGGAATGACTGGGCAGACCCCTCCTTGGCACCATCAGATGCCCCTCCCTCCTGGATCATTCCCCTCTGCAGGCCACTCACAGGAACTCAGCCTCTTCCAGGTGCTGCCCCCCTCCCCCACCGGTGGGCACTGCTTTCCCCTCCCAGGCACCCCCAACTCAATTCATAGATCCGTTCCTGTCAAGATGTCCCATGGCCAGCATGTGCCAGTCCAGTGGCATTTCTTGGTTCTCATCAGCCTTGCTCTCTCAGCTGACACTCCCTCCTCATGCCGACATGTGATCCGTGCCACCCCTCTCCTGGTTCTTCTTCTGCCTCCTCCCCACAGTCAGGACATCTGCTCCATCCCATCGCTACAGATCCAGGGAACCCAGAGCTCAGCCCAGGTTCACTAGCAAGTTGATCATTCACAGATGATTGCATTCATTCTCTTAAGTTTCAGTCTTGTACCTTCAACCATGTCCCCTAGGATATAGCCAGAACCAAATTCTAGTGTCCTCTGTTCCAGAACGTGTCTTCCCAACCTCCCCGCCCCCAGTGAATGAAAGCGCCACCCTCTGTGGAGGCCCTGGCCTGGCATCATCTCCCCCACACCGGCCATGAGTCTCAAACCTGGGTCTGCTTTCATAGCCTGCTCCTTAGCCACTTGAGCAGCCTGAGTCAGAGGGAGGGCCTGGCCCTCACTCCACAGCAAACCCAGACACATCTAGCTTGAAAACAGACACTTTTCATCTCCATGGTGACCTGGTTTTTGACTCTCACCTAAACTACTTTATTCCTACTGACTCCTGCCCGCTTAGAGCTGTGTCAACCTATCACTTTTTCTTTGAGAGGAAAGGAGAGGAAAAAGGAGCACTTTAGGAAAAAAGGGAGGAAAAACTGTTATTTATTTTGGTTGTTCCCACTACTACCACCTACTCCCCGACCCCAGGTTATGAATCCACATCTGTGGTCTATACCCCAGGCTCCAGCTTAGCACCTGAGCCACCAGGGTGCATCAACACATCATTGGTAGACATAAACCAGGCCCAACCCCTTCCTGCCCGGCATCCTCCACCAGCTTCCCTCTGCTCTTGGAATAATGCCCAAGCAGCTGGCCTGTTCCTTAACAAAATCCAAAACCTCCCCTAGCCGTGCCCCCTCCACGCCCACGCTCACTAAGCTCAGACGCACTGCACTTATTTCTGTTCCTCAAATATGCTGGGGACGTCCTCTGTCTGTGACTGACAGCGTCTTTTCCATTACCCAGAACGGAAAGCTCAACAGCATTTTTTGTTGTTGTTGAAGGAAAGATGCAGGCAGGAATGAAGGCCAGTAAGCAGGCAGCAGGAAGGGAGAAGGAGGAAGAAGCATCTTATTTATTTTTATTTAGTTGTTCATCTTGTTTGCTTGGGTCTTGAGCCCAGGACCTGGGAACATACATGGACTACACCTGGTGGACTGAACTGCTAGGCCACTAGGGTGCACCATCAGCAGCTCATGGTCCCAGCCCTCTCCCCATATCCAGTCTGCCCGGTCATGTGGCCTTTACTTGACATTTTTCTTCTTTGTCCCCTCTCCTCCATACGATCGGCCACAGCCTCCATCACACCTGCTTCTCCAGCTTGAGTTTTCACCACAGCCCCCAGATGCTCCTCCTGCCTCCAACCTCCCTCTGTGACCTCAGTCACAGATTGACCCCTGACTGCTAAGCCCAATCCCAACCATCATGAGCTCCTACTGATTTCCAGCTCTTGCCTCACCAGAAACAGTCTCAGCCATCACCAGGTGTCTCCAAATACCTTTGTATTCTAGTGCCTGGTATGTAACTGGTGCTTAGTAAATACCAGCTGAATGACTGAATCCTAGGACTCAGTTCTGCTCAGCGGCACCAGTGAGAACGCGTGTCTGAAGGCCTTCCTGCCAGCTGGCACCTCACCCTGGAGAAAGGTCGGGGAATTCCAGATCCTGAAGGGTTTGTAGAACAGCTGAACCTGGGCAAATCAAATCTTGCCCCTTTGGTTATTCCTCCCAGCAGCACTGTAGTTAGATTCAGGGATCTTTGCTAGAGTGTTTCGTCACCGAGGCCTCCTTAGCAGTCCCATGAGGCAGTGCCCCTAATATACAGACTCAACACAGCAGCCTCACCTACCACAGCTTCTGATTTCACTCAGCAAAGGCTGAATTCACAGAAGTGTTTACCATTGACTGCAGACTTAGTCTTTGCATCAGGCATGTCCGCTTAGTTCATTCAATGCTCCCAACACATTAATAGTTCTATTAGCTCTGCTCAGTTTATAGGTGAGGAAACCGAGGCACAGAGGAGTTAAGCAATTTGTTCAAAGCCACATATCTCGTAAATGGTTGAGCCAGAATTTTTGTCCTATTAAAATGAAACTTTTAATAACCTTTTAATTCTCCACCTTGGCCTTGTAAACTTGCTTCACAAGGAAAAGACTTGGGACTGCCATTTTGTTAGCTCAGAATCTATTGATTTTGATGTTTTTTTTCTTTATTTCCAATTTTGTTTTTTTATTATCAGTTTGGTCAGCTGCCTTCGGCAGAGGGCACAGTCCACATACATCCCAAGGACCCAGGTTCAAGACCCAGAGCTGGAGGACAACCAAAATGAACAATGAAATGAGAAAACGAAGCGCTTCTTCCCCCTCTCCCTTCCTGCCTGCCTCTGCTTGCCTCATTCCTGCCTGCACCTTTCCTTTCTTTCTTTTTAATTTTTTTAAAGGAAAGGTGCAGGCAGGAATGAAGGCAAGCAGAGGCAGGTGGGTAGGAAGAAAGAGGCAAAAGAAGCATTTTATTTTATTTATGTTTATTTAGTTGTTCTCTCTGGTTGTTTCCCCCTGGACCCAGGACTTGAACCCAGGGGTATGTGGCTTGCTCCTTTAGAGGCAACTGACCTAACCGCTGTTCCACCAGGGCGCAGCCCTGAAAATATCTTATGGAGACCCTCATATCGCTTTGATGATTTGGCTCAGTAAAGAATGTAGGGCAAGGCACACCCTGGTGCCTCAATAGTTAAGTTCACTGCGCTTCGTCCAGATACATCCCAAGGACTCAGGTTCAAGACCTGGGTTGGGTGGAACAACCAAGATGAACAACCAAATAAAACTAAATAAATCCTTCTTCCTCCCCTCTCTTCCTGCCTGCTTGTCTGCTTGTCTCCGTGCCTACCTGTACTTTTCATTAAAAAAAAAAAGTTGGGTGGAATCATTTCCCCATAGAATTTTGAAAGCATTGCTCAGTTATCTTCTGGTTTCGGTGTTGCTGTCAAGAAGTAAAGTCTTTCTGATTCCTGTCCTTTGTATCTCTCTTATTTTGTCCTTCCTGGGAGTGTGCAGAGAAATCTTCCCTGCCTTTACTTTCCTCAAACTTCAACTGATGTGCATTGGTGTGAAAACATTCTCATTACTCATTACCTTCTTCAGTTCTAGAAATTGTACTGAATGACTTCACTGGTGATTTCTTGCCCTGATATTTTCTGTTCTCTATTTCAGGAACTGTGATATTTGGCTGTTGGGCCTCTTGGATTGGTCTTTAATTCTCTTATCCCTTCTCTCTGATTTCTTTCTTCTTATCTTTGTGGGTTACTTTCTGGGAGATTAAAAACAACAACTCTCTTCCATCTACTGATGGCTTAACATCTACCTTCATTCTTGTAACCTTCAATCACTGTGTTTTAGACTTTTAGCATCCTTGCTTCATGGGTGCAGTTATCTTTCTAAGGCTACTGATCACTCCTTGCTTCCACTATGGAACTTTTCTTTGGTTTGGTTTTTTGTTCTCGCTCTTATGTGAAAGGTTTTCTCCAGATGTGCTATTATAAGTACTGATTGTCTAACCAAGTGGCAGCTGAGAGTCCCGAGTGGGGCTTCTGCCCTGAGGGCTTCCCTTGCGGTCATCTGGCTGAATTGTTTCCTGAGGAATCCCCAGGGTCAGAAAATCTTTAGGTCTGTCCTGCTGAGATGATCATGCTCCAGACACAGACACTCGCATTTATTGCCCAGAGGGCAGTGGCTTGGCTTCTGGCATTCTGGAAACCAGGTGGAAGAGAAGGCTGGGGCACTGGGCTTTAGTAGGCCCAGTCCTGCACCAGCCTGGGGTGAACGCCAGGCCCCTGTCAGGGCGGGGTGGGAACAGAGAGGGAGAGGCCACTGGCATCCTGCTTCTTCAGCAGACTCACAACCCACCCTCCTCTTTGTAGCACCACCTTTACTGCCTCCTGGCTACCTGTTTTCCTGTTCTGCCAGGTAAGTAGCGCCGACTTTCTAGCAATAGGTTAAGGATTCATTTTTCTGGGCCTGCTAAGGAGGGATCTCTAGTCTACCTGATTTCCCATTTCCCAAACTCTGCTGCTGTTTTCGCTTCTCCTGTTCTCTTTGTTTTTATAGATTTACACCTGAAAAATGAAACTTCGGCTCACACTTGTGGAGTCGCATTGAGTCCCCTGCCTCTGGCCAGTGCAGTCCACATACATGCTAAGGAACCAGGTTCACGTCCCAGGTCGGGGAGAACAAGCAAGATGCAAAACTAAACAAAATAAAATAAACTTTTCTTCCTCTTCTCTCTTCCTGCCTGCCTGCCTGCCTGTCTGCTTGCCTTCATTCTTGCCTGTACCTTTCCTTTACAAACAAAACTTTGCCATTTTAGTGACCAGCAAAGTGAGAGAGGAAGCAAAGGTTTACATGTGTTCTAGCCGTCATCACCAAGACACAGTTAAAAGAATTGAGTATGATTCATGTACCATAATCTTCACGCTTTTAACACCATAAGACTCAATGGCCATCTGTATATCTACAGAACCGGTGAGAATCACCACCATCTCATTCCAGAGCATTTTTTATCACCAAAATAGGCAATCACGTACTCATTGGCAATCGTTCCCAATCCCCTTCTCCCTCCAACCCCAGTCCTTCTTTCTCTTTGCATTTGCTTGTTCCAGTTATCTCACAAACGTGAAATCATGGAATGTGTAGTCTTTTGTGTCTGGCTTATTTCACTTAACATAATGTCTTCAAAATATATGCATTTGTGCCACAAATCTGTACTTTATTCTTTTTTTTAAAAAAACCCACATTTTATTGAAATATGATATCCCCTTTATGGCTAAATACTATCCTATTTTATGGATATATCACATTCTATTTACCTACTTCATCTGCTGATGAATATTTGGGTTTTCTCTTTGGGCTGCTATGAATGATGATGCCATGAACATATGTGTACAAAGTTGTATGTGGTCATTTGTTTTCACTCCTCTTGTGTAGGTACTAAGGAGTGGAACTACTGGGTCACATGGGAACTCTATCTCTAACTTCTTGAGGAGCTGCTAAATAGGCTTCCAAAATAGATGTTCATTTTACATTCCCACTAGCAAAATACAGCAGTCCAATCTCTCCACAGCTTTGCCCATACTTGTTACTGTCTTTGTTGATTATAATCATCTTAATGAATGGGAAGTGTTACGACAGTGTGACTTTGATCTGCATTTCACTAATAATTAATGATGTGTTGCATCTTTTCATGTACTTGTTGATCATTTGTATATCTTTGGATAAAAGTCTATTCGAATCCTTTGACCATTTGAAATGGAGTTTTGTTTTTGATTGTTGACTTGTATGTGATAGCTCTTGATATATTCCAGACATTAGATTCTTATCAGGTAGATAGTATGCAAATATTTTCTCAGGACCGACTTTTCATTGAGGCACTATTTAGAATTTTTCTTTGTTGCTGTTTTAAGAAATCTTTTTAAAATGTCTTACCCTTAGGTACACCCTGGTAACCTAATGGTTTAGTACACTGGGCATAATCCACACAGTCTCCAGTTCAAAACCCAGGGTTTGGGGAAAAGGCCAGGATGGAACTAAATGGAAAATAAATAAAATGTGGCTTCCCTTTCTCTCTTTCTCTCTTCCTGCCTGCCTGCCTGCTTGCCTTCATTCCTGCCTATACTTTCCCTTCAAAAAAAACAAAAACAAAAAACCTTCCCTTTGGGCATGCTCTGGTGACTTAGTGGTTAGGTCCACTGTGTGTAGTCCAAACATATCCTAAGGTCCCCAGTTCAAGTCCTGGGGCCAGGGGTGGAGGGGGTGGGGAGTTGGGGCAAGCAACTAAATAAAATAAATAAAAATGCTTTTCCCTCCTTTGTCTTTTTACCTGCCTGTCTACTCACCCTTATTCCTGCCTGCACCTTTCCTTGAAAAAAAAAAAAAAAAAAAAAATCTTACCTTTAAAATAGCTTTATGGCCCCTCTGTGGCTCAGGTGGCTAAGGTCAGACTACAAAAGCCATGGACCTGGGGCAGCAAAAAACAAACGAAAGAAAGTAGCTTAATCCGGTATAATTGACATACAACTTTATGTGTTTGAAATGTCTGGCAGAAGCTTTGACACGTGCATGTGTCGTGAAAACCACCCTACAGCCAAAGCAATGACCAAAACCTAACAAACACAGCCTCTTCCTGCCCCTTGTCACCCCACTTCCTGCCCCTTTCTGCACATGCCCTCAGTCCTCGGATCACTGCGTACGTATTTGCTTCCTTTTTTTGAATTTGAAAACAGTCAACGTTTATTAATTGGCCAGATTATTAAAAAAAAAAATGGTGGTAGATAACTGAGTAACTGAGTTCCTCCTTCTAACAAGCTTGTTGACCTGGTGCTCCCAGTTGCCAGATCTCTGTCTTCAACAAAATGCGTGGTCTTTTTTCTTCATTCCACCTCATGGAGACGACCATTTGAAGGGCCAGAGAAGGCTGTTTGCTTCCTTGAAGTGTTTCCCAACAGCTCTCATGAATCAGATCTTCCATGCAGAGGATGCTGAATTTACCCAGAGCTCGGGCCGTGGATGTGTGACCTGTGAGGCAACCTGCTTCCTGTGGACATCACCATCACCGCTGCAGATCACTTCATACCCTCATGTCAGGTTTGGGTACCCCACGCGATGCACAGTTCCACAATCCCAGCTTGTCAGCAGAAGCCTTGTTGAATGTAACAAAGGTGTCACTGAAAGTCTGGTGAAGGTGAAGAAGCAGCCACACCTTTCAAAACTTCGAGCTCGCACCACTGATAACTTTGCTCCTGATGACGAATGTCGATTTGGTTCCCCCAGTATGGAGAACTACCCGCTCTTCTTGCCGTCCGAGCCATTCGAATCTCAATTCTGTAATCTGTCTATATTCCTTGTGACAGTATTTAGTTTTTCCATAAGTAAGCTTCTTCCTTGCCTTCCGAAGCTGAAACCATTACCAGTTATTCATTTGATTGTGTGCTCCCAGACACAGTGAGCAATTCCAGTTCTTTCACCAAGCTCGTTGCCGCAGGTGGTGAAGTTCAACAAGTCCTGCTCAGAAAACCCGCCCCATTCTCAATTCCAACCCTGAGGCCTCTTCTTACATTCCAAATGCCTCAAACAAAGTTTTCTGCTTATGTATCTTGTATCACTGTAAATGAAGGTGTTCTCCTAACATTTGATCTGAATGGAATCATACAGCATTTACTTTTTGTTACAGCTTCTTTCACACAGCATAACAATCTGAAATTCATTCAGGTTGTGTATCATGGGCTCACTCTTTTGTATTGCTGAGTAATATTCCACTAAATGGATGAACGAAAATTTGTTTATCCTGCCCCCGGCTGATGGATCTCTGGGTTGTTTCCAGTTTGGGGCTATTACGAATAAAGCTGCTATAAATATTTGTGCACAAGTTTGTGTGGATCTATGACTTCATTTCTCATGATTATCCAGAAACACTATATAATCCCTGGCCCCAGATCTCAAACCTGGGTCCTTGGGCTTTACATGGTCTGTTCCTTAGCCATCTGAGCCACAGGAGCCATAAATACTTTATGGTAAATATATGCATAAAAAATTTCATTTCTTGAGCATCTCCTGTGGTACCAGGCTCTGTGCTAAATGCTTATTTAACAATTCTGTAAGTTTATTATTATTGTCTTCACAAAGGAGAGAACCAGTTCAGAAAGGTCGAGGGACTGGCTGGTGTCTCACAGCTAGGACGACTCCAACTGGGGTCTGAGCTCAGGCTGGGCTGCATCAAAGGTCATATCTGCTATTCTCCCTCCAAGACACATACACTCTCTCTCTAACTCCCAAAATCTAGGACTCAGTCTTAGAACCCCCAAATCCTTAAATTTTAAGAAAATGTGTTATTGTAAAATGTAAAACACATAGGTATACCCTGGTGGAGTAGTAGTTAGGTCACTCACCTCCAAAGGATGCAGGCCACATACCCCAGGGTTTGAGTTCCGGCTCCGGGGGAAGCAACCAATGTGAACAAGAAAAAAATGGAGTAAAATAAAGTGCTTCTTCTTCCTCTCTCTTCCTATCTGTCTGCTCACCTTCATTCCTGCCTGTAGTTTTCTTAAAACAAAACAAAAAAAGGTAAAAAGTACAAAAGACGTAAAGATGAATAAAACAATATGGTATAAAAGTCACAGCAAGAAATCAGACCTCGCCAACACAGCCAACGCTCCCCTGGACAGTCCCTCCTGGTTCCCTCCCTGCAGAGGCCACCATACTCCTGAGTTGAAACCACACGACTTGAGTGTCAGGAGGCAGAAGAGTAGGATACAGTCCCCACCACTGTCTGGACGTTGGAACCAGTCAGCAGGTAGCCTCTCAGGGCCTCACGTCCCTCTCTATAAACAGAGAGAATGAAACAAAACAGCTCCCAAAGGGTTGCAGTAAAGATGAAATGGAGCCCAGCATATGAAGCGACTGGCACAGTGCTTGGCACAAAGGAGAGGTAGTAAATGGTGGCAAACAGCATCAGAGTCTTAGAAGCATGGATTCAGGTTCACAGGATACTTGTGTTAGAAGGGAGAAGAGGGAACACTAAGCCCACCTTCCCTCCCCATTTTTGAGATGACGTAACTAAGGCAAGAGAGAAGGAGAGGGACTTGTCGAAGCTCAAAGGGGACAGCAGCTCCTTCTTTCACCCACTCATCCCTGCTTAAGAGGGGGACACATAGAGACATTTCTACTTCAGTGTGATTTCCTGTTGCAGCAGTGAACATGTGTCTGTCTCTTGAAAACATTCAAAGAGCCTTAGGAATCCAAAGACTTGCCCAGAAACAAGTGATGCGGACCGGGGCAGCCAATGGAAGCCTGCTGGCCTTTCCACCTGCTCAGGGACACGCCCCTCCTCCCATCCTGCCCCAAGAAAGGCAGCTTTGCTCCAGTGGGGGTATTTCCAGCTCTGTGGCTTTCACTTCCACTTCTACAGGTGGGAGGAGTGGCCTCCTGTGGACAAATCAGCTTTCTCTCAGGCTCAACTTCAAGAGGTGAGCCAGGGGTTCAGGGTCTCAGACAGACAGACAGCAGCAGCAGCAGCAGCAGCAGCAGCAGGAACAGGAGAAGGAGCCGGAGGCCTGAGACATGGAAGACCAGCGTGACCTCATCTCCAGCCAGGAGCAGCTGCCCATGCTGGCCCAGCGCCCCAGAGCCCAGGAGAGGTACGTGAGAGCAGGAGAGAGCAGGAGAGGGTGCGTGGTCGAGAACCCGCAGACCTGGGCAGGTGCTGCGGAAGGAGCCCAGGAGCGACCCAGGGGCGACCCAGTCACAGCAGGGACGGCTTCTTGAGGGCAGGGGTGTGAACGTCCCTTCTGAAAATCAGGAGAGCGCCCCGGCCTCTCTCCCTAGAGTTTCACACTCTATCAGGGGCTTCACAAATTCCCCTGAACTGGACCAAGAACCCTAGGTTAGAAACCTTGGACCAGATTTTGAGAATGTATGGATCCTAGGCAGAGAAACAGTTTCTAAAAGAAAGTGGGAGAAGCTGCTCATCTGCAGGAATTTCACCCGGTGGGTCTCCATGTTGGTATCAGGGAAGTACGTGTGCAGGTGTCTGTAGATGGAGATGTTTGCCATCACAGGAGGGACTGAGACATGTTGGAAGGGGTTCAAGAAAGGGTAGGGGAACTCTGGCTACATTTCTAGAAGGACTGAGGGTTGAGACGGGTTGGGCCCTGCCTGTGCCCTTCTCTCTTGTAGCAAGAGGCCAGCACAGCCATCCAGAGGACTCCAGGGCCCCGTTTCCAGTCCCGAGAAACTTACCCGTGTTTCCCTGTTTAAAAAAGAAAAGGCAGGACCTAGAGCTCAGGGACCTGATGCTTCTGCTTCCCCCAATCTTCGATAGTTAACTTTCAAATTATGGGAACTTACAGCCGTGATGTCAGCTGTTGCCAGGCAGATAGGGGTTTGGTAGAGACACTCAGAAATGTCATGAGGAACTCCATCTGGGGACAGGTAACCAGATACAAAGCATTAGAGCAGCGGCCTGTGAAAATCCCAGGGAATCCCATGATGAGAAGGGTCTACTTTCTTGTGAGGGCTGGATTCTGGTCCAGCTTCTGTTATTTTCACATGTGACTTGGGAAAATTACTGCTTTTTCTCTTTTGTCAGTAATACTACTACTAGTGGGCATGATAATAGTTCCCATTCACTTTGTACCTATCACTACTCCTTAATCACTGTTAGCAAATGCTCTATTTATGTGCTAGACAGTTAACTAAATACTAACTCAGTCCTAATTTTCACAGTAACTCTATGTGTTGGGTACTTTGTTATCCTCATTTTTAAAGGAGAGAAAACTGAGGCTCCTATGGGGTAAGTTGCAACTCTAGTGAATATTGGAGTAGGAATATGAACCCAGGACTAGTCCAATTTCAGCATTTGAGCTCACTCTCCCATCTGGCCCTGTTCTAGAGGCAGGGATTTACAGGAAGGGGAGATGGGACCCCTCTGAGTCCAGATCACCCAGTGAGTTGTAGACCCAGCAGGGGCTCAGTGCAGAGAGAGTACCCCTTGGGGCAACCTGGTCACGTTTTCCTTTTAGCTCAATAATAGGTCTAAAACTGGCTGGACCTCGTGAGCTCAGACCATTCTAGACATGAACCTGTTTTAGACCCTTTCATGAACACTTCTACCCAGAGACAATTGTGTCATGATTCCTGCTAGTTCTGGTTGGCTCCTGGCTGAGATTTTTTTTCAAGAAGAAGGAAATGAAGGGTAATAATAGTTGGCACTTGTCCAGAATTAGGGGACAGGAATTCAAGATGCATAAAGAGGAAGGAAACCAGATGCTAAAGTTAATTATTCACTCCCCTGAGAATAATACTCTGTGTTACTTATGGAGCTAACCGCGTGCTAGGTTTGGAGCTGAAAGCTTTACCCTCGCGACGTATGTAACAACGCTTTGAATAGATATTCTAACCTAGTTACTCAGAGAGGCTGACTTGCCCCCATCCCCAAGCTTAAGAAAGTAGCAGAACGAGCATTCCAATCCAGGCAACATGGTTTCATCTTCAATGTGACTCTAGATTCTTACACATTACAAGAAACAGCTCTGAGCAAGGAAGGAGCTTCTCTAGGTTCTCATGGTGGAGGCAGAACTGGGACTAGACTGGGTTTCACTGGGTTTCATGTGGAGTTTCACATGGAGGTACCAGCTGGAGCACTTGAACTCAGGTAAGACTCCAGCGTGGGCAGACTTTTCACCACCTTTAGAGGCCAGGCCACCCATGTTCTTTGGGAAAGCCAAGTAGTAGGATTTGTTTTCCTTTCCTGTTGTCTCTTCCTTTTTCTTATTTGGGGTTTCTTCTGTTTCCTCTTTCCAGAAAACAATCCCTTGGGCTGGGCATGGCAAGGCAGAGAGCCAATGAGAACAAGCTGTGTCTGTGACATCATGAATTACTAGACAGAAGGGTCTAGAGATCTGGACTGATTGGATGCACGTGGGGGGCGGGGGTTGCAAACCTCAGGGAACCCAGCAGCTGTTGGTCTTGTAGCAGGGTCCTGAACCTGTTTTCTCCCACCTCACTCCAGGGCCAGGAATACTAAGACCCCATTAGAAATTATGAAGACAAGTGATTCCAGACTGATGGTTTAGTTAACTTCAGAAGATCCTTCTGACTGGTAACTCATGACATCACAGATACAACTAATTCTCATTGACTCTCTGCTTCTCTCCAGCCCATTTCATCCTATGTCATCTCACACCCTGTCTAGTCCTCTGGGATCAGGCACCAAAGTCTGGTCCAAATCCCCTCAACCCCAAAGGATGGATGCTACCATTTAAAATATTTCCGTGGTCCTAGTCAGATCTTACTTCAAAGAAAAAAACCCCACCAAACCCTGGAACTGCTAAGGGAGAGGTCCAACATGACAAACTCAGAGAGTGGCAAGGACTTGCCCAGAGGAATCTGAGCAGAGGATGTCCCAGAGGGGTTGATGCCTGGCCCCGGTTCAGTGCCCCCAGTCCACTCCTAAAATGTCAAAGGCTCACTTCTCTTTTTCAGGTGAGCTGCAGGCTCTGCTGTCCTGGTCCCGTTAACTTCCCCTTTCTCTTTAAATCTGATTTCACTGTAGGGGCCAGAGGGTAGGCAGCGGGGTGAGACTCTTTCTCCTGAGGGCAGGCCTGATTCTCAGGAGACCCCCTGGTTGAGGGAAGCTGGGAGACCTTCCCTCTGAGGCCCTCGTTGCACAGCAGGGCTGAGGTCCAGGGAGGACTAGGCCTTGGCCCTGGGTCTCCACGCAGCGTAGACCCGGGGCAGCTCCAGGACGTCTGCTGGGGAGGACTTTAGGGCAGCACATCGACTGGAAGTAGGGGGCCAGGGGAATGTCTTCAAACTATGTCATAGGCACAAGTGAGTTCATTAGATGGAGACTGGGGGCTGCTTACGGAAATGGGGGGGTCACAGTTCCCTACTCCTGAATGCCCTTGGAGCAGTCTCCTCTATGAACCTCTGACCCCTCCCTGTTTTCTCCCAACAGTAAATGCAGCCGTGGAGCCCTGTATACTGGATTTTCTGTCTTGGTGGCTCTGCTCCTGGCTGGCCAGGCCACCACTGCCTACTTCCTGTACCATCAGCAGGGACAGCTGGACAAGCTGACAGTCACCTCACAGACACTGCAGCTGGAGAACCTGCGCATGAAGCTCCCCAAGTGTGCGTGCCCCCACTCCTACCCCCGGTCTTCCGGAGACGCATTCCTGCACCCCGCTGGGTCTACTGCCCTCTCCCTCTGCTCCAGAATCCCAGCCCCTCCTCAGTCCCAGGATCTGGGTGCCCTCTTCTTGGGCACTGGGGTTGCGCTCATGCTGTGTCTCCTGCTCCCACAGCTGCCAAGCCTATGGGCAAGATGCGGTTGGCCGCCCCCATGATGATGCAGCCACTGCCCATGGAAGACCAGGGGGTAAGGACGGTGCTGGGGTGTGGAGAGAGAAGTTGTCATCTAGCCTGGATGCAGGGCAGTGCCCAGGCGAGGGACAGGGAGGATAAGTGACCCAGAAATAAGCTCTGCTGGGGAGACAGGGCCCGCCTCAGCTATTCTGCAGAGGGCAGACCCCCTGAAGTGGCTCTCTGGGGTGAGGGAGGAGAGGGTCTCTCAGGGCCATACCTGAGAGGGCGTCCAGTCCCCCAACTGATAAAGCACTTCTCCTTTTCCGTAGCAGTGCTGTCTCCTTCACCCGCTTCCCAAGTCCTTGATATCATACGTGGACAATGTTTTGTTCACAAAACTATCTGCTGTCTAAAAAGCCCTCGGCAAGAAGTCACAGGCAGATTTGACCAATAGGACACTGAGGCAGGAAGTGACTTGCTTGAGTCTCATGTTTGGAGTTGACAAAAATTGGCCCATTGAACACTGGGACTCCAGACTTTCTCTTAGCCCCCAGTTCCTGGATCCCCTCCAGGGTTCCTCCTCTGGGCCAATGGTAACCCCTTCTTTCCCTCCACAGCCCATGCAGAATGCCACCAAATATGGCAATACCACACAGGACCATGTGATGCACCTGCTCCTGGTGAGTGGGACCCTGCTGCACGGCCTGCCCGCCTACACAGACCCTGGCAGGGCCTGTACCAGGCCTGCTCAGTGGACAGTCAACACTGGCCTGTGGGATTAGCGAGGGAATGCAAGTGTGACCCTTACATTTTATATATAGTTCATCTCTGCCACTCCCCTTGCCCCTGTTTACAAGTGCTTGAGATGAAGAAACAGGCCCAAAGCTTGGAAGTCATTTGCTCCAGACACCTAATATTCCTTCCCAAATTTTCACTGCATGTCTATCTGTGCCAGGCACTGTGCAAGGCTCTGGGCCCAGTCAGACCCTGTTCCCCATCTCATTGGTTAGTCTAGGAGAAAGACAAGTGACCAAGTGATGAGGGGCATGCAGGGGGACTTTGTAAGGGAAGAGGCAGGGGACCCAACCTAGCTGGTGGGTGGGGGGTGGGGGGCCAGTGGGGTGGGCACTGTGTCAAGGAAATCTTCCTGGAGGAGGTGAGATCTGGAAGATGAGGAGTCTGCAGAAAGAAGACGGAGTCACTGGCATTGCTGTGCCTGGGGCCTGCTCTCCTGGCTCCTAGCCTTCATGCCCTGTAGCTGTATGGCTGGACCGCCCTTGCTGCCTCTCCTCCTGCTGCTGCCTGACAGCCGAGGTCCAGGGTCCAAGCTTGGTGCAGCTTGGGTCCATCTCAGAATGAAGACCCAGGAACATGGGCTGCACATTTCCTCTTGTCTGCCAGGACCCTCTTTCTAACCTTCCTTCCCGCCCTGCCTCTGCAGAGGGCTGATCCCCTGAGGGTATACCAGCAGCCGAAGGGGACCTTTCCAGAGAACTTGAAACACCTTAAGAGCACCATGGGGACCCTGGACTGGAAGGTCAGCAGTTTTCCCTGCAATGCACCCTCTCTCCTGACGTCTAGGGCTGGGGTGGGAAGAGGTGAGGTGAGGGGTGGGCCGGGAAGCCATTTTTAGGAAGCTGGAAGCAGCTTCCTTGCACTTGCAAAATTCTGACCCCTGCCCAGATGAGGGCTTGAAGTTGAGGAACCATCTTGACCAAGGCCTGTGACTCTCTAAGGGGGAAGCAGGCTGCATCTGGACTCGGGTGCTGGGAGCCATCTGGTCCCAGAGCCAAGCAGGGTTGGAGAAGATGGTTGAGCTTGGGCCCTGGCCTCTGTCCCCATTAGGTCTTTGAGAACTGGATGCATCAGTGGCTCTTGTTTGAGATGAGCAAGAACTCGCTGCAGGAGAAGCCCTTCGAAAGTCCAACAAAAGGTACAGGGAGTGGGTGCATTGAGGAGCAGGGCTCTGAGAAGCTCCTTTGGGGCTCTTCTGGGTGCCTGGGTACCCTCTGATCTGAGCACCATTGAAGGTGTCTCCCACCCTCTCTCCTCTCGCTTATGTCTGCCTGTTCCTCTGGGCTAGGCTGCCCCACTGTCTGAGGGGCCCAGGGATACACAGAGGGGTCTCCCTTCAGGAAGTGAGCCCCTGGTGGAGCATGGCACTGCCATGTGGGCCTCGGGCAAACTGCCTGAAACATCCCAGGGATCATCTCAGCATGCCCATCTCAGATCTTCCCCAGCATGCCCTGCAGAGTTCAGTGGGGCTCGGCAGGGCAGGATCCTGGCCCTTCGGAGGGACTCAAGCACACCCGGCTGGCAGGTGCCAGATGCCAGGGCCTCAGGGGTTTTTCTGCTTCATGGACAACAAATGTACCAGGATTTTCAATGTGACGGCCTTGAGTGCTGTGTTCCCATCCTGGTGCTAGTGTGCAAGCAACTCCGGGCTTCTGTTTCCGAAGTGGTGGTGCGCCCCACCCTGCCGATTTCTGCATCATAGCTTCATAGAAAGCACCTTGGAAGCTATTTCGAGCAGCTCCCAGCTGGCGTTGGAATCCCCTCTACATCCCCAGCAAGTAGAACCCCCGTTTCTACTTGGATACCCCAGCAACAGAAGCTTAGACTTGGCAAGGAGTCCACTGACATCCCTAGAAGTCAGAGCAACAGGTGCAGCCCCCAACTTTCAGACCCCGAGTGGAAGAAGAGATCACCCTGTTCTGGGATGAATTGGCTCTACAGCCATCACTTGCCCCTTGATCGTGGACTTGCTGGTCCAGGTCTCGGTTTCCCTGTCTGTAGAGAGTTCAGCCACGTGGGTAGAGGCACCAGGCGACAGCAGTGGTGTGTACCGGTGCTTCTGCTCAGCGCCTGCCCAGGGAGGGCTCACTGTCTTCACCCTGCCTGTCACTTCAGTACTGACCAAGTGCCAGGAAGAGGTCAGCCGCATCCCCGCCATCCACCCGGGCACGTTCTGCCCCCAGTGTGACGAGAACGGCAACTACATGCCACTCCAGTGCTCTGGGAGCACCGGCTACTGCTGGTGTGTCCTCCCCAACGGCACCGAGATCTCTGGCACCAGGAGCCGCGAGCGCCGTGACTGCAGTGGTAAGCAGTGCCACCACCAGGGAGCGAGTGGCAAAGGAGCAGGAAGGACCAGGAAGGCTCAGGGGCAAGAGGTCCCTCCTGTGTACACGGACCTGGGACATTTGAAGTGGCAGCTCCTGGGAGTCAGCCACTCAGCCACACGTCACCCCTGATCCATCCACTGAACTGTGCATTCCTCATCTGTGTGGCCGCTGGGCACACCTCTCCTACACCCACACTCACCTGCTTCTCTTCAGTCCTCTCATCTGGATTTCCCCCTGGTCTGCACCAGCCACGTAGACATCCAGGAGCCATCCAGAGCCCCCATCTCCTCACCCGTCTCGGCCTGCTCATAGTCCCCAGCCACACCGCACTGCTGCTCACAGCCACCCTCTCCTTCGGGCCGGCTTGTGACGGGGGAAGCAGTGGCTGCAGCCCTGGGTGCGGCGGGCTGCACTCTAAGTGGGACCTGTGCTCCTTGCAGAGCCGCTGGAGTTGGAGGACCTGTCGTCTGGGCTTGGCATATTCAAGCAGGACCTGGGCCAAGGTAAGGGCTCCCCAGGGCAGCAGGACCCTGGTCAGTCTCCACCTTTCTGTGATGCGTTCCAGAGGACAGCCAGGGTTGGCGGTGGGTGCGGGGAGCGATCGACTGGTCAGTGCTTGGACTGACAGTACTTGAGCAGGGACCAGTAGTGGACTGCTCTGAGGCCCTAGGACCTGGGAAGGGGAAAGGGCCACAGGTGACCCCAGCTCTAACCTGCCACTTCTCTCCATAGGCCCCATGTGAGAAGAGCAGACGGCGCGCCCACACCCAGCAGCCCGTGCAAGACTGCAGCTTCCTCGCTCCTCTGTCCCTAGTCCTGCTTTTTCCCTTTGCCCCTCCCACCCCACAGTCCATATGACTGACACCTGCCCTCCATCATTCTCAGACACAAATTCACATCACAGCACAGGGAAGCAAGATAAGGAGGTGGACCAGGAGGGAGGCTGACCCCCAACTGACACCACAGCATCCTCCCTCCCACATGGGCTCAGCCATCTGAGCCCCAGGACTCAGGCTTCCCTCCTCTCACTTTTGGCTTCAACTTCCCAGCCTACTTAACGGTGGGGCTGTCACCCTCTCCCCAGCACCAGTCACCCAGGAACCACAGCCTCTCTACCTGCCTTCTCCTCACTTCCCACACCTCCTTCCCCTTCCTCAGCTCAGCCAAGCTTGTGCCTGGCCCTCAGGGCCGAGGCTCATGTGAGAATAAAGGTAGTATGTAGAACACTTCTGTCTCTCGACTGTTCATTTGTGACAGCAAGTGACTAGTCCTGAATCCAGGGGCCTGGGTGGGAGCCCCCCACCCAACCCATCAGATGCTTGCGAGGCCAGGCTGGGAATATGTACTCTCTGGACAGGCTTAGTTTCCATGTTTAACACAAAGGACTCTCATTACTTCCAAGAAATAGGTTTCTGCCCACAGTTCTCTAAGAACACAATCCTCAAAGACAGATGGCAGTGATACAGCCCTGGGGGGGTTGTCAGGAGTGAGGGTGTGGACCTAGGGGCTCATCCCGAGGGGTGGCCACAGCTCAGCCCCAGCTGGTGGGTGTCCTGACTTTGAGAAGAGCCCTATGTCAACAAGTTCAATGAAACCTCTAAGTTTATACTGCTGCTGTCGGTCAGTGAAGGCCGAGCAGCCCCCTCTGCAGTCTGTTCTGGACCACACACCACAGAGAGGAAGGCTCCAGAGGGCTTTGCCTGTGGCCTGAGCCAGGGGTCAGTGAAATGCCAACCTGAGTCTCCAAGGCCTCCAGCCCACACTCTGTCTCAGCTTCAGGCTAAAACCTGGGAGAAATTCCCACGTCCCCACGCGCCAGTGGATCTGGGGAAGTGGGCCTCTGCACTGCCAGCCACCGCTAAGTCCTGCTGACATCTTTCGAGTTCATCCACTTTGTGCCTCCATCATCAGTCTTCATTATCAGGTCATGAGGGCAACTTAGTCCTAACTGGTTTTCCTGCTCCTACTGTGCCTGCCACAGCTAACCTTCCACCACATACCTCCAGAGGCTTGCCCCTAGCTCAAGTCCTAAGCCAAAAGATGGCTCGGAAGTCCCCTTCCATCTCTTGCATCTGGTACTCACGTGGCCTGTCCACCAACCAACCAGGACATACATGAGCTCCCAGTGAGCTTTGATGCTGCCACCTCCAGGAAGCCCTCCCCAGCCCAACTCAGGCCCGGGGCACGCCGTGGAGGCATACTGTCACTCACCACAGCATCCTAGAGCCTCCCCGAGTCATAAGAACATGTCCTGAATGAGGGTTTGTTTTCTTCCCAGTGTCAGCCACTCTCCCCAAAGAGTTAACCACAAAACTCTGGCCCCAGATGCACTGTGAAACGGCACTTTCCTGTCAAGTCTTTTATTTTTTGAGTTCTTACAAAAAAATCACAACAAGATGGAGGAAACTGACAGGAAAGAGCCTCAGCGTCAGCCAGGGGTCTGCAGGGCCTTGGACCTGCGCTGGGTCTGCAGGGCAGAGACAGAAGTCCTGAGGAACTTTGGGCAGGTTCGGTTTCAGCAAGTGGCAGGTCACTTAAAAAAATATATATATACTGTACAATCCATATGAAGCGTCCTGGGTGAGGGCAGAAGTCGGACGCAGGCCAGTGAGCAGAGGCCAGGAACAGGGTGCACTTCCTCCTGGCCAGGCTCCCTGCAGGGCTTCTCAGGGCGGCCGGTACTCACACAGCAGCGGTGTCTTCTGAGGGCAGGGGAGGTTAAAAAACTCAGTTCTAATGCACTGTAGCTGAGGGTAGATGCATGGGGCTGGTCACTGCTTGACTAAGACACCCCTGGGAAGGAAAGACATCAGATGTTAAGACTTCCCGACCTTTTCGCCCATCATGGAAACTCTGATGCAGGGGAGGGCCACTGAGTAACGACAGTGGTCACTTCTGAGTGCTGACCATGCCTCATCTCATCTCATCTCAGAGCAGCTCGATAGCAGGGCCCCTCAGGCACACGCAGGACAGCACTAACAAGCACTCGGGTCAGGGGCTCTCATGACAGTCCTGGGTGTATCTGACTGCAGCCCGAGCGCCGGGCCTTGAGGAGCCAGGACCTCTTTTTCAAGTCCCCTGTCCCTTGGGGTCTATCCACCAGGCCCTCCCGGGCTCCCTAGGGCCATCCATGGTGGATGCTGGAGCTGCCTTCCCAGGAGATGATAGTCAGTGGGGTTCCCAGGCCTGAAAGCGTACCTGCCACCTGGTGCCCCTCAGACAGCCTGCTCTGCCATCTTCTTCTGTAAGGAGAGAAGGATGAGAGGCTCCTGTCTATGAAGTATCTCCCACCCAAGCTGCCCCCACCAGAAGCGGGCCTCATGGCTCCCCTAAAAAAAATAGGGGCTATGCAGGGCCCATGCGTCCCAGAGGGAGCAGAGCTGGTGCACAGGGGGGTCCTTGTGTGCATGGCACCGGAGCCACTGCCTTGCTGACCAGCCTGTGACCACAAAGCCAGCGAGAATGTCTGCAGTGGGGGTGCCAGCGGCTGTGGCAGCACACCCCGGGAATGCTTCCTCTCACTGGAAACCCGATCTCCTTCCTTCAGCCACTCCAAGACTATGCTGCCTCACAGACCAGTCGGGGTCACTACCCTGGCTTCTACAGACCTCGGCCCTCTTCAGCGGGCGTGTCCCCTGCCTGTGCTCCAGTCTGTCACAGCTCCCTTCCCGCCAGATCCCGCCCCACCTGCACCCTGATGTGCACAGGCGGGGTGGATCACATTTCCCCCGGGGGACCGCATGTGGGTCCCCTTTAGGCCTGAGTCCTCAGAAAGGCCCTGTACCTTTTTCTTCTTTTTTTTCTGGAGTGGTGAATCAGCATCTTTGGTTGAGGCCTTTTTTGTTTTCTTCTTCTTTTCCTTGTCTTTTTTTTCTGCAGAAAGAAAGCCATTTTCTAAACAACTGATGTGTATCTGAAGTGTTGGGGTCACTGTCAGGAGACACACAGGGTGGGTCTCCAGGGCCCTGGACCTCACTCCTGATGCTGGGCCCCCAGCTATCCCCACCCCAGGAGCCATCAGAAGATAGGCTTCTGTGAGCACGTGCCAGAGCCTGAGAGCCTTTGGGGCTAGCATGGGATTTATGCCCGATTCATGGGCTGCCAGCCCTTTTATTATTTTTCTTTAATAACTTTAAAACTAATACATGTGTATTTAAAAAGGCACATTCTACCTTTAAAAGGAGACTCAAGCATCATGGGGCAGTGCGAGGGTCTTAAAGGAGGGGCCTGTGCACAGAATCCCGCAGAGCTCAGCATGGGGCAACTACTACCACTGGGAAGTCTGGCCTGGAAACACGTTTCTGCTGTCGAGCCACCGCATCCAAGAGGGGCCCCCGCGCCTGGGTCTCCCTGGCAGTGCAGGCCCAGTTACTCCAGGATCTGATTCTAGCTTTGCCACTACCTGCCTCTCCATGAGAAACCATCTCTCGGCCTCTCCCTCCTGTGCCCGAGGGCCACACCCGCCTGGATGCCGACCCTGAGCCCTCAGTGTGGGCCAGGAAGCAAGCTGGGGCTGCAGCCGGCTACTTACTCTTGTCAGATTTCTTCTTCTCCTTCTTGCTCTTTAGTTTGCCTGGGTCTCCACCCTCAACCTTCACCATCTCTAGCGCCCCCTCTGGTTTCTCCTTGATCTCTCGGGAGCCGGGAGACTCCTTCTCCCTCTTCTCCTTGCCGTCACCACTTGCTCTGTCTCTCTTGGATTTCATCTTGGAAGTCCTGGGGGCCTTTACTGGGGAAAGAGTGCCATCCCCGCCTTCCCTGGCCGCCAGCTGCTTCTTCTTCTTGCTTCGGGGGGCCTTGGAAGCCATCTGGTCTCCTGACAGCTTCCGCTTGCGGACTGCTAGGCCTTTTTTTGCAGCATCCATTGCCTTCTTCCTTTCCTGCTCCAGCAGCTCTGTCAGGACCTTCACTATCGACGCCTGCACCTGGGCCTCGCTCAGGGGCCACGGCTTGCTCAGGAGGCACTGGGCGGTGTCGCTCTGCAGTGCCTGTGTTGAGGCCTGGGGACCCCCAGCTCCTTTCTTGGGCTTTCGGGCCTTGTGAGGGGTGCCAGCCTCTCTTCTGCCTGTGGAGAGAGGCCTTCGAGTCACAGGTCCATGAGAGTCAGGGCCACAGAGCTCTCATGTATGAGAGCCAAGGGGGTTCAGGGGCAGAAGTGACCTCTGACAATGGTAGATGGGAAAGTGTGGCCCAGTGGTCACTCTGTCCCTAATGGGTCTCCTGGCTCACGACTTCCCACCAGCCGCTAACATACAGCTTGTTGTCGGCTCACACTGAAAACTCAAGTTTGGAATGAGGACAGAAAATGACTCCAGCAAGTTAATGAAAGTGCCTGAAATTCGTTGGCAAAATGGAAGGTCAAACAGACGGAGATGGTCTCAGCTAATGTGGACTCGAGGGCTGGAGACTTCTAGCTCTGTCCACCACGCAGCTGCGATGTGATCTATCTCCTCCCACCATCTGTCTGTCTGTAATATGAGGGGTCAGATGAACAGTGACGTCCCCCGTTCTATGCCACAGATTCACAGTGCAGCCATTTCACTCCTGGCTGTCTATGCACACTGGCACCGTGGTCAGGGGTCTGGGTGGCCTGGGGGTGCTGGGTATGGTGTGGAGGCACATGGTAGCTGACTAAGCAGGTTTAGTGCCTGCCAGAGACACTTCTGTGCAGCCTTTGTTTAGAGCTTTGCACGCCTCTGCTCTCCTTTGGTAACTGTGTGCCGACTCCACGTGTGAAAGCCCTTCCACAGCCTCCTCTCCAAGACACTCTCTGCACCCGCCGCTCAGAGCACCATGAGGGAAGTGAGCAGCACTCCTCAGCTGAGCGGCGCCTGGTGGGCTGCAGATGAAAGTCTGAGGACTGGTGGGCATGGCTCCAGCACATGTCCAGTGCCTCCCTCCCTTCCCCAGGGACTTGGGCAGGGCTCCACTCTGTACTGGGATCACGCCACGCAGTGTGCCAGGGCGGTCTGTAGGGCAGGACTTGGCTGATGAGGGAAGCCGAGGAGACAACCTGTCCTGGTGACCTCCTTCTCCCCAGCCCATCCTTTACTGCTTATCTGCAAACACCCCAGAACAAGGGGTCAGGGAACCCCTAGAGCTGTCCAGGGGTCCTGTCTGAGATACCTGCCCCTGACATGAGCCGAACTGGGAGGCTGAGGCCCCAGACTGGGCAACCTGGGCACTTGTCAACCTTCGGAATACTGTGTGAGTACCTTTTACATGCTATGCCTGACACCACCCACTGCGTGTATGGTTGAGGCAGAGGCCCACAGCGGCCAGAGCCTTTGAGGTTTTAGAGCGAATCTACCGCCTGGGGTCTCTGCCAAGAGACTTCGCCCAAGGTGGCTCCTGCCAACTCCCTACCCTTTTGCTGCGAAGAAAAGGCAACAGGACGGCGAGAGCGCCAAGGCCTACTGTGTAATCCAGGGCGCACTGGCCAGAAGCGTCACCTCTCAAGAGCTGCAGAAACCCACTTCCCAGCTGTTCAGCCCACAGGAGTCAGCCAGCCAGCATGGGGTCTCCTCTGTACCCTGACCAGCACCTCTAGGCCTGCTGTGGGAAGCAGGTCTCACTTGGAGAGCCCGAGTGGCAGACAGGCCCGTGTTGGGAGGACTGTCTGTGAGAGAGGAAAAGGGCCCTAGTGTGTTCCAGGGGTCATTTTTTCATATCCTTGTGTGTCCTGCTGTGCCCTTCCTGCGGCCCTCAACTCACCTGTCTTAGGGGACACGATGCCTACTGTGTGTCGGGCCTCTGCTCCCTGCTTGCTGTCCAGGGTGTCTTTGGTGGCCGCAAGAGAGGAAACCAAGGGGTTGGCGTCTGGCCTGGGAGTGGTCTTTGAAGGCTGGGAGTTGGCAAGAATTGGCCCAGGGGTCACATAACCTGAGAGGAGAGACTGAAGAAGGCCAGTGAGAAAGAGGCTGGGACTGCGCCCGCCCAGCCGGAGTGCAGTCAGCCCTTGTGTAGATTTCCTGCTCTATTTTAATGAGTACATCTCTTAGGCACATTTAAAAGGACACTTCTTATTGTTAATGTAAACAGTCATAAGTGCTCACCATGACCAGAGGATAACATTACTGCTCACAGCTATATTCTAAACTGGGACCTTGAGGGAATGGGACAGCATGGCTCCACACTGAAGGCTGAGCCACCCCTGGAGCTCCGTGGGCAGCAGGGCCTATCCAGGGCCTGGCCCCCGAGGTTGCCAGTCTCACCCTTGTAGTTACCTGGGAAGGCGCCACCACCTCGTCCTCACTGGACTCTGCTGGGGTCTCCTCCACCAAGGTCTCCTTCCTGGAGGGGGCTAGGTCTAGGGAGAAACACAGGATTCTGCTGGGGTCCTGTCCTGCATGCTCTGCAGCCCTCTCCTCCGCCCAAGGCAAGCATGATTCAGTGTTGCAGGCAAAGCACTGGAATGGCAAACCCCCCTCTTCCCATTCCTGAGGCCCCAGGGGCCTGCTTTCCCAGGGAGGGGGTGGGTATGGCCTTGGAAAACAGGGGGGGTGGGGGAAAGTGTCAGTTATTGGAACCTGACACCAAAAAGTGAGGAATGGTCATGTGGCAAAATCAGAGGCATTCAACGTTGTGGAGAGCGACTTCCTCATGGGATGGCTAGCCACAAGGAACAAGCGGGCAGACGGACCAGAGACTGGCTCCTTCAGACTCTCACCAGCATCCTCTTCACTCCCTGAAGAGCTGCTGCTGTGGTCCTCACTGTCATCCGAGGTCTCGGAGGCCTTGGGGGCTCCCGAGGCAGTGGCCGTGGCCCGCTGGGCAGCAGCGACTTCAGCCTTTCTGAACTTGTTGGTGACTCTGGACTGCACAGGGGTGCTCTGGACAGGGCGTGTTCCCGGAGCAGTGCTCATCTAATTCGGTGAAAGGAGCAACATGGAGAGAGACATGAAGGGATATGTGATCTGCTGCTTACTGAGCACCTAGGTCCGGGCAGGCGCTGTGCACACAGGGCCTCTTTTAACTCTCCCACGGCTCAGAGGTGGGCATCCGAGGCCTAAGGAACTAAGCAAGTGGCAGGGTGCTGAGGTCACAGGGAGGTAAATGCAGGCACTGGGCCCTCCCTTCTACCCCTGTGGTCTCTGGCCAGTCCCTTACAGGTTGGGGCCTGGCGCCCCCAGCTCTCAGCTCACCCCACTTGAAGATGAGGTCCTGGCAGCAGGAGGCTGGGCCTCACTGGCTTTCTGGGCAAGGACCTTCAGGGCGGCCTGGGTCAGCGGGAGGTTAGCCAGGTTCCTCTTTGTCACCTGTGGACAGCCAAAGGCAGCCCTGAGGCTCTTGGGTCTCAGGATGCTGTCCGTGCCGCGCCCTGTTAGAGCCTCTCTGGCTAGAGGGGGTACTGAGGAGTGGCCAAAGGGGCAGAGCTGCCACCTGAGCAGAAAAGGATGCCTGGCTTCAGCACCACATTGTTCCCAGCGCGCCCAAGGCAGCTCCCAGCCCGGGGGGATGCGGAGGCTCAGGCCCAGCTGAGGCCCCACCACGCAGTGAATGCTTCGCTGGGGACGAGTTCCTAGCCTGGGCAGTGCAACCGCCCCCTTGCGTCCCCCAGCGGCTCCAGCCTCCCGTCCCCACCAGCACTCAGGGGGAGCTGACACAGTACTGCGCATGTCCCTTGCTGGAAACCTCTAGGCCTCCACTGCCCTTCAGCTACTTCTCAGCCTGCAGCCCGGGCCCAAAGTGCTTCCCCAGGCTCCCTGCCCTGGGCTGCCTTGCCTGGAGCGCGCTGCTTCTCCTGCTTCAAAGTTGCCTCTGGGGAAAGCCATGCCAGCCCTTCTTTCTAAAGCAGGTCATCCCATTATTCTCTAGTTCATACTGTTTCTTTCAAAGCACCCACCACTGGGTGAGTACTTGTGATATTGTGATTTTTATAATAAGAAATGTATATTTGGCCTTCGTCTGGTACAGAACTCCAAAACCCTTGGAATTTCCTGAGTGCTGAGTGGGACAAAGGTTCCTCTTGCTATGCTAGAGAGGCAACTGCAGGGGACCTGAGGATAGATGGCCTGGTTACCAGGTCCACCACATGACTGGAGGGGTGGAACGGTCATCTCAGACCCCCAACCCTGGGAAGGGAGAGGGACTGTAGATGAGCCACCTGCCAACGTCAATCAACGGGGTGGTGGGGGTGTCTCTGTAATGAGGTTCCCACAAACCCAACGGGAGGGGCTGGGGCCAGCAGCGCCTTCCTGGACACTACTGCCCTGTGAGACCTGATGCTATTGCTGAGCAGAAAGGGTAAGAACTGAGTTGACAAGGACACCTGGCCTATGGGTGTGAGGTTCCCGCATCATACACGCTGGCACTGGGTCCCGAATCCACCATTCAGTGTTCTGCGCAGTTCTCACTTTCCTTGTGTAATGGCTGCCACCCCGACTTACCTGGGAACTCTGTGAGGGCCGGGGCCGTCCCTGTCTTGTTCTTGCTGCACCCCCAAACTTGGCATGGACAGATGCTGGCTAAATGATGGAGTGGATGCAGCAGCCACAGCCCAAGTGCCGCCCCCTCTGAGCTGGGGGTGTCCCACTCCCAGTGTCTACCAGCTCTCCTGCTCTCTCAGAACAAGGGGGCGGGGGGGCGGGGTCAGTGGCAATGGGATGTGAAGAAAACCAATACATCCCAAACACCAACGCAGAGGGGACCAGGAGAACTGGACAGATCACTAACCCTCCTCCTGAGCGGTTCATTTGAATAATAAACTGTCACTTCTACCCTGCCAGGTTTTCAGATGCAGGCAAAGAGCAAATAAAAATGCACGGAAAACAGTGGGGGCTGGGAAGCGTGAAAAAGGGCACTGTGATGAGCATTAAAGAGCATTACTTTGGTCCACGGCATTTCAGAACTGGGAGAAACACCCATCCAAAGCCCAACTGCACTGGAGATGCAGACGAGGGGCTCAGAGCAGCATGGGCTCCGTCCAGGGCCCTGCTCCCAGACACTCTTCTCAACCACTGAAGGTTACCCGGGGCCTGGCTCTGGGGCTGCATTTGCATCACCAACGTGCCAACTGCAAGGGACAAGTACTTCTGGGGGTGGCTGAGAGTGACGCTCTCAGGCGCAACAGGTGGGTAAATGGGGGGAGGGCAGGGAGCCCCTTCACTTGTCGGCTCGCACAGCTTCCCTTGTCTACCAGGTACCTGAGTGGCTGGCGCTTCCTTTTTCGTGCCTTCTGACGCCCGACTAGTTGCCTCGCCGCTGTTGGCCCCAGCAGTGTTGGCTTTGAGGGTGGCCCTGGCGTAGGCCGTGGGCACAGTCAGCACACTGGTTCTTACAGCTAAAATGGAGCGAGATGGGGACACATTAGGACACAGAAGCCCCAAGGTCCCCCCAGTTGCAACAATACCCAATTTATCTGGCCTCCCCAGCATGTGGCATTGTGCTCAGGGTCTGTGTGAAAGAAGATTGTTTAATGCCTTCTCCGGGTCTCCCAGGCAGGAGCTGCCCTCTGCCACAAGGTCGGGGACATCACATGGCTGCTGCGGTAGTGGCCCCAGGCATTATCCTTGACCCCTGTCTGTACTCCAGGCCCCCAGCTGTCGAGGTAGCTACTCTGAGCGATGGGTCTAGCGAGAGTCCCTACGCTGATAATAACCGCTCACGGACTCTCCGTCATCTGCAAAGGCCCAGTGAGACGATGTTCACCGTAGCAGGTGTATCACCCAAAGGCCCCCACACCAAACCCTTGGCCTCCTCCAACAGGGCACTAAGTAAGGCAGGGCTTAAGTGCACCCAGGGGTCTTGTAAGCAGCAGGAACCAAGCTGTAAGTATGTGATGTGACGACACAGCAAAGATCACCGAGCGTGTTATAGTAAGGGCTCACTAAAAACACACAAGGAGGCGTGCCTGGTAGAGCAGTGGTTGGGTCAATTGCCTCTGAAGGCGCACAGGCCACATAGCCCTGGGTTTGAGTCCAGGGTCCGGGGGGGAAAACAACTAGCGTTAACAGCTAAATAAAAAAATAAACTACTACTTTCTCCTCTCCCTGCCTGCCCCGTCACCTTTCCTTTAAAGAAAAAAAAAAATCCCAATTCATATAAGCAGCAGCCCTGTGGCTCACTGGCTAAGGTTCAGGCCAAATAAAACTCAAGACCTGGGTTCAAGACCTGGGGCCGGGGTGAAGGCAAACCAAAACCACCCCCCACATATATAGCTTAGGTTTTCATAAACCTAAATTACAAAAAGTTAACAGTATTTATTCCGGGCAGTGGGATTACAGAGGCTACTTTTTATATTCCACGGGGAACAGAAGGCATACTACTACCCTCTCACGGCCCCTTTGAGTAAGGCAAGTAAGTTGTCACAAAGCACTTCCCTGGACTGTAGAGATCTGCAGTTGCAGAGAGAAGCCCTGAATATTCCTCCAGAACTAGAGGCTGGAGCCAGCACCCAACTGGGACGAATGAATGAATGAATGCAAGGCCCAGAGCCTGGCCCCTAGCCTCTCCTGACAACGGGCCTCCGCTCCTGCTGAGCCCGAGGGGGGTGGGCCTGCGCTCACCAGGACTGGAGCACTGTGTGGCTGGGATCACGTCCTCGTCCTCGCTCTCTGAGGAGGAGCTCCTGGCTGTGCTCTCCGAGGCCCGGGCCTTCCTCGGGGTGCCTCCAGCCTGGGCTTTCGCAGGGGTAGCTGGACTACGATTAGGGTCGACAAAAATCAGAGGGGGTTTAATCACCTTGAAAAACAAAAACAAAACACACCCCCAGCAGTGATTAAAGGCTTGGCCTGGGGAAGGGGAAGATGGGGCAGGGGAGGGTTTTATAAGGCAAAGGGTTCAGAGAGCTCCTGGCAGCCAGGCACAGCCAGAAGCCACTCCTGCTCCCCAGGGCACTCCCCGCCCGCACACCCCTAAGACCCAGCACAGCACCTCACAGTTCACAGGAGCCCTTCTGACCCTCACAACAAAGCCCTGAGGTCAGGTCTATTAGCTTTATTTAACACGTAGGAAAACCACAAGTCTATAGAGGGCAAGAAAGCTGCCCAAGGTCACAACCCAGCCGAGTCGCACCTGGCCCCCTTTCCCCTGGCTTACTTCACAGACAGATGCTGGCTCTGGGGTGCTTGAAGCAGGGTACCCCACAGTTGCTGGGGCAGCCACCCAGCTACACTGACCAGTGCCTTCCATACACAAAGGGCACAGAGGCCAAGGAGCTGTGGTGGGAAGGGACTGATGATCCATGCAGCTCTTACTGGGGCGCACCAGACATAAACATCATTCACGAGATAATCCGGGGAATGGGGCTTACGACTAGGCGGGGTACTATTTCAGCTGTCATATGGTACTGCGCTTGTGCTTTGCACAAAAGCCCTGAGCACTGCAAGCTGAACACTGATCCTGGCAGAGACGGCACGTCCAGGTCGGGGCTCAGTAATCCAGGGCTGTCAGGAGTCTGTGCAGCTTCCCGGTGCAGCGCGCCTGGTCAGGAGTTCCTCAGGACCGGGGGCGAGGGCGCCTCTGGGAGTTCTTAGGGGGCTATTTTTGGGTACGCTTTTAATTTCCGCAAGTCGTTACAAGAAAGAGGAAGTGGCACAGCCTGGCACTCCGAGGCCCAGTCTGGTCAGGACAGCAGCTCCGTGAATATTCACACGAAGGCTCCCCAGAGCACATGTGGCCGTGAGCCAGAGAGCTGCCCAGTCCAGTCGCCCTGTGACCGGTGGGAAGACGCAGGGCAGGAGCAGGGAGCTGCCTGAGGTCAAGGCATGGGACCCGGGTTTCTGAAAGCCCACTCCACCATCCAAGCAAAGCAGAAAGGGGCCCGCCTGAGGCTGGAGGCTCTGGCGGGCTCGGCCCTTCCCACCCTTGCCAAACAGCCTCCCCCGCGGCTGCTCTGATCTGCCACTTCCAGAGCCTTCCTTCCCACATGGAGAAACACAGACGGATGCAAAGTGGGAGAAGGCTTGCAGTCGAGGGAGGGGGAATCTATATATACGTGAGGACAGAGAAGAACAGATTGTCCGGGACAGAGAGGCGACGAACCCACCGAGGCAAACAATAGCGTCTGCGATGTTAAAAGCAGCTCAGCAGCAAAAGCCGCCGCCTCTTCATTGCACCCGCCCACGCTGCCCGGCTCTGGCCCCTGGGTTCTGGGTGGGGGTAGGGGTCTGGCTGTGCGGACAGCAGGCGTTCCAAGGGGGCCCTGCTGCTGAGACATGTGGAAGACCTGCTTCTGAGCTCACTTCTGCCCCAACTCACTGCATGGCCGAGCCCCGACCTGCTGAAAAGGCTCCCAACCCCAGTCGGGCCTGCTCACTGTGTAAACTGCAAAGCACAGTACCCGAAGGGGTGACAAAGACCTTCCTTCTGGGCTCAGTTAGATTCACTGGAAGCAGTGGGACTGTCATCACTGAACACCCAGAGGGGACGCGCCCTTCCTACCTGGCATAACCAAACCTGGGGTGCTTCCCGCACAGCTGAGCTCAGCACAGCCACGTCTTGTGTGAGTCTGGCGCAGAATGGGTGGGGGAGGCTGTCTGGCCCAGCTGCTGATGTCGGGCAAGGAGGACAGCCACGATGGTGGGTCATGGGGTCCCTCTCCATAAGCCTTCTCAGTACTGCCTGGGGCGGGTGGACAGATCCTGGGCCAGGCCCACCCCAAGGACCGAGAAACCCCATGCTTGGGGGATGTGGCCTGGCGCCCCTAGGGAGTCTCACCCTAGGGACTGAGTGGCTGAAGATCAGTGAGGGCAAATGGCCTCATCCGGGGTGACCAGAAAATGGGTGCCAGAAATTACTCCTACTAGAAATTATTCTGATTCAGAATAGAAATTATTCTGCTGGGCACCAGACGGCGTCCCTTCCAGTACCAACCAGGTTAGGCCTCCTATTTAACATGTGAATTTAGCTTCTTATAAAAAAGCTGCTTTTTTCTCTTAGAGGACAAGGCTTATATCTTTTTAATTTGATGCTAACCCCAGGCTGAGGCACAGACTGCCTCCCCCCGGCCCCATGAAGTGCCTCTCAGAGCAAGAGGTGGGCCCCTGCCCTGTAGGTGGGCACACTTAGGGACAGCGAGGGGCCTGGAAACGAGCATCCCAGTCTGGATGCTGACCCGACCTGTGCAGCTTCCCGGTGCAGCGCGCCTAGTCAGGAGTTCCTCAGGACCGGGGCAGGGGCACCTCTGGGAGTTCTTAGGGGGCTATTTTGGGGTACGCTTTTAATTTCCCCAAGACATTACAAGAAAGAGGAAGTGGCACAGCCTGGCACTCCGAGGCCCAGTCTGGTCAGGACAGCAGCTCCGTGAATATTCACACGAAGGCTCCCCAGAGCAAATGTGGCCGCGAGCCAGGGAGCCCCACCTGACACCAATCCCTTTCCCATGGATGGGAATAATGATAGAGTGAAACTTGTCAATAGGGAAGGGCTTGATAAACGCATAATAACGATAATAATCATAATTAGTGGGCCAGTGTTGGAGATTAGGAGCTGCCCCTCACCCAATTACGAGGAACTGCAGCTTTCCCAGGCTGTGCCTTCTTCCCTGAATCCTCCTGGGGATGCGCAATCTGCCAGCTTTTTATTCTCTTGTTTTAATAGGAACTCCAGAATCTTTAGGGCTAACGTACCAATTAAGTGGTTCAGTTTAAGCATGATGTTCATTTTAATTGTGTTAGTCTGCTCCTGCAGAAGGGCGACGCAGCTCCTTCCTCCCAGCTGTTTAGGTCCTGTCAGAGGCGTCAGCCTTGGGGTGCTGGGTAAGGCCCAAGCCCCACTCCCATCACAGTGATGGCCTGGGTTCCAGCACCAGGTCTGTCCCCTTGTTATCAGCCACATGACAGCCTCTTTCCTTCCTCCTTAAAATGGAACAGGAGGACCTGCCGTCAGCGGGCTGTTGTGGGGATTACAAAGGCTAATGTAAGTATGGGGCTTAGTACAGGAAGTGACCCTGATGTCAGATGTGGCTGATCACCATTACTATTGGGAAGAGAAAGGCAGAACCCTTGTCACAAGGCATGTGCAAGTAGCTCCTGACCTCATAAGGGGAGACAGTTAAGGTAAACCCACTGGTCTGATAGTTTCACAAGGCTCCAGCATCTTTGAGGGAGCTGGCAGAAGCTTCCAGCAGCTTGGAGCTAGAGGAGGATGAAGGGCAGTGCTGGAAAGAAAGTGGTTCACAGGAACATGTGGACACCAGCCCAGAGGACTCTGGGGGTCGGGAGCAGGGGTGGGGGGAATAAAGAGAAGGCCGTGCAGAGACAGCTGGATAATGTTTCACGGGTGTTCAGGGACCATGGGCCAGGCCCACAGGATTCTGAAAAGCCCCACAGAAAAGGCTCCCAGTCCCTATAAGGAAACAAGGATGTACGGGAGCCAGCGCTGGTGTGTGCCCCTTTCCTGGGCTTCTTGTGCGCTATGAAAATTGGGAGGAATCAATTCAACACTTGTTTCCTAACCTGAGACGGGCAATGTCAAACCCCTTCATGCAGTAGATGTGCGCCGTGCACAGACACCATGGGAGGGCTGTCAGTCTGCTTGCCTCACAGCTAAACACTGGGGGGACCCGGGGGCTTTGCCCTCCACTACCTGGCTCTGATGCCCGGGTGTTCAGCCATGCTCTGCTGCCTACCTCACGGGGTTGTTGTGAAGAGGATGTGTCAGAACAGATAACAGGGCTCTGGAAACTGTGAAGTGCTGTTTAAATGGGAAAGATCTGCCCTCACCCCTAGAGGCCTGCTGGCCCCTCTGAGAGAAGGCCTGGCCTACCTGGGTTGCAGGCAGCTCCTCATCACTGCTCTCCGAGGATCCCTCTGCCTTCTCTGGAGGTGCTGAGGCAGGGCTCTTGCCTCTGGAGGTTTTGGAGTGAGCCTCCTTCTGAAGGGACAAGCACAAGGTAGGAGAGAGCAGGTATATTAGTTGAGGGAGGCACAACTGAGGAACCAGAAGCAGGGAAATCATGGCTGCGGCAGTGACGTCACAGACACTGGGTCTTGGGGAAGGCAATGTGGAGCCTTCCAACACGCACACGGGGGCTGGGGGATACCTGCTGGTCCGGTGTGCCCTGAGACACCGGAAACACAGGTCTCCTTGGATGTGCCAGTCAGGCACACTAAGTCCTAAGTCTGCGGGCTGGATGCCTGGGACAAGGATGTAGGAGTGAGCCAGGGGTGCTGAAGAGCTCACACCCCGGCATAAAGGAGGAGCTAAGTGTTCTGCCAACTGCCATCCCCACCTGCCAGGCCAGGCATAAGCAGGGAGGCTAGTCTGGGGGGAACTGTAGTCAAGGGGCTGGAGGAGGAGAGCAGAGAGGGGCAGGCGCTGGTGGGGACCAGCTCCAGGGAGGGCAGGGCAGGGGCAGAGGGCAGCTCTGTGCCTCACTGGCACGAAGTCTCCAGCTTTCACCGCTCACTCCAATTTCCTAACAGAAGTGAGAAGCTTCTGTTCTGTGCAGGCCACCTCTCAATTTTTAAGCGGGTCAATTGAGAAACACACTGCAATAGCCATGCCCCTGTCTTCCCTGCTAAGAGAACTCTGACTCGGTGCTGGTGACCCCCTCTCCCAGCCAATCACGGGGACTGCAGGTCCTCGGTGCTTTAGATCGGGACGGGGAGACAAGCAGGGGAGGCGAATGGGGACCTCCTAGTTCTCCAGGAGCCGCTGCAGCACTGCTGTGACCAGGAGATGAGTGGAGAGGAGAGGAAGCAATCTGGGTCACCAGCAACACTGAGCAGGCGGCACGACCCTATGGCAGCTTTACCCTGAGATGCTGTGCAGCATGAGACAGCCCGTCCCCATTATAGTCTAAGCTCTTTCGAATTTGGGTCTTCGCCCAAGGAGTAGGCCTCCTGGCTGATAGAAGCAACCCATTTAAAACTTGAGAAAAAAAAAAAAAGAGGCACGCTCTGTTGGCTTTGTGATTAAGTCTGTGACCACCAGCTGTTACAGTCCACAACATCCCAAGGACCAGGGTTCAATACCCAGGGCCAGGGGAACGACCAGGATGAACTAAATAAAATCAACGCTTCTTCCTCTTTTCTCTTCCTGCCTGGACCTCCTCTTAAAAGCAAAACAAAATGAAAAAAAGCGCCCCCCGGCACAGTCCAAAACATGGCAGAACCCTGGGCTACTCCCAGTGAGGCATTTAGGCCAGCCATAAACATTACAGGTAACAAGCAAGGGATTGCTTGAGAGCCCCGATACATTAGCGGATAAAGTCATTGGACATTGTCCATATACAACCCAAGGACCCAGGTTCAAGACCCAGGGCCAGGGGGAACAACCAAGGTGAACAACTAAATAAAATCAAATGCTGCTGCTTCTTCTCTCTTCCTACCCACCAGCCTCTGCTCACCTTCATTCCTGCCTGCCTTTAAAAATAAAAAGGGCGAATTGTTACCTTTGCACACCCCCACTTGGTGGACCTGTCTCCCTGGTCTTCCTCAGAGCTCAGCTCCATCATCTCTTCTTCTCCCAGACCCATCAGACAAAAGAGAAACAGAATACTCCCCAATAATTCAGTTACCTCATCTTAACATACAGACAGTTAAGTTCCTTGACAGGAGGGCTTATATCTTTCATCTCTATTAGATAAAAAGTTTTCTCTCTGTTTAGCAAGAGAGAGTTGGTGCTCCGTATTCAGCTGGTCTGATACCCCTGGGCAGAGGCTGGAGCTAGAATGTGACACATTTCTCAGCGCCTGTTTTACTCATGAAGAAAACATAAACCCAAGAGGGTTGGAGCTCCACTTAGCATGGAGATTTCCAACTTTCTTAAGAAATGAATGATCTGGTCACATGGAGGGTTTTATTTCCACCAGACCATGCTGGCTGGAGCCAATGGGAACTCTCTAGATGGGGCAAGGGAGCTCCAGTTTGCCCCAGTTGCCACTACCCCGTTTTTCTTCTGAGACCACGGCTGTGTCAATTGCCACCTAACATTTCTTCTGTCACCCCAGACTTCTGCAGGAGACAGCCACCCCTGCTGCCTTCTACAAGGAGGCAGAAGAGATCGTTCAGACAGAAGCTGGCCCCTTGTCCCTTCTCTCTCCCATCTGCCCAAGGCTCCATACTTAAACAGTCAAGCTCTCCCTGGGGAGATGATGCACATGTCTCACTGAGGCCCCCGGATGAGGGATGTCCTCCCTCCAGCTCCTCAGGGACTCATGGTACCTGACCACAGTCTAAACCTCCACATGACTTTCTGAGTGACATCTTTGGATTCTTGGCCTCTCTGCCCTGGTGGGAGTCGCTGACCTAGCTGCTAGGGGGCTGATGTGTACACTTGAACCATGGAGGCCGTGCTAAAGATGGGAGTGTCTGGGATACCTTTTTGCAGAGAAGCCTGTTTGGGAGTCTTTTACAGCACATTTCACTTAAAGAGAGACATAGAGAATGGCAACTGAGGGAGGGATCCTGGAAGAAGAGTCTTAACCTGGTCTTCCTTCCCCTCCTGAAGGCTCTGAAGTCCTGAGTGCTTGGTAGTGGCTGGAAAGCCTGACGTAGAGCTTCCTCATTGGGCCTCACCTGGGCTGGGGTCAAGGCAGCTGGCATCTCCTCCTCACTGTCCGACTCCTCGCTGCTGCTCTCTGAGTCCTCCCCCTGCTTCCCTGCCTGGGAAGCTGTGTGTCCCGTCTTCCCAGGGGGCGCTGGGCCAGTCCCTTTCCTGGGGGATGCCTTGGCAGAGGCTGAGACAGTCCTGACCTGGGGAGATTTCCCAGAGGGCTGTGCCTGGAGGGAGAGAAACAGAATGAGGGAGTGAGCCCGGAGGATCACACGAGTGGATGGGGCACATGCAGTCATGCTGTGGATAGCTCCTGGCATCAAGGGGAAGCACAGGGCTGCTCTCCACCCTCCCCAGGCCTCACCTGAGTGGGTGCTGCCCCCTCACTGTCTGACTCCTCCTCACTGCTATGAGTCCTCCTCTGGCTTGTGGCCGGCCCTGAGTTGCTATGGGCACTGCCTTTCCCATGACTAGCCCGGACACATGGCCCCTTACTGAGGTGGCACCGCCCTGGGGCATCCTGACTGGTGGCTATACCTGAATTTTGAGGCAGCAACAACAGTGGGGAAGGAAGCAGCCAGCATGGCTCCTTTCAGGTTAAGCTTCTACCCACGGTGTCATGGTGGGGAGGCTGCTCTTGCCTGTGCAGGGTCCTTGTCCAGGCTGGAGTCACTGTTTGGTCCACCTTGCTGTCCTACCCCCTGTCCCTCCCCACCTGTGGCCTCTTGTCCCACTTGCCTTGGCTGCAGACCCCAGTTTGGCTGGAGCAGCTGCAGTGATCACTCTTTTGGAAGTTGATGCTGCCCCTTTGGTTGATGATGTTCTGGGAGAAGCTGAGTTGGTGCTGGTCTGAGGGGTTTTCACTGAGGTCTTCACCTGGCGTGAGAAAGGGAATTATAGAAGGGATAGGTGAGATGCAGCAGTGGAAAGGTTAGCTAAGGATGCTGGTTCTTGAGTGAGACACCTGAGCATGGAGGATGGGCCCTCCATTTACTAGCTGTGTGAACCTGAGAAATCATTGTGAGAACTTTTCTCAGTATTAGCTAAGCACAACACTACCTAGAACACAAGAGATTTCTAGGCTCCCCTTTCAGCTAGGCAGCATGTGATTAATGGAATGTCAGCTGAGTGTACATGCAACATTCTTAAAGATGTAGGAAACATATCTTCTTCCTTCTTGCTGGCCGGAAGGCTGAGGTAATATCTGGAGCTCAAGCAGCCATATTAGTCTATGAGGTGGGAGTCAAGTAATGAGGATGGCAGAACAAGATAGGTAGCTATTGTTGTTTAAAGTTTTCTTTGGCCTCAACTTTTATTAAAACATTTTTTTTTTAAAGGATGGAAGAGAGAAATATTTTCATTTAGTCGTTTAGTTTGGATTTCCCCACTGGCCCCAGGTCCTTGGGCTTTACATCATCCATAGCCCAGCCATCTCAGCCACCCAAGCCACAAGAGTATGTCCCAGCTTAACCTAATCTTCAGTGTTATGCAGGATACCCACAAATGTTTTAGGATCTCCAGCAAACAGAGGCCTAGAGATGACAGCAACAAAGAGCAAAATCCTTGACTGTGAGATTCTTGAGGAATCTCTGTCTAGATGAAAGAATGTGGAAGCAGCTCAAGGTCCCTGCCTCACTTAGAGAGTGAGCAGTGTCGGAAGACATTTTCCACTCTCTGGATTCCCTCACCCACATAAGGAACAAAGTGAAATTAAGATCGAGAGTTCAAGACAGGAAACTGCCTAAAGCACAGATTGCATGTAACCAAAGTCAAGGTGTTCATCCGCACAGCACTCAAGCCACCCAGGAGGGAGAAATGCCTTTCACATAGACTTACAGAAGTAAACAAGAGGCCTACCTTGACTTCAGAAGTCTCAAATTTAAAAGGGCTGCAATCATACAAAACATGTTTTCCAGTCACAATTGGATTATATTAGAATTCAACAAGAGAAAGAAACCTAAATAATCCCAGATACCTAGAAATTAATCTGCTTCTGAATAACCTCAAAATTCATGGGATGAAGCAATGCCACCTTTAGAAGGAAATTTATAACTTCAAGTACTTGTATTAGAAAGAGTTAAAGTCAAATATTTAAGATTCCACCTTAAGAGGCTTAAAAGAAGAGCAAATCAAACTTAAAGGAAAGAATGGTAAAGATCAGGGTAGAAATTAATGGAAAAGGAAACAGGAAAACAAAGAAAAAACCATCAGTGAAACCAAGAGTTGTTCTTTGAAACAAACAATAAAATTTGTAAGTCTCTCACAAGTCTGACCAAGAAGTAGGACAGAAGACATGAACTACTGAAAACTAGAGAAGTTACAGCAGGACAGTACTACAGGCTCTACAAAATGAAAAGGGTCACAAGGGACTAACTATGAACAAGTTCATGTCAACAAAGCTGATAACTGAGATGAAAACAGGTTTCTAGAAACGTACAAATTATTAACTTGTGCCCAAAATTATTTAAAAGGCAAGAAACAAACTGACTCTAGAAGAAAAAATATCTGAATGGTCTAACATCTATTAAAACAAATGGATTTAATCAGGAACCTACATGAGGTTATTCTAATGTGTAGACTCCAATACAATAAAAACATATAAAACATAAAACACATTGATTTAGTCATTAACCCCTCCTCCCCACCCCCAAAAGCCCCAGCCCAGATGGCTTCGCTGGTGAATTCTATTAAGAAACAATACTAATTCAACACAAACTTTTGTAGGCAGGAGATCAGAGACTACCACTTAGCTCATTTTATGAGATCAGTATTACCCGATACCAGATCCAGATTACAAGAAAACCAATATTCCTTATGAACAAAGCCACAAAACCTTTAACAAATTAAATTCAGTAACAAATAAAAATGAATCCACACTTTGATCAAGTGGGATATAGCCCAAGAATGAAAGGTTTGATTTAAAATCTGAAAATCGGCATGCCCGATTCCGTGGAGCAGCAGTCAGCTCAATCGCATCCAAAGGAGCACAGGTCACATACCCCTGGGTTGGAGTCCTGGGTCTGGAGGGGGGGTGGGGGGTGCGAGCAATCAGTGTGAACAACTAAATAAGATAAAGATGCTTTTCCCTCCTCAATCTTCAAAAAATCACATCAAATCTTAAAAATTAATTCATACAGGGGCAAAAAACTCCATGTGATTACTTCATTAGAGGAAAAGCATTTGACAAAAAATCTCTCATAAGAACTCTCAACATACTAGGAATATAAGGAACTTCCTCAACCTGATGGAGTATCTTAGAAAAACAGAGCTAACATCACACTTAAAGACTGAAGGATATAACCCTCCCATGAGAAACAAAGCAAGGATAGTTACCATGTTACTTACACTGACCAATCAACCTTTACTGAGGGTTTAGCTAAAGCAACAGGCAAGAAAAGGGAAGTCAAAGGAAAAAGGAAACCCTCTACTGAAAAACCGTGATCAGTATACTAAGTGATTTACAGAAGCCACTAAAACTGATTGACAAGTGTAACAAAGCCACAGGGCACACAACACAAGGGAGGGCCTGAAGGCACACCACTATCATTTTTCAACTGATGGAATATCTCCCACACTTCTCAAACCAGGGCTGCCTTCACAGGGCGTTTAAATCCATAGTCATGTCCTTCTTGTGTCTCTGATATACTGAGTTTCCAATCCTGCCTTTGCTACTTTTAAAATTTGTTTTGAATCCAAATGGATGGTTTATTTTAAGCTGACGGGGTGTCAGAACAGATCCAAGACTTTGATTCATTTCAGACCCCAGCAATGCAATGTGGAGCAGACATTTATGGACACTTTGTATTTACATTTTTTAGGGCGAGGCCACAAAATTTTACTTGATTTCACCCTCATAGTAGCTCCACAACAGAGGCAGGCATTGCCTTCATCCTCCAGATGAAGGTGAGGAGGAGGAGGTGGTCAATCAGACTGCCATCAGCCCTGCTTACTTGAGCGGAGACGCCTGGTGGCTGGGAAAGGCATTGTCTTCTAGCAGTGCCAAAAGGCTAGGCCCAGAGAGATTAGCGGCTCTGATTTCCACCCTTTCAGGAAGTAAGGCACCGTGTGGCGGGCAAGTGGCAGGGGGTTTCGGTTCAAGTCCCAGCTCCATCGCCTAGAAAGTGGTACGATCCATTAGGGCCTATGATGGCTCCTCTGTGAATCAGAAATCAACCCTCTCCAGTCTTGCCTGTCATACCTAGCATGGGCCCTGTACACAGCAAGCTGAGGGTGGGCCAGGCTGAGGTGGAACAGAAAAGTTGGGAGAAGTGAGGACAGCTCATTTTCTGCAATTCAGCCACCCACTGTTTATTATTTTTAATTGTCATTCTGTTTTTTCAATAACCACTCAGTAATTAGTCATTTTTTCCCTGCACCAGAGCCCAATTTCTGTGGCTATACTTTTTTTTTGCTCACTCTCACTGCTGGCAGGTGGAATTCTGTCCTGTGAGCCCCCTGTTGAGAGTCTGAACTGCATGGGCCCCTCCAGAGTCAGCCGGATGGCACCTAGTTCCTTTTTCCGGACTGCACATACATTTCAGACCAGAGCCTGACAAAGTTTCACTATGTTGGTTACTGAAATACTTGTCTTCTCATGTGAGTCTCCTACCTGTATCTGTTGTTTTGATTTCTGGAGGAGGAAACTGGAGTGCAGAGGGGTTGCTGGTGGTTACACCAAGATGCCTATTTTGGGAAATTTACCCCACCCTCTAGCCTCTGAACAAGCTGGCTTCTTGGCCTGGAATACAACCTGGCCAACTCCTTCAGCCCACAGTTCAGATGCTGCTTCCTCTAAGAGGTCTTGTCCCCACCTGAAAAACCCCCTAGATGCTATTATTGGCCACGCTTTGCTAGCTTAGGCACACACCCGCCATGTCAACCCTATCATACCATCTGGAATGACCTGTGCACATGCCAATCCGCCAGACCCCACCCCCATCTCCCCATGTAGGCTGGGGACTCCCTGAGGGCTACAAAAGCTACAGGAGGCCCAGACGGGACAGCACCCACAAGATGAGTGAGAACAGTTCTTGTGGACAGTGTAAGGAATCAGAGGAATCGAAGAATCTCGGGAAGGAAGCTCAGAGGGCCATGGAGGAGACCCTGGAGGTCTGACAGCAGGAGACAGAGTGGAAAGTGTGAAATGAGGGTGAGTTGAGGCTTCTGCAAACCCTGGGACAAGAGCACCTGCAGCCAAACCAGGCCCTGGTCTATCCCAGGCACTGGTGTGGGCGGGGCGGGGCGGTTCCGAAAAGGCCTCACCTGGGCTGGAGCCGTGGCTGCCTCCTCACTGTCTAATTCCTCCTCACTGCTCTCAGAGTCCTCCTGAGTCTCCGTTTTGACCTGGGCCACTGCAGGTCCTGCCTTCCCAGGGATTACTGGAACTGGTCCTTGCCCTGAAGGGCTCTTGGTGGGTGCTGAGGCGGCTTTCACTGGGCGTCTTTTCCCCACAGGCTTCCCCTGAAAAGGCCCAGAAGAGAGGCATGTGACAGGAAGCCAAAGGAGCAACACAAAAGGCCAGCCCTGACCCAGCCGAGCACCTCACCTGCCCCAGCTCTCCAGCAGGAGCTGTTTCCTCCTCACTCTCCGATTCCTCGCTGCTTGAAGAGTCCTCCTCTGGCTTCCGGGCACCCCTGGCCACAGCGGGGGATGATGTGGCGGCTGCAGAAAGCGCTGTTCCCGCTTTCCAGGGTGCTGGAGTGGCCACGTGAACGGGAGGGGCCTTAGCAGAGACAGGGGTAACCGGAGTATCCTTCCTCGGGGAGGCCTTGGTCTGAGGAGTTTTCATAGCCGGTTTTGCCTGATGTGACACAGAAGTCAGAGGCTGAGGAAGGATCCTGATTCAGAGACCCCTCTGTCCTTCCTCCTAGTCCTCTGGGTAGGGCAGCTCAGAGTCAGTCTGTGCAGCTGTCCCTCCCGAGGCCTCACCTGGACAGGAGTCGTGGCTACAGGGGCCTCCTCCTCACTGTCTGACCCCTCGCTGCTCTCTGAGTCTTCTGTGGACTTTTTGGCCTTGACCCGTGTGGCTGCGGGTCCTACCTTCTGAGGGGGTCCCTTGGTGGGACCTGGAGCAGATCTGACCGGGAGGATTTTCCCCGACGATTTTGCCTGGAGTGAGACACACAGGGTCAGAAGGGGGCGTCTCGAGCATAGCTGTGTGCAGAGACACAAGAGAACAAGAGCATACAAAGTCAGAGTACAGAGACGGGGCCTTACCGGTTGGGGCCTCACCTGGGCTGGGGTAACAGCTGTTGGTGCTTCCCCGTCGCTGTCCGACTCCTCACTGCTGCTCTCTGAGTCTTCCTGCTTCCCCGTCTGGGCCACCGTAGGTGCAGACCCCACCCTCCTGGGAGGTACTGGGCCGGTGCCTTTCCCTGAGGGGCCGGTGCCTTTCCCTGAGGGGCCGGTTCCCAGGGTCGAGGCTTGGGAGCTTTTTGCCAAAGGCTTCACCTGGCAGTCACAGAGGACAGAATCAGAGGAGGGGGGCCACCGGGAAAGACAAGGGGTGAGGAAGGCAAGAGATTCAGGTGCAGAGCAGAGGACAAGCTCACAGGAAGCTCTCTAGGAAGAGCACAGGGCTATGCAGTGTTCAGCCTCACCTGAGCTGGGCTTGAGGCCAGGGGTACGGGGACTGAGGACTCCCTGTCACTGTCGGACTCCTCACTGCTGCTATCTTCCTCTTCTTCCTCCGACTGCTTCTCCGCTTGGACCTGGGCGGCTGTAGGCCCTGTCTTGCCTGAGGGCACCGGAGGGGCCCCTTTCCCACGGGACTTCTTGGCAGGGCCTGAGGCAGCTTTGACCTGGAGCAAGAGAAACAGAATCAGGGAGGAAGCCCAGTAGACATGAGGAGACACAAGAGACCAGACCGGGCCAACACACTGCACAGGGAGAAGGGGAGGGAGAGGAGCTCTCGGCAGGCCTGGCAGTGGGAGAGCCAGTCCTCAGAAGGCCTCGTAGGAGGGCGCAGGGGTACCAGCTCTCCCTCCCCTGGTCTCACCTGAAGTGGGGTCTTGGCAGCTGCTGTCTCCTCCTCACTGTCCGACTCTTCCTCGCTGCTGCTTTCAGAGTCCTCCTCTGGCCTTGATGCCTTCCCAGAGGATGCTGGTGTGGTCCCCTTCCCAGGGGCCTCCTTGACTGGAACTGTGACAGCTCTGACCTGGCCAGTTTTCTTCAAGGCTTTCACCTAAAAACAGGGAAAAGGCAGCTGTTCTCCCCGAACCCCTCTGGACATGCTTCCAAGATAAAGCCTGAGGCCTTAGTGGGGCTCAAAGACCACCCCTCCCTCCTCTCTTCACACCCATTGACTGGGTTCTGTGGCCCCAGCACACAGGGTTGTCATGGCCTGCCATCAGCTGAGAGCTCTGGGAGTGCAGGCACCAGTCTGGCCGACGACCCACGGCTGTAACCTCAGCACCACCTTGAGCACGCGCCTGGGTCTGGGGAGCAACTAGAGTTGGCAGAGTGGTAAGCAAAGGCCTTCTGAAAGTGGGAAGGGGACAGGTCTCCAGGGAAAGATCACAGCTATTCAGCTCTGGGCTGATCACCCCCAAGAGCCCTGCCTGCGCCCCTTCTCAATGCTGCCTGGGCTGGGGGCACTGGTGGCTCCAGACAGGCTTTGCTTGGCTTGTGCCTTTCTACATGTTGAGTCAATGGAGAAAGTAATTACGACACGAACTGTCCACTTGGATTCGCCCTTCTCCTTCGGATTTCCCAATCTTTACTCTGATGTCTTCACTGTAAGGTCTTACCTCAGCACTATTTTTATATAGCCCTTCCTACACCTCTCTCCATCGACTTTCTTCTTTAGCATCACCATCACCCACCGGAGTGTGTCTTACTCATCATAGGCCTTCCCCCCTGATCCTCCTTGTCCCAGGTCCTGCATGGGACTCCCTCCTGGGCCTCACCTGGGCAGGCTCAGGGCTGGAAGGTCAGGGTTCTGCCCAACCTTCCAACAGCCTCCCAGTCCCTTTGGCAGCATCCTGGGGAAGGGGACTCAGCTGACGGAGGGGAAACAGATTCCTACTCAGCAAGACTGCGAGGTGGCCTGGAAAGCATATGGCAACCCATTGATGGGAAGCAGAAGTAAAGGGTACAGTTACTGACAATGGGGTGTAGGGCCCACCTCAAAGCTGCAATTCTGGGCTACTGCCTGGGCAAGAGGGCAGTTTTGCAGGCAGTGGAAGCAGGCCCAACTGCTTCGGTCCTTCCACTTTCTTTTTATTTAATTTAGTTCCTCATCTTGGTGGTTCCCCCGGGGCCCTGGTCATGAACCCTGGTCCTTGGGATGTGTGTGTTCTGTGCGTGGCCAGAGGCTGCCGACTTATTTATGTGGTCACCAGGGCACACCCCGCTTTTCCACTTCCACATCCGTGGTCCACTCTGACTCTAAGGTGTATCTTCCCTGACAAGAGGAGTTGCTTCGCCAGTCTCTGGGGGCCACAGGAGAGTCCCAGGATGTTGGGGAAACAGGGGATCCCTCTCCTAGACCTCACCTGGCTGGGTGTCTCTGCAGGGTCACCCTCTTCACTCTCGGATTCCTCCTCGCTGCTCTCTGAGTCCTCTTCTGGCTTCTTGGCCCTGCTGGCTGCGGTCGAGGTACTGCCTCTAACCTGAGGTGTCACATTCGCCTTACCAGGCGCTGAGGCTGCCCTCGTCCCTGGAGACTCCTTGGCAGGGGCTGGCGTGACTTTGACCTGGGCTGTTTTTACTGAGGGTTTCACCTGGAACAAGAGGATGGAATTAGGGTACCCATCTCGAACCCTGAGGGATATAAGACCATCATTCCATTTCCACTTCTGGGCATCTACTCAAGAGACACAAAAGCACCACCCGCAGAGATGTCTGCACCCCCATGTTTACTGCAGCCCTGTTCACAATAGCTAAGAACTGGAAATGACCTAAGTGCCCAACGTCGGATGAATGGGTCAAGAGGATGTGGTACATACATATAATGGAATATTGCACAGCCCTCAGAAGAGATGAAACCCTGTCATTTGAATCAACATGGATGGATCTAGAGGGGATGATGCTCAGTGAAACAAGTCAAAAGAAGAAAGATAGATACCCGATGCCCTCACTCATAGGTGGAATGTGAAGAGACAAAACCAAGGAACAGATGAAACATAACCAACCTGAAACACTTGCAACGGAACTGAGGTTCCTAATAGGGAATGGGGGGGGAGGGGGCGCACATGGTGGCGGAGCCCACTGGACAACAGTGAAGAGCACTTGGTGATTTGGTGGAGGACAGTGTGTCGACATAAAGCTGAGGAATGGGGAACCTATATATAGAAGGCTATCTTAATGGGTAGAATAATTACTGTAATAAAAAAAAAGAGGCTTCATGGTTTATAAAGTCCTGTCCTAATGTCACTTTTTCAAACAATTCTCTTAGGCAGATACCATCTTTAACCTATGTCCCAGAAAAAGTCAAGGCTCAGGGGGTGAACTCACTCAAGACTAAGATGCTAGGATGCAGAGTTGTGACTGGAACCCACACGTGCACAAGCTTTAAGGGCAGACTTCTCAGTCACCGTGCTCCTCGGCCACACCCGGCATGAGGACAACGAGGGACAGCCTCTCTCCTTTAAGATAGTCTGTCCTTGTTTGCTCCTTCAGCTAATGCCTGACCACAGGGCCTCCTGGCGGGCTAGGAGGCCAGGACTTGAATACCAGAGTCTTGCTGAGGTACCCTGGTCCCACCTGCTCCCTCTCTTGAGTTCTTTGAACAGGGCAGGCAGTGGGCTACCCCACCTCCACCATCAGTAGACTTGACCTGACCCTGGGGCCGCCATCAAATCAATCTCAAACTCCTCAGTAGTGCTGCTGGACCCTGTACAGGCCTCTGGCCCACCGAGGCTGTGTTTGAGGCCCCAGGTCAGGAGTGGCTTCCTTCCCTTGGCAAGGTTTGGGAGGGTGGGAGTCCAGGGCATCATTACAGCTGGCTGTGTCGAGGGTCCAGTGACGGGGAGGAAATGTAGACAACAGTCCACAATAGGTAGGAGTGCAGTTTTCACCTTCACAGGTTACTGGAAGAGGTGCAAGTACCTGGGCACCCGATCAATATTCCCTGAACCCTGCTGGTTTTCCCTCTGCATCTCTGCATCTTCCCACAGGGCAACCTGGGGCCAGCTGCCAGCACCTCCTACCAGCGCCACTACTTAGCCCCCTGAGTTGTACTACTGTCCCACACTGTTCTCCAACCCAGGCCGTAACCAGCTAACAGCCACCGTTCCTCCTTGTCTGGAACTCTGCCCTCGTCTTGCATCACTTTCCCTGTCAGTTATAAAATTCCAGATCCACATTCCTTCAAAGCTCCAAACTCCTTTTGCCTTTCTGTTTAGAAGCTGCCCCTTCTGCCTATGTCATGCTCCTCTTGCTGCCCGAATGGCTCTACCTTTTCCCTTCAGAGTAACCATCTGTTCAATTTCTGAGGTCGCCTAAGCTTCCCACAGCGACAGGAACCCTGCCTGTCATCCTAGTCATTATAGTCTCATGCCATCCGGTCCAGGAACAATAAGAAATAAGCTGTAGCCACTTCTCCCAGGTGACAGTTCAGAGAAGAGGTAAGACCACAGACTAAAAGTCTGACCCATCTCTGGCCAAGTGCCAAGGCCTGGCATTCCTCAGCAGGCTCAGAACCCCCAGAGAGCCTCACCCTCATCACCCCAGAACAGCCATGCTCCTGCCCTCAGCCTTTGCTCACCTGCTTCCTGCTCAACCACTCTGCTCCCACACCTGTCCCTGCTGAAGCTCCTGTGTGTCAAAGACCTGCTCTAGAGCTTTCCCTTGGATCATGACGTATCTCCCACCGCCCCAGACCCTTCCCATGCTCAGCGTGTAACGAGCAGCCCCCAGCCCCTCTCCGGGCCCAGGTCATCCCCCTCCAGATCCCGGTTTTCCTTGGAATACTGGCTGAACCTATCTGGTCCCACTAGCGTGTAAAACCCCAGACAGGCCCCTAGGAGGATTAGAGGTTTGTAGACAAAAGTGGAGGACAGGTGGCAATTACCTCCAGGTCTGTCTCATCGCTTGAGCTGGAGGTATCCTCACTGGAGCTGTCAGCCTGGCCCGCTGATGCCATTCCTGAGGGATGAACAGGGAGGGCACTTTCCAGACCGCCTCCCGCTCCTAGCACTCTGCCATTCCCGCCCCCATTCACAGCTGGCTGCTGCAGCTCACCTTGAGCCTCACAGCAGAAGCAAGTTCCCCAGGTACCTGTACATCTCTGAGCCCCTGCTAAGGGTTATTATGGGACTCTCCAATAAGTGATGGCTTAGAAAATCTCCACCCGCCATCACAATGAGGCAGGCTGGGCAAATGCCTACTATATATGAGAAAGTGAGGCAAACCTTGGCTTCTTAGTTAAGTCTCCAAGCCTCTCTTGTAGGCTCCATCTCCCTGAAAACCACCAGAAAATGCTTCAACACCCGCCTCGGCAAAGCCCACCCTTGTCCCTACAGCTGACCCTCCTTCAAGGGAGGGAAAAAGGCCGGAGTCAGCAGGGACCTCGCTGTCATGGAGATAAACCTCTGCATTCCAGAATGTCCCAGAGCCTGACAAAGCAGTGGCCAGACCTGCCTCCCCAACCCAAATTCGGGGAGCGTGGCTTCTCACCGGGCTTGGCAGTGCTTCCAAGGGCCGGGACGCGGCTCTTCTCAGTTTCTGAGACCAAAGTGGTATTTGCTAAGGGTCCTGCTGACTTCCGGGGAGACTTCCCAGAGAGGAGCTGAGTCACGGCCTTCCCGGGGACTGGGGGTGGTGTGGAGTTCACCATCTTGCTGGCTGTCTTGGTCTTTGCCTACAGAGAACAGGAGTGGAAGAAAAGCTCAGGTATGGCTGGTGAACTAGGATCTCAGACGATGCCTGAGGCCCAACCCTACCACTTGTGAGCAGCCTGAGTGTGGGCAAATGACCTCCCCAAATCTGTTTCTTCCACTGCACTTAGTCCACATATATCAACCAGGGACCTGGGTCTGAGACCTGGGACCAAAGGGGCCAACCAAGATGAACAACAAAATCAAATAAATAAATACTTCTTCCTCCTCTCTCTTTCTACCTGCCTGCCTACTCCTTCATTCCTGCCCACACCTTTCCTTTAAAAAAATAAAGTGGGCCCCCCTCAGAGGCATGGAGAGATCTGAATTACAGTTCTTAGGACACAGTAGTTACTACTAAGTCGTAAGAAGCAATTTGTAACAGCAGTTATTACTTTATTACTTTCACACACTATTGCCAATGCTGCAGGCGCTTACAGGGGCACACACTTTACAGGGCTCTAACACTGTCTTCTGGATGAGCAGGAAGTTGATCTACTTTCTAAGCAGTTTCCAGCCTAGAGAGGCCTTTAGAGCTTTCAGAAGCTCAGATGTCTTATAGGACGTCTCTGGCCTTGCAGAGTGCCTAGAACTATCCATGAGCTTTTGTCGAGTGAAGAGGCAATGCAGGGATGAAGGAGGAAAGGAACTGTGTCTCCTAGATGCAAAATGTGCCCAGTGGTTCATGGGAGTAAGCACCATCCCCCTTGTGAAAGAAAACTGGAAATGGGCTCAGAGAGGTGAAGGAACTCTCCCAAGATCGCACAGCTGGTGACATAGGCTAAGACCTAAATTCAAGCTGGGCAATTTCTCACAGCCCTATTCACTCCTGACAGAGGACAGTCCTTTACAAGGCAATTCAACTCCCACAGGTGACAGCTTGGTCCTACTTACCTTGGCTTTTTCTTTCAAGCTTGATGGCAAAATCACCCCATGGACAGAGGAGTTGGTAGACACCAGTCTTGGGGCTGCAAGACATAAACACCTGCTGGATGACTAAGATGAGGTTTTTCTCATCTAAACTCAGAAAACGGGATTCTTTAGCTTACCTAAAAATTCAACTGGTGTGGCTGCCTGGCACTGGCAAGGGGCTCTGAAGCTGAGCTCAGACCCATGGGAAAGCTCTGTGGGGCATTAGTCACACACGCCAGGTGCAAGAGCATGGTCACATGAAAGAAAGCCATGAGGAGCTTGCAATCCTATGGGGTCCCATCTCCCTGGTGGCATAGCAGGGGGAGAGAGGGCTGGCACTCAGCCCCGCCACGTAACAGCATGACGGCACCCTGCAACTCCAGGGGAGCCATTCCCAAAGGCTACTACACGGTAGCCTGCTCAGCAGGACAGGGACAGTGGTCACGAGGTCCACAAAGCAGTGGCATGGAATTTAAATAGCTTCTTCGTGAAAAGGCAGCTGAGCCACAGTATTTCAGCATGTTTCTCAATGAGGACTTTATAAAGGTTCAAACTGACCTTCTTTTGCATCTACAGTTTTTAGTTATAAAAGATTAAGTAAGGCACACCCTGGTGACCTATCGGTCTAGTACACCCGGGGAGCAGTCCCACATACATCCCAAGGTCCTGGGTTCAAGACCCCCTTGGCCAGCGGGAGGAACAACTAATAAATAAACTAAATAAAACTAAATAAAAGTGCTTCTTCTACCTCTTTCTTGCTGCCTGACTACTCACCTTCATTGCTATCTATACCTTTTCTTAAAAAAAAAAAGAGAAAAAAATTAAACAAGACGAAAAATATGTCTCCAGCATGATCTGAATATAATTTTCCCTACCTTATTTTTAAAAAATACAATGACTACTCAGGCATGAATCCTGTATTTCTTTTACAATCAGAAAGTACATGCAAAAATTAAGAACTGGCACGCTCTGGTAGCTCAACAGTTAAGTATACCGGGCATAGTCCAGTACGTCCCAAGGACCCAGGTTCATCACCCGGAGCCAAGGGAACAACCAAGATGAACTAAAGAAAACAGTGTTTGCTTTGGTAGCATACATAATTTTAAAATTAAGCAATTTAGCCTTTCATGTAAACAAAACCATTAGTACAAAGCCAGGAGGAGTAAGTTGTTCTTGTAGTTTTAACTGCTTTCGGGTACAGCACGAGGAGCCCTGAGAACTTGGGGGTGCGGGGTGGGGGTGTGGGGTCCATGAAGAGTCCCTGGGGCAGCCCTGCCAAGGCTCTGAAACCAGATCGCCTCCAGGATCACCAAAAAATCAACTCTGCAAGCCCGCAGGCCAGAGGTGTGTGCCAGTTGCCTGAAATCTCTCCACCGTTCTGAGAATGTAGGAGCCTTTCCATCTTTATCAGAATCACCAGGGGCTGTAAAATACACTTCTGGGGTCCCATCGGAGGGGCTGTTCTATGTACCTCAAATTGCTGTTAAGGCTGATCAGGGTTTCTGTTCACCATTGACTCTAGTACCCGGGGACACAATGTTTGCCATGAATGAAGGACTCAGATACTGAAATAGATACACAGAGCCCTTCTAATCTTCCCTCTAGCTCTGTGTCTTCCCAGGGGTCACTGAAAGAGAAGCTGGAAGTGGCTTCTCCCCTGAAACAATCCATATCCTATAGCTTGTTCTCACAAGGGGCAGGCCCTGGGCTGAGCTCCCACAGGACCAGAGACAGGGCCTCCCCTGCTGCAGGACCCAGCACACAGGACTCTTACTGGCTTTGGCAGTTTTGGCTTCTGCCTCCTCCTCCTCCTCCTCCTCTTCTGAACTCTCCGAACTGCTAATGGGGTCTGACACCCGGGTCTTCTTGGCCTGCAGCGCAGCATCATCCTCGGCTTTCCGCTTCTGGCCAACCTCCGAGGTTCTGCAGGACAGGGTGACCAGCTGTACCCACCGAGAGACCAGGCCGGCTCCAAGAGATTTGAAAAGAAAGACCTTCCCACCTTCTCCCACCCAAAGGAATTGGCATAGTTTAAACTGATGAAAACAGTGTAGACACAAGATTGTATTCTGTATTCTTACTCATTTTACAAAGCGTTTTTACAACTGTCTAAGGCTTTAAAACATCAGGAGGGCACAAAATTCCCCAGCTCCTCCCTCCTCCAGATCCTACTGCACTGGAGGCACCTTCCTCCTGGGCCCTTCAGGGTCCTCCTTGGCCGTCAGGACTCAACTTCAGTTGAGCCACCCCTAGACCCCAAGCCCAAGACAGTGTCTGTTCTATCATCCTATTGTGGTTTTTCAAAATGAAAAAACATTCTTCTCGTGTTTTATTTCCCTTAGAGTACTTTTCCCTCTTCTATTATTTTACTTCCTTCCTGTCTGACTACCCACTATACAAAAAGGCCCCAGGAGGTGGAGGGATGGGCACAGAGCCCATCTCAATTAAGGACTAGGTGGCTTGCCCAGGTCCAAGAATAAGTCTGGGGTACTAGTGAGACTAGGCACCTAGATGGCTGAATCCCTGGACCTTCCCAGTTCTTCTTTGACCCCACCCTCGCACCCTACGGCATTGCTGGCTATGCCCGAGCTCTCCAGCTGGGAAGACACTGCCCTGGCTATTTGGGATGTACTGCTCAGCACCTTGCTTCGTGGAAGGCCAATTGTCAGGAATCTCCTGCGCATCAGTTTTCATTCATTACATGCATAAATTCATTCGGCCTCTCTCCTCTCCACAGAATCTTAGTTTCCCAGGGGCAGGGACTTCTCTTGGGCTTGTTTCCAGCTATTTCAAGACTAGCCCTGGCTCACAGTAGGTGTTCAATAAATACTGGTGTTGGTCTGATGCCTCCAATAACCAGGTTTAGCACTTTATTATCATCTTCATTTTAAGATAAAGACTGACTGTGGGGGGGGGGGGGGCCTGAGTTTGCCCAAGGTCATGTGACAAGTTGCTGGGTCTGAACTCTGCAGAAACTTAGGCTAGACTGCCTCTGGGTGGTGTGGGTCTGTCTCACTCAGGACGTTACACTCAGAGAAAATGTCAGCGCAGGGAAGGGCATGCAGAGCAACTCACTAAAGCGGTTCACTGGGGAAGGAAGTGCTGTGGGTGCAATACCCAGACACCTGGGCTAGCTGGAAGGTGAGGGAGAAAACGTAGGTAAGCCCCATGCTTTGAGCTCACCTCAGCAGCAGAGAGCCAAGAACCAAGGGCTGACCTCCGGAAAACGAGAATACTGTTCACACCACTCTTGCCTTAGCTTACATACTTCTGGCGATGGGGAGCACCCCACGCCACTGGAGCCCACGTGACTTTCTGATGAGTACTTATATTCAGAAGCAGAAACCTGTCTTCCTAGAGCAGGTACATATTGGCCCCACTTCTGTCTCTCAGGGTCCCAGAGAACAGCTGCTACTTCTGTTCAGAGACGTGCAATGGCCCCTCACCAGCCCCTTTGCCATCTTTTTCTACCCTGGACACCAATGTTCTCTATTATTCTCCACGGGCCAGGACTGTAGGACTCTCATGCTCCCCATGGGCTGCGGTCAGGCTGGTGCAAGGAGAGAACACGATCCTCTCCTGTATTCTCAACTCTTTCCTCTGTCGATAACACCCTCGGATTACTGCCCTGTCCTCGAAAAGTATTTACGTCCTTGCACTCAACAAGTCCTTGCAACTTTCCTTCCAAATCAGCTTCCTTCAGCTCCACGCACACGCCCACCTTCCATGCAGGTGCATGAGTCAGACACCTGGGAGTCGAGCAGATTAACTCTCCAATCCATCCAAGCGTCCTGGTCCCAGCTCCTAATCTCCCTGTAATCACTACCCACCTCCTGTTAGCCCCCTCAGCTCTTACCTGGATGCCCACAACCCCTACCGGTCCTGCTGTGCTTCCGAGTGATCCCGTCACTCTCTCCTTCACCTCCCGCAGCATCCATGCTCTTGGGGTAAAGACACAGCTCCTGGTCACAGATGCCAGGCACTGCTGACTACCCAGCCCCATCTATGCTGTGCCTGTGGGCCTCTGCACCAGCAGTTCCCTCTGCCAAGCACATGCTCCTTACCTCTCCATGCCCATTGCCCAGTTCATGCTCTGACCCCCTGCAGCTCTCAAAGGTCACTTCAAGGAGGCCTCCTCCAAATCTCCAAACAAGGCGAGGCTAGCCCATGTATGTCGTTTCGGCATCAGGTACCTCCTCTTTGCAATCCTACTGCCAGTGTTTAGTTCACGTTCATCTATCTCATTTGATGCATGCTTATTGCCTCCTCAACTCCAAGGTCAGCTCCAGGAAACAAGGAGCCATGTCTGTCACACTCATGACAATATCTCCATAATGGGAACAGGTATTCAATAAATGTTGACTGAATGACTGAGAAGATGCTGGGAAGTATCTGTTCTTAGAAACTGATCATAGTTCTCCATGTCTTCTCCCACTACCAGACATGCAAACACGTGTCTGGCTGCCTGGGGGTGATAACGGCATTCATAGCAGGCTCTGGAGATCAACCTTAGACTGGATTAGTATCCTAGCTTATTCCAAGCCAACAGCTTGGACGTTCGTAACTCTACTCCTTCATCCCCACCAGACTTACTGTTGCCAGTGTGTATAGATGTCCAGAAGGGTTACAGGTTGAGCCAGGAAACTTTTCTGTAGAAAAGTAAAGAGAGAACAGCAATGAACCCTTTAGCACAGGAAGGGGTCTCCTTGAGCACAACTCTCCATGACCTCATGACGGGCACAGATTAAGCCGTTGAGAAGGGGGTCTTTTTGCTCAGGAAATACATCTGCTGGGTCCTCACAGTACATCCAAATCTTCCAGGCGAGAAGGACAATTTCCAGTTAAAACCTTTAAAGACAACATATTGGTGAGAGATACCTCTTTGGGAGCTTGGAATTGGAATGTACCAGGGTAGCATTTATCCAGGCCCCAGTCTCCCTGGCACTCTCTACCCACAGAGGCCATGAGACAGGACCCTTTCTATCCCTGACCTTTCAGAAGGTTTTTAAAGACCAGGTCAGTCAAACTCTCCAGTGAGGCAGGAATCACAGCAAAGAAACCAAGGCATCTAGAGGGTATGATTGCAGTCCACTCAATGCTGGGAAGAGAACAGAACCAAGTGGCACCAGTTCCTTGGTAGAAGGAAAATGAACCAAGTGGAATCCAGGTTTGGAGCCAAACCAGAGTGGGCCCACTCTCTGCAAATGTCAAGAACCCAGGATGTCAAGGACTCAAGAGGTTGAGGAGTGACGTGGGGTGAGGGCAGAGGGTGTCAGGTGTCCAGGGAGCGTGACCAAGATGCTGCATCTGGAGTGAGGCAGAGCACCTGTTCACTGGCTGGGCTAATCTCTTTATCTCTTCAAACTTAGGTTCCTTCTTTCTAACATGGGGATAACCTACCCAGTAGGTTGCTATCAGGCCTGAGCAAGAGCACTGCTAGTGCTCAACAGTGAGACCAAAACACCAAGTGTCAGAACACCCCACCGCATCAGGGCCTTGCTGTTCTTTCCATCTGGAATGCTCTCTCCCCTGCTAACTACATAGCTCACTCCCTCACTTCGCTCAGGTCTACTTAAATGTCACCTTCTCAAGTGCGGCTTCCTGACTACCCGATACTATTTTCATAACTAACCCTGATATTCCTTATCCCCTCTGCCTGTCTTATTTTTATAGTCAGCACCTGAAACTTAAAAACAAAAACTTCCCTGTCTGCTCCTGCCAGAATGCATACTCCACGCAGGCAGGATATATTTGCCTGGGCAAATGAACCAAGCAAGATGGGAATTGTCTCCTGTCCTCTGTAGCTGTTTAGTGATTAAATGGGTGGAAGGCCAGTTAAGATACAGACAGGGTTGGGAAAAAGCACAGATGTCTTTGAGCCCATCATCCTTTAGTCCACCCAGGATGTCCTGAAAGTAAACATTAGGACAGAACCTACACCCTAGCAAAGGGGTGTTGACTAATCAGGCCAATATCTACCTCACCAGCTTACAACCCTCCAGTGGCTTAACTTGATCCTCTAATGAAGATCAGACTGCCACTGGATAGGATCCAGCCCCTGCCTTTGTCCCCAGGGACCCCGTTCATCCTTGTATTGCACAGTTCAACGGAGACTTTCTCAAGGGCGGCACCTCATCAATTACCTCCCCCTGCAGGACATCTGCACCTCTGTCTGGATGATTCGGCCCTCTTCTTTCAGATTTCAAGCAACAGCCACTTCCTCTGGAAAGCGATCCTAGATAGCCCTGACAAGGGTAGCACAGTCTACCATCCCTGTGTTATCACCCTGTGTTGCTCATTTTTGGCACTTCGTCTATATAGTTAAGAACACAGTTACTTTTGTGCTTCTTTGCTTTAAGTCGATCTCTCCCTTTAGGCTGTAAACTCCAAGAAGGCTGGGGACTGTGCTTACCATTGTATCACGGCAGCGTGTCAGATTAGCAGCTGCTGAATAAATGAATGAAGTAAAAGCGACTGTACCATGAGTTCGAACACCTAAGCAGACCGATTCATTAGTGGGTCGAATTCCAGCTCGATTACCCGTCCACAAGTCCCATGACTCCTCCTTGGCCCCTCAAGTCAGGTCCCAACTCAGACTCGCAGTAACCTCGCCCTAGGGGGTCCACGCCGAGCCACGTGGCCCGAGAGACGAAACTTTAAACTGCCGCAGCAGCCGGAAGAGGGTGGAGGTAAGGGGCGCGGGAATTACAAAGCACAGCGAGAACGACCTCAGGTCTCAGCCCGCCCACTGCACAGATGGGGAAACTGAGGCCCCGAGGGACGGGGAGGCGCGGTGTAGGGGCGCGGAGGCGGAGGCACCTTGGGCATCCCCGACCGCGTCCCGAAGCCCGGCAGGATCCGGCTGCCGGCGCCCGCCAGGCCGCCAGGGGAAGGGGCGCGGACCGCCGCTCTCGGATCCCGCACGCGGCCCTCCCACACGGCCCGCGCCCGCTTACCTGGCCGCTCTGCTCCTTCACTTCCCGCGCTGCGCGCACGTAGCCTGCTTGCAACAGATGATGGTAGATCAAGGGAAGCAGCTCCCGCCGCTTCCTGGCCTCCGCCATGCCGGCGACACCAGAGGTTCGGCTCACCTGCACGCCCCCCCCCTCAGTCCCCGCCCGCCACTTCCCTTGCGCCCTTAGACCTCGCGCACCCCACTTCCGGTTTTTCACCCGCCCGCCGCGCGGCGCGCTGGGAAGCGTAGTTTTAGTTTCTCAGCGGCCGGCCCCGCCCCGGCGGGGGAAAGGGCGGGGCTCGGCGGGCAACGAGACCGCCCATTGGCGGGGCGTGTGAGACCAAGGCCCTCCCCCTAGGCCGTACGGAATGTGAAGCCTTCAAACTTTAATTCTTCTAACTTGGTGTTTCTTTGCCTGGCGTTATGGTGGCCTAGCTTTTTCAATCCGACCTAGTTTATATTCATCTACGAAGTCTCGGGTTCAAGTACGGGTATCAGGGGGAAAAAGAACCAGCATGAATAACTAGTTGGAAAAGCTCTTTCTTTTTCTTTCTTCCATCCTACTTTCCTTCATTCCTATCTGTACCTTTCCTTTAAATAAAAAAAATCCTTCAAACTTGCTGCTTAAAGAGTTTTGTCTTTTATTTTAGCTCTGAAGACACGACCTTTTTTTTGCTCATCTCTGAACATCCTAATTTGCATCTCTCTCTAGACTGGAACTTCTTGTTAAGACTCATTTCTTCATTTTGCATATTTTTTTGGCCCATGAATCAGACCCTATTTGTCATCTGTGCATTGACTGATTGAACACACCGTTATAGAGTGCCATACCTTGGATAAATCAGGTAAAAAGATCAATTAGAGGGTTACTCTTGTGGTGGAGGCAGCTGAGACACCTGCGTGAGTACGTGTAAAAACCCAAAGACCCGGGTTCACGAGCCAGGATCAGGGTGAAAGACCCAGATAAATAAAGATATATATTTCTTTCTCCTCTTCCTTTCTTTAAAAAATAAAACAAAACATGAATTAGACATGGCTGCTGACCTTAAAGCTCACAGAGGGGAGAGAGACAATTTGTAACCAAGCAACTATGGTTCAGTGCCTTCTGTACTTTGTCAGGGACATCCATGGACTGCGGGAGTGGGGAGGAGGGACACTTCATCCCTAAAGAGTCATCTAGGCTCAGACTTAAAAGTGGAATGATGGTTTCTAGGTGCAAAGGAGAGCATGGCATCCCAGACAGAGGGCCCGCTTGAGTAGAGACCACCCTGGTATAGGCTCAGAAACTCAAGAGAAGCCAGTCTGTGCTGCTTGACTGGAGCTGGGGGAAAGAGGGAACAGGTGAGGACAGGAGAAGACGATGTAGGCAGGGCTAACCGTGCCCCTCTCCCCAGTGACTTTGCCTGTGCTTGAAGGGCCAGAGATAGTCTCTGTTTTTATGCAGGAGATAACATGGGGTAAGATCGCGATGACCAAAGCTTAGAGAATGTACTTGGGAGAGCAACATCATTAGATGTGAGCCTGTTGGAGTGGCTGAGGGGAGGTGGGCAGGGAGAGGGTGAGCTTGGTTGGGGAATATTTGAATCTGTCTTCTTAACTTCAGGGACTGGTTAAGAATCTGAAGACAGCATGAACCACTTAGCATTTGCTCCAGAAAAATTTGGATTGTCCATCTAATTTCAGCATATGGATAAGCACATACCTGCACCTCACAGGGCTAGGGGCTATTGCTGTAGGAAAAAACAGGCCTGGGACCAAGTGAATGAATGTGTGAGTGAGAAAGGGAGACTTACCTGCATGGGGTCGTTTAGTAACTGTTGGTTATCTAGGGTTGGGGATCAAACAGTCTCAAGCCCAACAGAGTTTTTGGTCTAATGGGGAAGACACATGTTAGACAAAGTCATACAAAGACATTGTTAGAACAGCAATGAGATGCAGAAAGAAAAAAGATGGTGTTTTCTTATGAAACAGGCAAGGGTTTCAAGACTGTGCTGGAGTTACACTAGCTGAGTTCAGATTTTGCCTTTGCCTCTTGTTAACTAGGTAACATTGGGTAAGTTACATCACCTCTCTGTGCCTCAGTTTCTTCACCTGTAACACAGAGTTCATTATAATTTAGCTCTCATAGGCTTGTGGTAAGGAGTAAATGAGTTCTAAGCATAAATGATTAGAAGAATGCATAACAAATAGTGCTGTCTGTCTATATCTGTGAGCTATGATTATGAAAACATTTAAAAGGAAGGTGGGATCTATTTTTTCTTGGTGGTTAGGGAAGGATTCCCTGAGGAAGAGATATTTGTGAGGATATCTGAGCTATATGTGGGAAGAATGGTGAGGGGGGTGAATCCTGGGCAAAGGGCCTGAGGCAGAAGGTACAGAAAGAGGCGAGGAAAGGCTTTCTGGCAGGGCCAGAGGCAGAGCAGAGTTGTAGGAAAGTAAAGAAAGTGGGCAGAGGGCAGACTCCACATTAAGGATTTTTCACTTCATGCTAAGAGTGATAGGAAGACACTGACTGTGTGGGCCCATGAGGGACACAGAATGACAACTAAATTTTAATTTATCCTGCATGGCTGCCCACTGAAGAGTGTAGTGGGAATATGAGAAGATGCAGGAAGACAAGTTAGGGTGAAGAATGCAGCGGGTAGGGGTGGTGGCCATGGAGTCAGAGAGTAAATTCTCATCAAGATGTCCTGGATTCGAGAGTACAGGAGAGGAAAAGTCGGGACAGACCGTGCAAACAGGCAGCGGTGATTTCTAAGATCTGAAAGGCTGAAGAGTCTGGGATGGCAGGTGAACAAGGAGGGTCAGGAACTGTACCAGTCTCACTGGAGACAGGTTGGAAGAAATGCCTTAGAGACACCAAATGTTGAGGGTTTGGACTCAGTATGAAGATGGAGATTTTTCAATAGATAGATGATCATGGAGGCTGTTGATGGGGGCAGGACCGCCCAGTGGGGAGCGAGAGAAGCTGGCTTAGGATGGCACTCTGAGGCACCCGCACAGATTGGGACGGTGAAGAAGAGAAAATGCCTTCGAAGGCTGAGCAGGAACCAACAGAGGGGTCAGTGGTGGGCACTGGATGGACATTGGAAAGGAAGTCATGAGGAGAGTTTCGGGAGACTGGGAGGAGCAGACGGGATTGGATGGGAAGAGCATGGAACTATGTACTTTGATTTAGTAGCAGGGACGGGGATGGTTGGTGATGCTAGGAGGTGAACTTTCTGTGTCGTGATGGAAAAGGTCAGATGGGGTGGGTTGATGAATGAAGGAGGGGTGAGGCGGGCAGAGGAGCTTTTTAGAAATTTTTGTCTGAAGGGGAGGAGAGAGACGCTGGGACTGGATCAATGAGTGTTTTGCAGAGAGGGGTGTTATAAGGTGGAAGAGACCTGAGTTTGTTTAAACGCTGGTGGCAGATCAAAGAGAGAGAGATTAATTAGGGGTATAAGACATAGGGGAGCTAATCAGCAAGGGATGTTCACAAGCATGTGGGTGGAGGGGCTGGTCTTGGAGAGGAGGAGGGATGACTTCTCTTGAACCAGAAGAAGAAACAAAGAAAGGATGAGTGCAGATGTAGATGTAGGTTTGTAGTGGGATGTTAAGGGAGATTTCATCTTGAGCTTCTATTTTTTCTGCAAAGTGGGAGGCAAGGTCTTCTTCAGAGAGACGGGAAGAGGTGGTGAGAGTTAGAAGGCAGGAGGAGAATGAGCATTCCGAGATGGAGAGCAAACTTGCTCACAAAATCCGCAGCTGCCTGAGAGTGTGGATATGTCAGCTGAGGTTGGTGGTCATTCACTGGTGGTGTGTTTTGTCCCGTCCTGCCCTGTTGAGTGATTTCCCCATCAGGGCTCATCTACTAGGTGCAGGCAGAGTAGAGTACTTAGTGGGTCTACCAGGCCTAAGGCTTTGCCAGATGGGTCTTGGGGAACAGGCCAGAGAGGTCAAAAGTGTTGACAAAAGAAGACCCAGTCTCTGGGCTCTGGGATTTGGGCTGGCGAGGGAGGAAAGTGAAGATGGACGGCATGGATTTTTAGGGAGAGTGGAAGACTTTCAGGATTCCCTGAGTGTGAGCTCAGAGAGGGTTGGCAACAGGAATTGATGAAAGCCCAGTTCATGGATTGGATTACTGGATGGGCATTAAGACAGAATCAGAATGATGAGTGTACCAGTCACTGTAAAATCAAAGGCTTTTTCACTTGTCCAAGAACCAATTTTCACCGCCTAACGGGCTTATTGTCCCAGTGAAGAACTGCCTGAGTCTGTAACTTAGCTGCAGGTGTTGTCTGGTTGGTCCCGTTATCCTCTCCGCCAGTGGATGGAGAGGAGAGGGAACGGCACTCACCAGGAATACAGGTCTGGAAGCAGAAATGTGGAAGATTTCTAGAAAAAGGAATCTGGTCATGTCTACTTGGCTGAACTTGGAGGAGAGGAGAATTGGTATTAAATTAAAAAAGCAAAACCAAACCAGGGATGGTCTAAATACCTCTGTCTGGCAACAGGTTGTTTGTTTTCATTTTGTTCCTAATAAAATTCATTTTAGGCACGTCTGCTTTGTCCTCGGCTCCTGGGAGGCTGCCTCTGCCTCTTCTGTGGACAATTTCTTTATTTCCTTGATTTTCCAAATCATGCCCTTCACTGGATTGCCTTGGGGTCCAAGCACAAAATTAAAACATTAAACTGATAAAATATAACATGGTAACAATTAAGACAGCAGCAAACAAAGCAGAGCATTAACAAACAAACAAAAGCCTCAGTGCATTTTTCTACTGGTTAGAAAAAGATGTCTTTGTTAGTGGTACAAGCCAGAAGCTTCCACATCACTCAACTATGACTGCCTCTTGGGTAGGCTGCATGCCTTAGGCGTCCTGAATTCTTGAGCAGGGTACAGTGAGGGCCCTCAGGAAATGAGGCAAGAAAAGGCTGTCAGCAGAGAAGGAGCTAGGGAGGTGGGGCAACAAACCCTTCTCTTCCAATGGGAAGTAGGAGGTAATGGGATACAGGGGAAAGGCTACTGGATCAGGAGGTAAGAATCCACCTTTTTCAGTGTGGCTCTGCTGGGTGAGCTTGGGCTGGTCTCTTGCCCTCTCTGATCTTCAACATTTCTTTTGGTTACAGAGGTTGGAAAAAAGCTCTTCCAGAATTAGACTCTTAAAATAGAGGTCCAACCGGGAACCCACAAAACCCCAAGATGGATCTTTTACCCACTGTAACTAGGGGGTCTCCCTGAGCCAACTTGATTTGGCCTGCTGATTCCTATGGCCTCCTTCCAACGCCTGGGATGACAATTTCCTTTTTTTTTCAATCTCATTGGAGATTTTAAAGAATTTAAGAGGTTTAAATGTTACTGAAATAAGTCAAACAATCCTTAGAGTATAGAGAAAAAGCTAATCTTTCCCTCCCTTTTTGTGCAATCCCAGCCCATTTCCCCCTACCCCTTCCTCTCTCATCCTACTAGTATCAGGGGCCTGGTGTTAGACCCTTCCTCTGCTCAAGCATGTCCTTTGTTAGGTCTTAATCCTTCTCCTGTCCCTTTTTCATTTCTTTTTCTTTTTTTACAGAAGGAGATCATATTAAACACATGACTCTGCAAACTGCTCTTTCTCTTAACATCTTAGAGCCATTTCTCCAGACACGATCTGCCACAGCCTTTGAGTAATAGTAATAACTCACATTTGGAGAGTGGGTACAGACTTAAAACCCATTTCACCCTTAGTGCTTCCTAGAAAGCAGGTAACTGACTACCAGCCCTGCTTGTAGAGGAGGAAAGAGGCCAAAGAAGCTGAGGCCCAGGGATGTGCAGCCAGCTGCTGCTTACCAGCCCTGGCGGGGGGCTGCGGGGCAGGGGGGTGCCTCAGTAGATGAAGTGGGGAACGTGATATAGGCTACTCACTTTACATTTTTTTGGCTAGCACCGTAGTGCTGCTCTAAACACCGTAGTAATACATCCCTATAGACTGGAGGTTTAATTTTTGCAGGATGGAATCGAAAGGGGGCCAGAGGGGATGCCTGAGTTTATTTTAAAAGCTAAAGCTGGATTAACTGCCAAAAGTGTTCTAGCAATTCACAGTCTCATCAGCATAATTTTTATTTATGTAGTTTTCTGTCTCAGAACTGGAAGGGTCTTTGGAGAGCCTGGCTCCAAACCCCTTACCCATAAAGATGCAGACCAGAGTTAAGAATCAGCTAGGGTCCTCTAGCGGGTAAGAGGGAGAGGCAGGCCATGTCCCTCTTTGCCTGGACCATTGACACTCTTCCTTCCAGGCTGCTCCTACCTCCACTCTCTTCTCCCCTGGCCCTGCTCCACATTGCTTTTGACATCACATGGCTCCCTGCTTATGGAACCTCCCCAGGTGAGCCACTGACCACGGGATCAAGTCACGTCTTCCTAGGAGGCATCCAAGCCCATCCAGCTGTTCCTCTGTGTGTTCCTTCTTATCCAAACCAGCAACCAATACTCAGGGATAGATCTCACTCCCTTTCATGCCTTTTGAACAGAATTGTCTTTTTCCCCTTGGAAATTGGACTGTATCCTAGTCCTCCTTCCATGCCAAGTGCAAATGCCACCTCTTCATCAGTGTCGACCTTCCTGGACCATTCCAGCTTTCCCCTCTGTTTTGCACCCAGGCCCCCTCTTTGACTGCCCCTTTCTGAATAACACACATTGAAGAAGGTGGGGGTGGGGAGGGCAGCGTAGAACCAAAGGAAGGTGTTCCCAAGGGCAAGGTCACCAGGAGCCTGGGGCCCACCACAGGCGCTTTGATGTGTGTCCCTTAATCTCCCAGTGTGGCCTGAGGCTTGAGGCAGCAGAGTCCCCAGCCCAGTGGTGTGGCCGTCCCTGCCTCTCCTGTGCTTCTGCCTGCATCTGGACCCTTCAGTGTTTCTGAAAATGTGACGATGCAGTGACTTCAGGAGATAAATAGATGGACATTTAAAAATGGAAATCATTCTGTGTTTATTTTCATGTGTATTAAACAAAAAATAACTAGCACATCAAACCTGTTATTTCACAGATATTATTGCTTAGAGTGGGACTCAAATAGTCATTCAAGTAAAAAAAAAAAAATCGAGTCATTGTAAAAGAAAGTACCAATTAAATAATAGTACAGGTGGTAAGTCATCAGTAAGCTTTGGTCTGTCTCTCAGGTTCTAGAATTCTGTGATTTGTGAGGACTCCTGCCCTGGGGTGGTGGGGGAGGTACCTGGGAGGAGATGCCCCCTGCTGGGAGCTGGCCTGGGGCAGAGGGTGAATTCTGCAAGAAGGGCTGAGTCCCCACTGCCACAACCTCCTCCACCTGTGGAGGGGAGGAGTGCCTGCCCTCCCCACTGCCTTCTTTCTCAGCTTCCCTGCGGTTACTAAGGAGTGGGAGGCTTGGAGGGGCTGCATTCTGGAAGCTCATCTGCTCCCGCATTCTCACCCAGCACCCCACTCGGCACAGACTATTCAGGGTGATGATTAACAAGGAGGCAGGAAGCACTGGGGGTGGGTAGAGAAAATAAGGCCGCATGGACAGAGTTTTCTAACATATGCGAACACCCAACCTGGAATGGCCATCTAAGAATCCCCACATTTGGCCTTGCTTTGGAACTACTTAGCAACTCAATAGAAATACATTGCCCTGGTGGAGCAGGATTTGGGTCAATCGCCTCCCAAGGCTGCAGGCCACTTACTCCTGGGGTTGAGTCCCAGATCGGGGAGAAAGCAACCAGTGTGAACAACTAAAATGGAAATAAAAATAAAATACTTCTTCCTCCTCTCACTCCCTGCTTATCTGCTACTGTCCTTCATTCCTGCCTGCACCTTTCCTTAAAAAAAAACCCCAAACAGTACCAAGTCCCTGCACCTGTGCTTTTAAACACTCCCCAGTCAATTCTGATGCTTTTAGGTTTGGAACCACATTAATCATCCCACCCCCCCCAAACCCCCATACTCGTTGGAGACACTGAGGCACAGAGAGGTTGTGTAACTTACCCAGCAAATCACTAGCAAATGTCTTGACCCCTAGCTCATTTTTCCCACTGAGCCTGCCTTGTTGAGCCCAGCCTCTGCTTAGCAAAGAGGACTCCACTGACCATTGCGGCAAGTTTTCTTTGAGCATCCTCTGGGCTTGTCAAGGACTTTCTGCAGAAGAGACCATGCTGTGTGAGCAGGCATCTGCCGAGAAGACTGGAAGAGTCCGGGGTGTGGTGGGGGTCGGGGATATAACAAAACAGGGGGTGCTGGGGGATGTGGCCTCCTCACTGCTGCTGTTTCCAGCACAGTTAGCCTGCTGAGGGCAGGAACCAGCTCTGAAAAATGTCAGCAGGATCCCAAGGAACAGAATTAGGAGCAATGACGAGGAAGTAAATTCCAGATGGAATTTTCCAACAGTGATAAGTGACCTGGAGACAATTGACCTTGGAGCAATTTCTTCAGCTCCCTGCTCTTTTTTTTTTTGCTGTTATGAAATATTTAATGTATGAAAAGCATACCAACAGCGACACTGAGCTCCCATGTTCCCAGATCCTAGACTGTGAAAGAAGACATCCCAAATAGGCACATCTTGATGGCCTAGTGGATAAAGCCACTGGACACATCCATCCCAAGGATGCAGTGTGAGACCCAGGGCTGGGACAACCACCAAGATGAACATAATAAATAAACTTCCTCCTCTGTCTTCCTGCTTGCCTACTTGCCTCTATTCATTTCTGCACCACTGCTATAAACCAACAGCAACAAAATCATAAACAAACAGAAAGAAAAATTAAAGCAATAGGAATTTCTCAGCCCCTCCCTCCAGCCCAGTCCTTGCCCCATTCCCTGAGTTCAGTGAGAGCTATTCTCACACGTTTTTGTATTTTTCTACAGACGTGCACGTACATTTACAAAGCTTATAAAGCATTGCTTTGCAGATTTTGAAAGTCTGGTAAATGGTATAACACTGTACATGGTCTTTTGCAACTTGCAAGTTGTCATTCAACATTTTCTCTGACATTTGCCCACAGTGAGGTCCACAGAACACCGCCTCCATGGCTCCTGTCCTAAGTGACTGCATTGTTCTGTGCTGCCACTTCCTACCCCTCTCTCCTATGCATCTGTGTGTTTTCCACAGCACAGGGCACACTGATCATCCTGGTACACGTCTCCTGTGTGCCCAGGGCGGGATTTCAGGGTGCATGAGCTTCTCCAGGCTCACCCACCACCAGGTTTGAAGAGCCGGCGAGTTGCTGCCTCCCCACATGCTGCCTCATGCTGGCAAGTGTCAGACTTTAGGGGATTTATGCTGCTCTGAAGGAGGCCAAATGTCTCTCATCTGTGTTGTTAATCTGCCTGTCTCTGATCAATGGGGCTGAAACGGTTTCATCCTTTTACAAGTCATTTTGATTTCCTCTCCTGTGAATTGCCTGCGGATCAGGTCTGACTGGCCTTGTTTCCGTTGGGTCATTTGTGTTTTTCTTATTGGTGAGTGGGAGCCCTGATCGGGGTGGGGGGGGGAGGTGGGGGGGTGGGTGCTGTTCCTGCTATCTTCTGAGCCTGGTGTCTTCACCTATTGCACACCTTCTGTGCTCACTTAAGTGCACACTTTCTGCGCACAAGGGTTTCCATGTTACTGTAACCCACACCGTCGATCTGATGTCTTCTGCTCTGGTCTGGGCCCCTGCCGGCTTCACCAGGCCCCAAGCACAGCTCTTGCAGTGGAAGGAGCAGAGACCAGGCTCCCAGACCGGGCAAACGAGGCTGAAGCAGACTGAGATCTACAGGGCAGATGAACAGGGGTGTGAGGTGTTTTGCATCCCAGCTGCAGCCTCTTCACTTGTAGGATAAGCGTCAGGACAGTCCCGGCTCTCAGAGAGGCTGTGAGGCTGGAAAGAGGAGAAGAAGCTGTCATCTGAGGCCCATCCAGTGTGATGGCCCAATCTTGTGGACCCAGAGATCAACACAGACTCTTCAACTCTCCTAACTACAACTCAGAAGGGGCTGCATCTCTGCAGCAAGCAGGACCCATGGAAGCAGGTCTGCCACCTCTTAATCCCTGCCATGGTCCTGGGTCCTGAACCTGTTTTTAGTGACACCAGAAGCAGCGACTTTTGTGGCATTCCATCACTGATCTCACAGGAGAGACGGGAGCTGCCCATTCTCCCATGGCAGCAGCCTCAGGGGAGCATCTGATGGCATTTGTCCAGGGGAAGGAAAGGACACACATGTCCAGTCACTTTCATTCACATGCGAACGCACGTCAGTGACGTAATCACCTGATTGTGATCTTGAGAAACAACAGGGTTACATCCAAGCAATTTGTGCTGGGCATAGTCTGTGGGGGTGGGATCAAGTTGGAGGATGGGTTGGCAAGGCCCTCTGGAGTCAGTAGGCTTTTGGACAAAGCTACAGAATCCACTGTTGATAGGGCCCAGAGATGCCTCCTTTTTCACTCCACCACCACTCCAGGGAGCACTGGACAGAGTATTGTTTACAGTTGAAACTCATTTCTGGAGTTGGCGGTACATATGCATGATACAAACAGTGAGGATAAAGAGGACCTGCAGAGAAAAGTAGACCCTCCCGCTCCCCAGGAGGAAGCCACGTTATGGGAGACTGCAGGTGTGCGCATGACACTGATGGTAACTCACCATACACACGCTGTTACATTTTGCTTTATTTCTTTCACTCCATCTTTTCCCCCCAAATATAGGACCCAGAATGTAACAGACAGGAGTATTTGAAGAACGGCTAGAGCGGGTGGCAGTGGAGTGAATGATGTACATCCCGGCTTAGGTTTTTTCTGCTCCCTATTTCAAGACTCATCCCTAAACTTGGGAGCTTCCTTTCCTTGGCATCGTTGCTGCAGGTGAGTAAATTCAGGCCGTCTTGACCCTGGCACAGAGCCATAATGGGGGAACTAAGTGAACCAGGCAGCTGAACAGCTTAATTGTCATTTCCACCAGCAGATGGTTACCAGGGAAACTCAAAGAATGTTAGAACTGGCAGGGGTTTTCAGGCAATGTGGAGACAGTGTGACAGAATCTCAGACTGGCCCGAAAGAGTGTGTGTGTGTGTGTGTGTGTGTGTGTGTGTGTGTGTGTGTGTGGCGGGGGGAGTTCCCACCATTTAAGACTGGAATTGTTTTATCTTCATGTCAATGACCATCTTAAGCAATTACCAATTATAGTTTTGTACCATCTGGTTGTCTGCCTGATAACAGTGCATGGGCACGTGACTATGCCCATCTTAGTGTCTGTATTTATGATCATGTTGGCCCTGGGACAGATGATCAATGACTCCACAGTCTGAGGAATACACTGAGATTTTCATGTTGACAAAACTGAGTCGGTTCTTATATTTTGTGTCTGCAGACCGCTAAGATAGTTGGACATATTCTTAGAATTGGTGGGAATGTTTTCAGGGCATCGGTATATGATGAAGTAAGAGAAATCCCAGAGAGGATAAAAGGACGCCAGGCAAGGGACAGGAGCCCAGACTTTTGTCCTATCTCTGCCTCTTGTTGACTGGGCTGCCTGAACCCCGATGGCTTTTCTGCTTTCATTTCCTCATCACTAAAACAGGGACCAAAATGCCTTCCTCGCAGGATATTAGAGAGGCAAAGAGATGGAGAATGTGAAAACTCTGTCTGTAAACACCTTCAACCTTCTCATTTTTCTAAAGTAGGGAAAAAGAGTCCTGAAGAGGTGGACTGACTTGTCCAGCATCAGATATTGGCAGAGCTGGGCTGGGAATTTGGACTCCTCATCAACCTCTCCCCGACCCCCCCGCCACCTCCTGCCCTGGCCACCGAGGTCATTTGCAGTATTGGTGTGATTCTAATTCTGGAAAGTGTACTAATAACAACTCAGGTGGGGCCTGTCACTATTTGGACAAACATGCTATCTTTATTTTTATTTGTTAAAGACATTAAATTAAGTAAACCAAATAAGTAAAGGAGCACATTGAATTTCCCCTCCACTATACCTCTCTTCCTGGAGCAAACACAAACACTCCCTCAGGCAAAAGGTCAGACAGGAGGCATGTGGGGACAGAACACTCAACCAAGTAGTGCCGTGCCAGACACTTTTGATTTATACTTTGCCTGGACCACTGAGCCTGGCACATGGCTTCATTGCAGAAGCTGCTGCTCTGGGGAACCCAGTTTCAGTGTTGGGGTCCCCGAGGGAAGGGTGTGAGCACCTGAAAGTCGGACCCATGTCTGGTCACTGGTGTTTCTCCCAAGCGCAACTCAGTGCCTTGTACACAGTGGGTGCTCAATTAACATTCGGAGAAAGAGTGAAGGACTGTGTGCTCAGTCAGGTTCTTTGTGTTGAAGGATCTGGAGGAGACTCTCAGAGAGGGCATGTCTTGCAAGTTCAGGCTCAAAATCAGGAGGTCAGAGAATAAGGAAGCAGGCAGGAGATAAGCAGGGAGATAGGCTGAAGTCTCACACAATGGTCTGAATGGATTCATTATATCAAGTCTCTGTTTGCTGAGCTTCTTCCATATGGCAGACTCTGGGCTCCTGCTAGGGATCCTGAGCAGAGGAAATTCTGCACCCAGGACTTCTCAAGGCTGTGGTAATGTACCCAATGTGGAAAACAAGAATTTGGGCCCTGGAATCTGATGGATGTGAATTCAAACCCTAGCTCCACGATGTGTGCCCATGGGCCAGTCACTTCTCTGTGTTCTAGTTCCCTTCCTTGTAAAATGGGATGAAGACTAACAGCTATGTCCTTGGTTGGTTAATAAGATAGGACTCTAAAGACATAGCACCTGGCACAGAGTTCGCCCTTAGTACCTGTTATCCAGCAAAGGAACCTGCGCTGGGCGCTGAGTGGCTTCTCAGACCCGACAGGAGGACGGAGCTCAGGCAGGTTTCTTTATAGTTGTTTTACTCTTGCGGGGGTTGTTTCTACCAAGAATATTGAAGCATGAATAAATCTGTGTGTTTCTCTTGGTGCATGTAAGCAAGAGTTTCTCTAAGGTCTTTGTCATCATCAACCAGAAAGGTAAAGACAGTGAGCAATCAGAATGAATTCTGTGGAGCTGGAACCCAGTTTGGGGGTGTTCTGTGAAACGGGTGCTCACCTTTTAATTGGTGGATCAACAGGGAGCTTGGGCCCCGGGGGGAAGAACTAGGGCAGCCTGAGCACAGGGGGTCAGACCATGGAGGAGTCGGGGACAGACTCACAATAGTAGTTGCTTATCAACTGGCATGGAGGTGTTTCAAAAGTTTAGCAGCTCCTTGGTCAGCACCAGAGACTGTGTACTTAGGAGTGGAACAGCTAGGCTGTAGGGAAAGTGAACAATTCACTTTATTAAACAGCACCAGATTGCATTCCAAATCTCTCACCTCACGGACATTCCCTCTGACAGTCAGCATCAGATGATCCACTTCCTTGTCAGCACTTGCTGTTGTCAGACTCATCATTTTGTCAACCTAGCATGTTTAAAATGATATCTCCTAGCTGTCTTCATTTGCATCTCTCCAAATCCTAATGAGATTGAATATTTTTTTCACATGTGTATGAGCTTACAGCTATTTGCAGAAAGGACCTGGGTCTCTGACACCACTGAGAACATTTTACCACCCACCTTGAAAAACAGCCAGGCGGAGTAGTCACAGCACCGGACAAGGAGCCTTCCTCAACATGGCCACGCCCTCACCCTGTGAACTTGGCCTTTGCCTTTTTGCACCTCGATTTTACCAGCAGCCATGTTGGAGACACCCTTAATCTGCTCACAGGAGGGCAGTTGAGAGATCAAGTGAGATCATGGAAGTGAATGTGTGTCACTTGTTGAAAAGTCCTGTGCCACGTGGGGTTTAGTAGTTCCTCTTTAAAGACAACTGAAATGACTTGGGAGCCCCGGGAAGCAGGAACATCAGCCAACCTCCTGGCAGCAGAAAGCTCAGCAAAAGAACTGGAATGAATGTCTCCTTCCTTCCCCTGCTCTCCGCCCTCTCCACCAGCAGAGAAGGACAGATTCTCTTCATTCCTGCTATACATGTGTCTTAAGCCCCCGAAGGGCCTTTGGGAACCACAGTCATGCCCAGCTGCTCTAATTGAAGACAGCAGTCCCTCTGGGTATGCAGAGCTACCCTGGGGGGCCTGCTGCTTCTTAGCTGCCCAGACCCACACCCAGAGCTGCTGCCAGGATTTAGACTCAGGAATCTTTTCTCTGCTCCTCTGGTTTCCCATTCTTCACCTGTTCAGTAGCTGGAGGGTTAGCTAGACGAGATTTCCTCAAGGCTCAGAAGCGCTGAGCCTTGAGGACAGCGACTAAGGTGGGGAGGAAAGATTCTCTGTTCAGCTTGAAACATCAAGTTAAATTATTTTTGTCGTTAACATTTGCTGAATAAATGAGGCACGGAGGTCAGGAAATTTACAAGCATTTTCGCATTGTTTTATGTATTTATTTTAAGGAAAGGTGCAGGCAGGAACGAAGGCTAGCAGAGGTTAATTAGGAAGGACTAGAGAGAAGCATTTTATTTATTTTATTTAGCCGTTCATCTTGGTTGTTTCCACTGGTCTTGGTACTTGAATCCGGGATTCTTGAGATGTCTGTGAACTGTGCCCAACCGATACTCCACCAGGGGGCGCCTCACTGACAATTTTTTTTTTTTTTTTTTTAAAGGAAAGGTGCAGCTAGGAATGAAGGTGAGTAGGCAAGCAGGCAGGGAGAGGAAGAAGACGTATAGTTTATTATTTTATTTTTATTTAGTTGTTCATGCTGGTTGCTTCCCTGCAGTCAATGACTCGAAACCAGGGCTTTGTGGCTTGCTCCTTTGGAGGCAACTAACCTAACTGTTGCTCCCCATTGACTTCTTACAACAACCTAATGAGGCAGGCATTGTGGCTGGCTCCATTTCACAGATGAGGAAACTAAGACTTTGCTAGGCTAAGTGACTTACCCAAGGTCTCTCAGCTGGTGAGCAGAAGAGCCATGATTCAAATGCAGGTGTCTGTTTCCAGGTATCCTTTTCTCAAGCAGGTCCAGGACTTGGCAACTGATCAGATTGTAGAGGGCTGAGAAGGGGAAGAAAGAGTTCATCTAGCCTTCCTTTGATTCAGCTCAGTGACAGGTAGTGTCCTGGTGGCTTCTGGGTTTAAAAAAGATACTGTTTCCCCCTCCCAGAGCTTCAGGCAAGAGGGCACAAGCACCAGAGTGGAAGCACATGGATATGGGAAGATGGTGGAAAGCATAATTAATTTTTGAGAGAGGAGGAAGAAGCATTTTATTTTTATTTTTTAATCATACATCTTGGTTGTCTTCCTGGCCCCCAGAAGTGAATCTGGGTCCTTGGGATATATGTGGACTACACCCAGCCAGTGGCAGTGAACCTAACCACTACTCCACCAGATCACACCTGGAAAGGTTTATTTTAAGCCAAGACTGAAGGGACCATTAAACATGTGAGGAGGGCTGGAAAAGGAGCCCCAGGCGGAGGGAATAGCACATGCAAAGCCGGACGCTAAGGGAGAGCACGCGGTGAGGGCCAGAGCAGGGGAGATGAGGTAGGGATATCAGCTGGGGGAGCCAGCCAAGCCCTTGACATTTAGGCTTTTAGATTGGTGTCGGGACCAAGGAGGGTGAGACGTTGAAGAAGTAGAGAGGGAACAGTGAAGCCGAAGCTGGGAATGTTGGCAGAGGAGGAGTGAGGGAGGGGGCAGAGTGGTGACAGCGACCTTGGCTTTGGTTTCCCCACTTTTGAGGGGTCATTGCTGAAGTCTCTTCCTGTGCTGACCTTCTCCACTTCCCTGGAAGGAAGGAACATCTCCCCATGACCCCTCCACCACCAAATATTCCCAGCAGGAAGAAGCGGGATCTGTTTTGTCAATGCAGTTTGCAATAAAGAGTCTCATTCAGGGAGGCAAACAGCTGCTTGACTATTAATAGGCAGGGGCCTCAGCCGCAGCCTGCTGGGAGGGCCTCGCATGCAGTTCTGGAAAGGTGAATCGTTCCTTCTGCCTATCTGGATTGCACACCCCATGTGGCTCAGTTCCCCTGAGCTTTGCTGGAACAGCTTAGACACTGCGTGGCATGGCCCTGCTGGGATGCTGACCTCCCTCTTCATGTGGACCCAGCCGGAGGGAGACAGAACCCAAAGATCCCAGAGCTGGCCAGACAAGCCCATGACATCCATATGGACAGGGGCAATGCCTGACTGGGTCTTTACAGATGCTCTGTGGAGGATCAGGAGTCGAGTGATCAGCTTGGAGTGGCTGGAAGAGAAGTGGGGTCAGCCTAGAAACAGGAGGACACATGAAAGGCTAGAGAGGGTGGCGGCTGAGCCTGGAGTCAGGGCGACCGCATGCCCTCATGAGCCAGACCAGTACTGAGTGGACCTGTGAGTCCAGACTTGAGAAGGGAAGACCTAGAGTAGGCCACAGGCTCCTGGCCACCAGCATCATGGTGCATGACCTCATTTGTGGGCAGCTAGCTCGCTCACCTGAATGAGCCTGCAGAGAAGGTGGCTGGGATGGAGCTAATGGAAACCTGACGGGCGCCCTGGGCCACACGGAGGCCAAGTCCTGCCGTGTTAGCAGCCCCATGGCGCCTGCCCAAAAGGGCGCAGGCCTTACAGGCTGGCTTTGTTCCCCGCCTCCTCAGGTGGCTGCTTCAGGTGGTGGCCACTTCAAAGAAGCCCCTTTTAAAGCAGGGCCTTGCCTCAAGTTTCCTAAGGGCCCTGTCTGGGCTAATGAGATCATTAAGAGGCTCCTTGTTAAATGGGTTTAAATAGAGTTTGCCTGTATGGCCTCTGGCTGAGCCCTGTGCCCAGGGTGCGATTTTTTTCGGAAAGTATGTGTATTTGTGTCCGTGTGTGTACCTTCACAACATGCTTGAGTGCTGGGTCTGGCCTCTCTACTTTCTGGTGGTGTGACTTCAGGCCAGCAACTTATCCCAAATGGTGCCTCTGTTTCCCCACCTGTAAGCGGGGACCAATGGTGGCACTGCAGACTAGACTGGAGAACCTTCCAGTGTCGCCCATGGCCCTCAGCACAGTGTCCAGTTTCCTTAGACTGGTTGGCTTTCGGCAGCCTGCCCTTGGCCTTCTTCCTTGCCATATCATTTCTCACTCTTGTCACTGACCTTTTGGACCAGCCCTCTTGATCTAACCTTCAGCGTGCTGCTTTTTCACCTTGGAACTCTCTTTCCCTTCACATGCCCTGCCTAACTCCTTCTGTGGTCTCCCCGGAGTGCAGCTTCTTGGGTGCCCCTGCCATGGCTCCCACCCGACAGCACCTGCTGCATTGTGCTGAAGCACCCTGCCTGTTGGCTCCCTGTGCGGGCTCTCTCCATGGGGCGGCCTTTCTCCTGACCCTCACTGTGTCCCCACAGCCAGGGTGCATGTAATAGTTTTTGTTTTGTTTTTAAGGTGTTAAAGGTTTTTTTTTTTTTCTTTTTTCTTTTCCCAGCAGGCAGTAAAAGAGGAGGAAGAGGTATTTATTTATTTTTATTTAGTTGTTCACATTGGTTGCTCTCGCTGGACTTGGGATTCAAGATGCGAACCCTAGTCCTTGGGGAATGTATGTGGACTGTACTCCTCTGGAGGCGGCTGCCCCAACTGCTACTCCATTGGATCGTGATGATAATTTTTTTTTTTTAATAAGTCTTTGTTGTTTTCTTGTAGTTCATTTGAAAGTTAAGGCTGCCTTTGGGTCTCTTTCCTGTCATTGGCTGGTCCTGCTTCTGGCTCCTTCTCACTGGCTTCCATCAGAACCCTGCAGCAGTGAAGTCTGCCCCAGGAAGGACGTACAGGACCCAACCTGGCGCTGGGAAGACAAGCCCACCTGGAAGCAGGAGGTGGTCATTGCTTTGTTGGCAGCATGGAGTTCAGCCTTTTTTTTTTTTATAATTATTTTTCAAAAGAAAGGTGCAGGAACGAAGGCAAGCAGATGGGCAGACAGGAAGAGAGACAAGGAAGAAGTGTTTCATTTATTTTATTTAGTTATTCACTTGGCTGTTCCCCACTGACCCCAGGATGTGAACCCAGGACTTGGGGTGCATGTGGATTGCACCCAACCCCTACTCCACCAGGGTGTGCCCAGATTAGGCTTCTCCCACTGAGCCTTTGTCTGAAGATAGTATGTGGATTTGCAAAGCATTCCAAGTCCCCCAACATTGGTGTCTGATGGTGGACTGACACGGCATCCTGGGCGGTGGCTAGTCCCTAGTGGGCGTCTGCCGGCTGGCTGGGAGTGAGTTGGAGAGCATCACTGAGGGGGAGCAGCATTTTCAAGTCAAGGTAAGGAAGGGAGAGATGAATGGTAAGAACAGTGAAGTTGGGGCAGCTTTGAGAAGTGAGTGGAGAGGCCCATGAGCGGGATCATGTGTGCGAGCAGAGTGAACCCACATTTATCTTATGCTGTCGGGGAGACCGAGGTGACTTACAGGGCTTTTTCAGGCTAAACACGCATCTTCCCAGTGAACCAGGAGCCCCTCAGGGAGAGGACTGTGCCCTCTTACACCTGTGTCCACTGGATGGCAAAGTGAATCCCAAATACTTTCATGCAACCAGCTTTTAGCAGAGGCGTTAGCTCCCCTGGGCACTGGGAATTGATGACCGTTCCCCTCCTAATAAAAACAGACATCATTTGTTGGGTTCTTACCGTGTACCAAGCACAGTGTTAAATGCTTCACATCCATCATCTCTTAGACTGTCAGATCCACACGAGCAGGAACCGGACCTGCTCTGGCTCAGCACTGCAGCCCCAGGGCCTAGTATAAGCCTGACACAGAATTGATGCTAAACACCTATTTTTTGAATGAACAAATAGTCCTGCCTAGTCGGTGTTTTTACAGAAAAGGCATTGAATTGCAAACAGGCTAAGTGATGGTGATTATTCAGTTAGTGGGTTGAGGAAGGCAGGGTTCAAACCTAGCTCCGTCTGACTCCAAAGTTCACAGGCTTAGCCATGCTCGGCTGTGACGGCCATTAACTTGGACCTAGCCATCAACGTGTGGCCTGAGGATGAGTGACATCTGTATCACCTGGGAGCTTGTTGGAAATGCAGAATCTCAGCTGCGTCCCGGACTGGTTGAATCAGAATCTGCACTGTAATCAGATGCTGAAGGGAGTCAGAGATACCAAAGAGTGCGAAGCCCGTGTTCAGCGGCGAGCACCTCCGCCCTCGTCCTTGTCCTCAGCCAGCCCACCCCCACAGTCGCTCAGGCGCTCCATGCCCTTGGCTGCCAAGTAGCTGCCTTCAAACTGCACTTGGCCACTGGGTCCTTTGTCCTTTGCCAGAAGACTGCTGATTATAATTGTACCACAGTTTAGCCATGCTGCTTAAAATTATGACCAGTGCAGTATCAAAAGCATATTCTCACCTTTTAAATCTTGCATGTGCATCCATTTTCTAGCACCCCGAGGTGTGTCGTGTTCATGAGAACGGAGACAGCATTTCTTAGCTGGTGGTCTTGACTCTGAACATAACTGTTTTGCATGGGGTCTCATCCCAACAGGGGCCCATCCAAACTCTCAGCTCTTTTGTATCCAGCTGAATAGTCAGGCCAGTCTCTATTTATTATGAACAGGCAATTTAATCCAATAATTATGTTCACAAACAATTCCCCAATGATTTAAAGGGCTCTGCTTGTTTATGTTTTGAGCTTATTAGTTTGGTCTTTCAAAACAGCTTAAAGAATTGCTTTGTCTAGCAAAAGGAGCAGTAATGAGGGCTCAGGGTTTATTTTGCCAGTGCTTCTTCCCACCCACTTCTCTCTCCGGTCAAGTTTTCCCCAGGTCCCTGGGCCATCAGCCCTAGGCATTTCAGCTTCTCCTAATACCCTGTGTCCATGAGCATGCCAGGTTTGTGACCTGGAGCCAGGATGAAAAACCAAAATATATATCTAAATAAATAAAGATGATTCCTTCTTCCTTCTCTTCCTTAAATGCTTCTTCCTCCCCTCCCTTCTTGCCTTCCTCTCTTAAATGACCTGTGTGGTGCTCTTGCTGAAATATTCAAGTGAGGGCTTTGTTCCAGACTCTTTTGACTTCTGCTTCTGGTTTTATCTAAATGAAGACAACTTAACCTGAGGTCTGTGAGATGAGGCAGGAAGCCGGTAACCATCTAGAGATGACGACATGTGAACTTTTGTGCATGTTCATGGGGCATTGTCTCAATTCTCAGTCACCTGTGAGCCACACCACCCCACCAAAAAAAAAAAAAAAAGAGATAACTGGTCTCTCCTGCATCTGAAATCTCAGGAAATACCCCAGGAACCAGAGATTCAGAGACTCTGCCAGGACCATCACTGGGAGCTCAGAGGTTGGTCCTGATGGCTGGATCCAACAAGGAAGAGAGAGGAAAGCATTCCAAGGGGATGGAGAACAGGGAGGAAGGCAGATTGGGCTTTTCATTTCTTTCTCTGGATTCAGACAAAAAGAAATCATCTTAAATGTGAGGCCAAGGTCAGTATCAAGGAGAGTTGTGTGACCATTTCTGGAGACTATGCCCAGGCTAAGCAGCAGGGGGCTGGGCAGGAGGGGAACAATGGTTAACCCACTTAGAAAGCATTTCTGTGCACCCAAGCATTTCTAGCTATTGACCCTGTCAATTGCTAGTCATCCCACCCTTCCTCAAAGAATTGTGAGGATCAAATAGTAAGTATTTTTGTCATAACAATAATAGCAGCAGCCATTTCTTCCAGTGCGAACATGTGCTGAAGCTGGAGTCGTGCGCCAGTGAGCAATCAGGCAAGATGATTGGAGTCCGAGTATCCATCCTGATTTTACAGTGTGGAAGGGGCACCACTGTGGACCAGCAGTGGTGGGATTAGGACGTGGACCCTCCTGCCAGCATTGCAGCCTGTCCTGATGCCACCCTAGCGCTGCAGCCCTGCAGCCCAGAAGAAGGCGAGTACAGCCTTGAACCTCCAGGCCTCAGGCTATGGGTTCCACTGGACTCTTCCAGCAGCCTCCTCATTGAGTGTAGTGCTGCTGGGGCTGTGTCTGCCCTCTCAGTCCTGTAGACAAAGGTGTCAGCTATATACAGCTCATCTCTTCCAGACCTTTGCTGAGTCTCACTGGCAGTTGCAAGGCCACTGATGTCTCCAAGTGCCAGGATGGTAGTAGGCTTACAGGGCTTCCAGTCCTGCTCTGAGCAGGGGGAGAGGAACTGAGGGAAGCCCCAGGTGGAAATCTGAGGATCTGGTTTTGCCATCATGCAAAGAGGACCTGGCTCAAAGCTCAGAGAGAAGAAATCAACTGGACAGTATGTGGGCAGTATGTCTGGACAATGTGTGTGTGGCCTGGGCGGTGAGCATTCTCTGCAGCACGTGAAAGGGCTAACTCCTGCCAGGAGCAGGTGATGTCCAGGGCTGGCGCTGACACGGTCACCTAATGAAAGGGAGCTCTAAAGTTCAGATATATTTTCAGTCCTTCTCATTATACTGTTTTAATTTGATGCTAACATGTCTTTAATACTTCTCTAAGTCTTGCTAGTGTTTGTGTGTATAGCATATATATATACATATATATGTACTTAAATTTTTTTTTTTAAAGCAGGCCTTGGGCTTGGAGCCTTTGGCAGGCAACAGTATCTAGTTAGAATTTAATAACGTTGTTTTTATTGTATTTATTTTTACTTTTAGCTCCTATTTATGGCAGGTGAGACTGGTTTTCCATTTGCAGTAGTGATATAAAGTTTCCATTTTAAAGACATTTATTTAAGTTAAAAAGAATCTATTTAAAGCCAAATACTAAATGAATAATAATACAGGTGGTATGCAGACAGAACCTACATGTAAAAATGGTAGGGGTACGACTGACATTTGGGAAAAGCTGACCTATGCCTTTTGGAACAAAAAAGTCCTATAATCTCAGAACTAGAGACCTTTGAATTTTAGAGACCCAGGATTCTAGAATCCTAGAACACAGAATCTTAGCGCCATAAATTCTAAAAAGAACAATGTAATATATGAGATGCTATAAAATATAGTCTCTTACAAAATATTAGCTTGTGGGGCAGAAAGCCCTAAAGCCATCAGTTGGTTCAATTCTCTCATTGATGTGGGAAACTGAGGCCCCAGAGGTTCAGGATAGAATGAAGTAACAGATGTGAAAAGCCTTGTAAAATGTAATGTGTTCTTCAAATACTAGGGATATTTGTAAAAGGGCCCCCAAAGTCACAGGGCTTTCTAGAAGAGAACTGGGACTGCACTCAACTTGACTCTTGTCCCTGCATCTGTTGCTTTATTGATACCCCCCCAACCCCCTTCCCCTGGGATAAGCTATTGAAGATCCTCTGGCCCAGGCCCAGATTCTGCTAAGAGCTGGGAGGGAGTAGAGGAGCATTTCTGCACAAGGATGGGAGACCATTATATGAAGATGGATGGGGGGCAGTATCTGCAGAGGGAAGGAGTTGTATCTGCAGAGGGAGAGGACCATATCTGCAGAGGGAGAGGGCTGTATCTGCAGAGGGATGAGGGGGTAGTATCTGCAGAGGTTGGGGTGGGGCCTGTCAGGGATCTTGGGTATAGGGAGCCATGCAGGGATTTGGGAGCACATTTAGTCCTCTCCCTCCTCTGAGTTGTAGGGCCTCCACCTGAAACACCAGGATGTTGCCAGTTGTCCTCTAAGGGAAAAGCCATTTTATGATGGTAACTCATCTTTTTCCTGGGGTCTCAGTTTCTTCTGTCCAATAGTCAGGTCCCCGCATCCCCCACCAGTACCAGGGCTGCAGTCATAGTTCCCAGGATCTTATCCCTAAAGAGAGCAGGGCTCCATCCCAGGAAATCTTGGGAATTCCCTTGAGAAGCAGGACATTAAGCAAGGTCATGAGAGCTGTTCATGGGATGAAGTCAAAGAAATTCATCACCCTGTTGGGAAAGACTCCAAACGCCACAGCTTCTGCAAGAGTAGCCTTCATTTCTCCATGTACCTGGACTTTATGGGATTTCCTTGGCTGGGGCCAACTGCCCTGAAAATTGGGCCTCCAAAGTGTCATAAAGGCTGGCCCACGTGAGGAGGTCAGATAAGCTGCTCTGACTGGGTACCTCTGGGTATCCAGCTTTTAGAATGGCTCCCCCAGTCACAGGCAGAGTGTGTTCCCACCCAGGTCCTAACCTTCTTCATAGTAGGGAGAGGGGTTTTCTAGCAGAGGTGTGGGGGCAGTTTGCTCCACCCACACAGCCAATGGGCTCTTTCTCCCGATGGCCAGACAGAAAAGAAGGCCTCAGACTAAGTTTCCAGGAGATCCGAGGCCACAAAGCTGTCCCCCTCTCAGGCCAGGCAGCTCCTCTGCCAGGCCCAAATTTTCACACCCACTTCTGAAGTGTGTTCTCTCTCCGTCTCCCCAAGAACTGTTTCTGTGGTTTGTGGGAGGGGAAACACCACGAGCAGTTGCTTCTCTGTAGCAGCCTGGCAAGGGCTGCAGCAGCCCCCACTTCCCGTGGTCGCCCACAGCCCACCTCCCTGGTGCCAGCGGCCTGGGTGCTCAGTGATGTGGATTCCTGAGCAAGCCCGAGTGGTCCAGCAGCAGCCCCTCCCCAACACGACTGACCCTTCCCTGCCCACCATCCTCCAGACAGGCGCCTGTGGGAGAAGGGAAAAAAGGACCACTTCTCCTCGCTGTGGCCCTCCACAGCGTCGAAGCCATTCTCTCCACATTAATCATGGAAAAGACAGCTTGCCCCAGCCTGGGAGGGAGAAAATCCTCGTTTTCTTCTGTCTGGCTACGTGGGTCTCCACACACAAGTTCAGCCCTAACTAAGCTCTCAGTCTTGACAGCTTTCCCCTGTCTCTGACCCATCTCGGCCTCTTTCCCCATACCCTCCGAAAGATAAAAGGATTAAGTCAGTTTCTCTTTTCTGAGAAAACGCGTGACAGCCTGTCTTGTCTGCTGTGCGGTGGATGCCAGCTCACGGCTCCTGGGCATCCTCTCCAGGCTGCCCACCCTCCCTGGCTGGTACCCTGGGCTGGGACTGTTAAGTATTTCCTCATTAAAGCCCTGGCAGCTCAGCTCAGGTCTGTAAGCCAACACCAATAGTTACAACTGCCCCGGAATGTTTGGACAGATTTCTGCAGTTACGAGTTTATGAAGTTGAAAGGTTTTATAGGTGGGACCGTGGTGGTGTTGAAGGAGACCATCTCTCCAGGGGGCCTGAGTCTTAAGATCCTCGAGGCACGAACAGGAGGGGAGAGGGTCCAGAAGAGAACTAGGGGGCCCATCAGGGAGCCAGCCCCAGGGTCTAGCAGTGAGGGGCAGAAGCGGGTGGAGGGCACCTCTAAATGCAAACACAAACTCCACGGAAGGGGAGAGCCAAATTCAGAGTACCTTTTGCAACCAAAGGAACAGCTTTTGATCTCCGTCATTTTCTCTTCCCAAATCTGAAAACCTCAGAGCAAGATGACGGAGTCTGGAACAGACTTCAAAGGAACAACTGACCTCCTCTCCAAACCAGAGGCAAAATGTCATGTGTCTGAGCTTTCTTGGGGACAGGATCCCTAATGTGTATTCTACTTGAAAAGGCAGCTGTGGCCTGAACTACCGAGTTACACTTACCCTTTCCCTGTGTCGATAGGCAAATTGAGGTCATGTTATTCATGCATCTACTCATTCAGCAAATATTTTTTGAATGTCTAAGCACTGAGGCTACAGTGAGGAAACAGACAGAATGTCCCTGCCGACGCGGTATTAATTGTCCAGTGGAGGGAGAGGGAGGAGACAACAAACATGCAAGCAAAGAAATAGGAACTGTTTCTTTGATGTCCATGAGGACTGTGAAGATGCTGACACGGGCTCACGAGATGGGAGCTGGGTGGTTCGGGAAAACTCTCTGAGGACTGAGATTTCAGTGGGGTTCACGAAGGAGGCCACCAAGCAAAAGTCTGGGGAAGAGCGTTTCAGACAGAGGGAACAGGCACAGCAAAGGCCCCTGAGGGTAAATGGTCTCAATGGTTGGGCAGAGGATAGTCTGGCAGGAGGGTGTGGGCAAGAGGCAGAGACAGGGCAGACGAGACTGGTGAGATGGATTGTGCAGGGCCATGGGAAGGAGTTTGGTCTATATTCTGGGGGCAGTTGGGAGCCACAGAGAGTTTGGAGTAGAGAGGACAGAGGTTTCAAGTGGGCTAGACACTGCCCACAGAGTATCTCTGATTTAGAATTCCTGACTGCAGGCTTCCCCTCTCCCACATGCCTCTCCCACGATGTCCTATTTCACTCTCTCTCTGATCTCTGTGGAAAAGGGGACAACTCAAGAGGGGATCTTGGTGGGTGGGCTTGCCTCCTTGACCATTGCAGTGATTGAGCTGTAGACCAGTGTGTGCCAGTTCAGCCCAGGGAGGGAAAGGGGTTTGCCGAAGGCCACACAGCACCTTCACTGCGGAGTAGGAAGTAGACCTAGCTTCTCTCCCAGATCAATGTATTCTGGTTAATCACAACACCAAGTCTGATCCTAGGCCAGGGCCAGGCTGGGGCCCTGAGGGTGTGGGTTGGGGTCCAAAGTCAGAGGAATAATGACAAAGAGGAGTCAAGTGGCCTTGGAATGGAAACTGGGAAACAGGTCAGGAAACTCCAGAGCCCTTCCCTGTCCTACAGGTAAAACCATTAAAGCAACAAAGCAGAGCATCCACATTTTTATGTTAAATAAGCTGTTTAGAAAAATAGGAAAAGCTCACCTCTGGTCTCACCCCCACATAGTCACCGACGAACAATGTGGTAGAGTATATATTCTGCAGGACTGAATAGGTGCGCTGTAGATTTTGCTTCTGTGTTCTCTGCTAAACGTAACTCTACCATCTGATGGGGAGTAGTGGCGTATAAAGGGAAGAGCTGGCCTTCTGGGCCAGCTGGTAGGACTGGTGTCCCAGGTGACTGCACTGGGCCTGCACTTAGAGGGACCCATGCTTGGTGAATGTTCTTCGGTCACCATTTTAAATTCTTTCTCTCTTTTTTTTTTTTCCCTGACTGTGGGTCCTTGGGCTATACATGGTCTACACCTTTGCTGTCTCAGCAGCCTGAGCCACATAGGTGCTCCTGAAACTCTTAATACTTGAACCCCCCCACCCCCACCCCTACTCCATTGTCATTGTCATTGTGATAGAAGTGATATAGCCAGTTGGACCAGGTGCTCTGGGTGAGAACCCACTCTACCTCTACTTTCTATGTGAGCTTGAGCATGACTTTAACCTGGCTGTACCCTGGCTGTACCTCCCACAGAGTCACATGGGAACCACTGTCATACCCTCCTTGCAAGGGATCCTGAGACACGAACAATTAGGGCTTCTGCGGGAGCTGATGCGCAAGCAACCATCCTCTTGGGGACTGCTTCTTGCTTTGCATCCTGCTCGTTTCCTCTCCCCTCCTGACAATGAGTGTGAGTGGCCCCTACCCTTTCCTGGGACAGTGTGCCTCCTCCTTTGAGAAGTCTTTTTCTAGGATCTGCCTCTTAAGAGACCACCCCTGACCTTGGCCTTCTGGCTGTGTCTTATGAGACCCTCCTTTCTCCCTGCGGTTGTGATACCTGTGTCTTTGTCTTCCCCTTCAATGGGACTGGGGTTTCCTGGACCAGAAACAGTCCACAAAAAAACTGGGACGCTGAGATAGGATTGGCAACTACTTTGTTTTGCTTAAAGACACTTTCAGAAGACTATTATTTAATAGAGCAGTGATTTCCTTAACAAGAGGGCTCTTTTACTATCAAACAAAGCAGGGAAGGCAGAACCCTTGAGTAAAAGACAGTCCTTGAACCTGGGTTAATGGAGCTGTATGAAAGCACCTTGTTTTTCTAAGCTTTGACCTGTGACCTTCACAAGATTTATGGGAAAAATACCTTCTGCTCTAGCCCCAGAAGCATGGCCAGCCATCGCAGCAGTTGTCCTGTTATGGAGATGTCTCTTCCTGCAGCAGCCCTGCCTGCTGCCACCATACCAGGATGTTGACCAAATGATGCTCTCTGAAACATTTGTGCTGCCATCAATGGCCTGCAAGCTGAACCTCTCTGCAATCCCAAAAGGGGCGCCTCTCATTGCAAGTCCATAAGGAAACTTGCTCCTGCTGACAGGGTGGCCATCTTCACCCTGAAAATGCCTGCCTGCACATGTCTGCTAAACTGCTGTTTTCTTCCAGTTCTCTCTCCTTCCTTCTTTGGGTCCGCAGCGAGCGAACGTAAGAGTTTTTGCCCCCACTGTGCTGCAGTTCTATGAAAGCCATTGGTCCTTGGGTCTGCTCTTCATCAGAACTGCCCCATCTGCCCGAGGAGACCCTGGCACTGCGCCTTTCCTGACAGAGGGACCACTCAGGCCCCAGCAGCTGTGATATTCAAGGGGCTATTTTGTTCACCTTGAAAGAGCAGCAGGGGCCATGGCTTCCAAAAACTGTTATTAATCCTTGAGAAGTTCTGTGTGCCAACCAAACTGGAGACATGCTTTTCAATGTTTGTAGATCCTCCCCCTCCCTCTCAGCTTTCAAGAAGTGAGGACTTCAAAGGCCATTTCCTTGCCGAAATAAACACGGGACTGGAGGTAGGGGAGAGAAACATGCGCTTGTTGAGTGGAAAAGAAAATTGTATTTTTTCTTTTAAAAGGGATCCAGCCCCATTGCTGTGAAAACGGCCTTTGGTGTTACAGGACAAATGTTCAGAAGGTTGAGGATGAGGGCGGGGCGTGGATGGCTCTGATGGCCAGTCCTGTGCTCTTATTTTCCAAAATGCTTCTGGGTCCCAGGGCTACGTGGGTGACCGAGAAAGGCTTTACCAACTGAATTTAAAAGTTCAACTCCGGAGCCTTCTGGCTTCAGTCTCAGCTCTGACGTAGGGGCTGTGTCTGTAAACTTGTCCTGGCTTCAGTTTCCTCATCTGTAAAGGGGGAAGAACAGTTTTTGTGAGGATCTCGCTGGTTAACGCACATGTAATTGCTTAGAACACAGCCTGGCACATAGTAAGCACTAGATAAATGGTAACTTGTAATTATTATTTATGAAAATGGCCAGAGGCTGGGGTCCTTATCTAACGGTCTTCTCCACGGTTTTGCCCCAAAGTTGAAAAGTTCTGATCCCTCCCAACTCTGTCCCACTGTTTGCCTAGGGGAAATAGCTGGACCCCTTGGAAAAGGAGCAGGGCCTTGGCTCAGCTTCCCAGGCAAGCCCCGCATTCAGGGCGAGGAGTAGATGGCTCTGAGGGTTCTTCCCTAGGGCTTGAGGGAGGGCTCGCACAGAGGGCTTTTGTCTGGCTGTTGACTGGAGCCCCTACTCCATTACCTGCCAAGACATGTGTAACCGGTCTTCACCTGTAAAATTGGACAAACAACAGAGTCCTTGTGAGGATGAAGTGAGATATGTATGTAAAGGGAAAGGCACAGGGAAGAAATGATGATGATGACGGTGATGATGGTGATGGTGATGGAATGGATGCCTCCTTGGGTGTCCTCCAAGCTCATCTGGGATCGGCAAGGTCCTGACGTGGGGGAGAAATGTGGGATTGTACCTGAACCTCAGGGGAAGGGAACAGATGAGTGAAGAGAGAAAAGAGCAGGAGTCAAGGAGATGGAACTGCCCAGATACAGCTGGAGAGAAGGAAGTTCAGTATGGAAGCTGCAAGAGGGCAGCGGTCAGGGTCTAGGGCTGGACCTCAGTGTGTGTCACAGAGGAGGGCTGCGCAGAAGACAGTCAGCTGAGATAGAACGGTCCTGGCCACTTCAGTGTGTGGATGGGGAAAGCCAGCTCTTGCGTGGCTGCGGGGGTCCAGCTAGGCAGTCAAGAAGAAAGCGGACTTGAGGAAGCAGGTAGAGGCGGGCCAGGTGGGAGGACTGAGCCCTGTCTCTGGACTGTCGTGGTCCACCCTGGGGAGCCAGTCCTACCCAGTCTCTCACTTCTAACCCCGGCTGATCACTCAGGTTCTGTGTTACTTCCTCTGAGAGGCCTCTTTTAATTCCTCCCTGTGCCCCAGTCAGTCATTTGTCATATTGTCACATATGACACAACATTCTCCTTCATTGCACTGTCCAAATTGGCTTATCATTTGGATTAAATGTTACATTGTATCTTCTTTGGAAGATGTAAAAGCTGGAGGGTATCCTTGGCATGTTCAAAGGTGGGGTTGGCTGTTGAACTATAGAAAAGCAGACTGGAAGGGCCTCTATCCCCTTACTCTTCCCCAGTCTCTCCTGTTGATGAAAGAGGAAAGAGCCCAAAGAGGGAAAGGAATTGCCTGCGCATGTCAGGGCCAGAGCAGGAAGCGGAATTGGGAGTGTTGGATTTTTTCTGAGCTCCAGCCACTGGGCCCATCCTCAGCCTTTCCTGGTCTTGGAGTGTCTTAAAGGGCCTCTGCAGGCCAGACTCACACAGCAGGACTGAGGTAGGGGGGCTCTCAGAAGTTTCTGGGCCCAATACCCTGATTCACGGATACAGAGACTAGGGACCAGAGAGCAGGGGAGCATTTCCCAAGCCACATCACAAGCAGTACCAGTGGGCTATCCAAACAAACCGGGTCTGCTGCAACTGAAGCCTGGCGAGGCTCTGAGCGAGAGGCTGACTCCCAACCTGCTAGATGAATGACTGGGCCCATGTAAAGGGAAAGGCAATGACCACTGTCCAGCCCGTCCGTATACTGTGGGTGCTATTTCCCTGTGCTAATGACCAGATTAATAGTGATGAATATTTATTCATACTTGCCAGGCATCAGGCTCTGTGCTGAATTAATGGCATTGCCTCTAAATAGAATCCTTGCAACAACCATATGGAGTGGCAAACACCCTTCCCATTTTACCTGGAGAGGGAAACTGAGACTGGAAGCCACATAGTCACACTGAGGAAGGAAGAGATAGGATGAAATATGAGGGAAGCCAGGGGCAGAAAAGGGAGAGAGCTGAGGGCGGTGCCCTGGGCTTGTCTAGTTAGGAAGTTCGGCAGAAAACTCCAGGAGCAGCGCTCTGCCCAGCTCATGTGAGATGACGAGAAAATTCCAGGGCTGAGAGCGAGGCATCTCATCGTGCATAGCTTTTCAGGGTGCAAAGCCTCTTGCATCCTCTGCCTCATCTGGGGCTCACAGAACCTGTTTGGGATTGATGGGCACTTTTACTCTTCTTTCATGAGGAAGAGTGAGGTCCTGAAAAGGGGTGCTCCAGGTCACGCTGGGAGCCAGAGGCAGAGAGCAGGTGTCCTTGTGCCCAGACCAGCTCCCTACTCCCCTCCTGCCTCCCAGTTTCTACAGCCCCACAGGGAAAGGCAGCAGTCAGGGGCCATGTCTCCTGACTCCTGGTGTTTGGGGTCCTCAAAAGATATGTTGAAACCCTAATCCCCATACCTGTGAGTATGACCTTGTTTGGAAACACAGTATTGCAGATGAAATCAAATTACAATGAAGTCATACTAGATTTGGTGGTGGGGGCTGGTTCCAGATGACTGGTGTCCTTCTAAGAGACACACAGAGGAAATACCACGTGAAGACAGGCACAGCTCTAGCTCATCCTGGTGGTGCAAGCAGCTGAGACAACGATGTGCCGGCCACATAAAGCCCAAGGACCCTGGTTCACGACAGAGGACTGGGGTGAAAAACCTAAATAAATGAAGATGTTTCTTTCCCTCCTGTCCTTCTTTCCTTAAAATGCCTCTTCTTTCTTTAAAAAAAAAAAAATGAGAATTGTTATAGTGAAAAGATTGGAAATAGCAGGTGCCAGAAGGGTATAGAGAAAAGGGAACCCTTCTATACTCTTGGTGGGAACTTAAATTGGTGGAACCTCTTTGGAAAACAGTATGGAGATTCCTCAGACAAACAGAGATGGATTTACCATTCTATTCAGCTATCCTACTCTTGGGCCATACCCAGAGGACACAAAATCTGTAATCAGGAGAAACATCTGTACCCTGTGTTCATAGCAGCACACTTCCTCATAGCTAAGACATGGGAGCAACCTAAATGCTCGTCAGCAGATGACTGAATAAAGAAGCTATGGTACTTATACTCGGTGGAATTCCATGCTGCTGTTAAGAAAAGTGAAAGTGTGCCCTTTGCTACAATCTGGATGGGGCTGGAGGGGATCATGTATGTCAGAAAGAAAAGGAGAAAATACAGGATGGTTTCACTCATATGTGGATTACAATGAAATGAAACAAATGAACACACAAATCCCAACAAAACATAGGACTCAGGACTGGTTATCGGGGGAGAGGAGATGAGGGGAAAAGGTGGGGTAAGGGACACTGGAGCTCTGGTGGGGAGGTGTGGTGTGAAATATAGACTAAGAGGCAATTTTAGTATCCTAAGTGAAATTTAGCATTGTGAACTAAAGAAATAAATATTGCTATTAAAAAAAAAAAGACATATAAGGACAAGTCCACGTGGGGATGGAAGCAGAGACAGGAGAAATGCAGCAGTAGGGCAAGAAGCCATGACCATTTCAGAAACCACGGTGAGGCCAGGAAAGACTTTACAGTATCAGGGCAGGCATAGCTCTACTGACACATTGATTTTGAATGTCTAGCTTCCAGAACTGTGAGAGAAAAATTTTCCTTATTTTAAGCTGGCAAAGAAATCTACGAGGTATCCCATCTTTCCATCTAGTATCCAGAATGACCCTCAGGCATCAGGGGAGGGTCCCAGGCCTTCCACACACAGTCAGAGGGGAAGCCGAGGCCTACCACCTTCTCGTCCCTGCTTGAAGCCTCCTCGTGCCCAGGGAGCCTCTCTCCATCTTGGCCCGAGTCAATTCAATCCAACCACAATAGTTTGGCCCTGTGGTGCTCAAGACTTCATGCTGGCCCTGTGGAGGGGGTCAGGGAGAGGCAGATGACCAAGATGCAACAAGAAGCTAGAATCTGGCATGCCCTGGTGGAGTAGAGGTTTGGTGCAGTCCACAGGCATCCCAAAGAGCCGGGTTCATGTCCTAGGGTCAGGGACAACAACCAGAATAATTAGTTAATAAAATAAATAAGTGCTTCTTCCTCCTTCCTTCCTGTCTGCCTGCCTATGATCTCCTTCATCCTTGCCTGTATTTTCCCTTTGGGGGGCGGGGGAGCGTGGTGGGACTGTGTAGCTGCCCCGAGAGGGGTCAGAGACAGCCTTCATTGAGGGTTGGTGACATGTGAGCTGGGCCCTAAAAAGCAGGCAGGATTTCAACAAGCAGGGATAATACTGACAACTTAATGCTTTTTGTGTATTAACTATGTGCCAGACCTTGTCCTGTGTGCTTCCATAAATGAGCACATCGAGCCCTAAGGATAGCCCTGTGAGTCCTATTGCTCTCTTCCCTGCAGCACTCCATTTATTAGTCCCATTACCATCTCCATTTTCTAGAGGCGGAACCTGCTTCCCAGGGGGCCGAGTGACAAACCTGAGCTCCCATGGCTTGTCCATAGCAAGCCGGAATTGAAACATGGGCCAGCTGTCTCTTGATGGCGACCGACACTGGTTAGGACAGATGATGTGCATCGTTCCTGCAGAGAGCTATGCATAAATGAGGCACCAGGAGGTGGCGGCGATTCCAGGGCCCTTTGGAGAAATGGCTCATTTTCCAAGGTAGTGAAGGCAGGAGGAAACAGTTCGGTAAAGGGAGAGGACGCTACGAGGGACACACAGGCGTGGGCATGGCCAGCGTCAGCATAGTTCAGGCATGCAGGCTGTGGGCTCTGGACACGAGGTCTGTGGCTTCAGCCAGATCCTGGATGACTGCCGTATCAGTCACAACAGGTAGGCTGTGCTGCAGCAGAGGAATGGCCTGACATTTTAATGACTTAGAACTCTGCTCCTTGCTTGAGGTACAGATTACGTGTGACTCTCCTTGGCATTGTCCTCACTCTGAGACCCTAACTAGGAGGCAGCGACTCTGGGAAAAAGCATCCTGGAGGGTCCCAGCAATGGAATAACCCAGACCCAAAACACAAGTCAGGACTGTGGATCAGTCACCAAACTGGTGACGTGGCCCCTGCTAATCACCAAGGGGCCCCATGTCCATCCTTCTTCGTGCCCAGCAGGCAGATGACCAGAAACGTAGGTGGACAGCACTTAAAGGACCAGAGAACTAACCTGCGTTTCAGGCCTGGGAAGCACAAGGGGAAAACAGATTTGCTTTCCAATCTCTTTTTAACTTTCAGAGTCTTTTAAGGAGAGAGCTTCCGTTGAGTCCTAAGCAGCCATTGACAGATTTCTAATGTGTGTCCATCTCTTTTCCATCAGTGAAGACCACCCCCCAGGCTCGGCGCAGCAGTATGTAGTTAGATTGTACTAACAGTAATAGGTTTTCATTGCATTTATTTTTACTATTGCCCAAAATGGGTTTTTTTTTTTTTTTTCACTAATAGTAGTAATAAGACATTTCTTTTGACAAAATACTTAATTTAATAAATTTAAATGGAGCAAAATGAAACACACACACATACACACACACACAGAGAATAAACTTCAGGATCTGAAGGCCTGGGTTCAAATCCTGAGTCCTCCTTGACCTTGGCCTGTAAATAAGCCGCTTTAGCCTCTGTTTCTCCATCTTCAAAACGGCAGTAGCATCAGTACCCACATCATAGAGTTGTAGTGAGATGAAATGTGGGTCAAGTTTGCACCGAACTGTTAAGTTCTAGATGCTCATGAGTGTGATTCTCCAGCTCATTGGCCTCTTGCCCTTACTGGCCTACTTCCTCATTTTGGAAGTGGATTCAGGGGATGAACTATGACAGGCTGTCTTCCCTGTTTGGGTGTCAAGGAAGATGCAGGTGCTTGAATGCCAGCATGATTGAACTCTGCAGGCGGGAAAAAATTCTTAGGAAGCCTAGCAGCCCTCCCTCCCTGATTGGGTCCTCACTACAGGTGCTGCGGTGGGCCTCTGGCTGACAGCTGTGTTTTCTCTGCTCAGCAAAAGCCTTCATCATAAGCAGAAGAAATCGGGGCTCCTCCAGCCCCTGGAAAGCCACACTCCAGGGGCCTGGGTGAGAAAGGGTTCCTTGTATCCAGGTAGGGGTGGGCTCTGCATTCCTCAGGTCCAACCGTTTGGACAAATTTGCTCCTGGAATGTGACTGGAGGGCCCGGCACCCTGCCAGAAATAATGGGCAGCAATGCTGTGGTCTCTCTGCTCTGGGGAGGGGCTCACTTCCAAGGGTCCTACTGGTGCTGGGAGGGCTGGGGGTCCCCACAGTCTGGACAATACACAGGGTGTCCCTTGGGAAAATGATCAAGCTTTCCCCAGCTTAGTTCTGATTCGGGAACTTGGGGGTCTTGCCCTCAATGCCCAAACTATAGGGGCATGGAATTGCCTTCAGAAAGAAGTAAACAAGTTTCGACGTGGCTAGAAAGGGCCTGCCACACTCTGGCCTCGCTATCCGTTCTGTCTCATCCGCTCGCAGCACACCCTCTCCTGGTGCTCACCCTTGCTCTCCGCCTGGCAGAGTGCTTCTCCTCCTCTTTACAAGCTGGCTTCTCCTGGGTCAGCCTTCATGCTCCTCATAAACTTGACCCCCTTGGAGAGTTGCCCTCATCCTAGTCTCAAGGGGCCTCTCTACTACCCTCACTCATAGCCGTCACTTTCTTGCTTCTAATCCCGCTGCGTGTTTATGTCTCACTTATCTTCACAAAGATGTGGGCTCCATGATGCGGAAAATCGTAACTGCTGATATCTGTGTTTTCTCTGCTCAGCAAAGCCTTAACCATGAGCATCAGCAAGTGGGTGACCTCTGTCCCTGTCTGGGAGGTCCTCAACAAACACTGATGAGTGGATGGGTGAATATTCACTATTATTTTAATAGCTACTTTTTTTTTTTTTTTTAAAGGAAATGTACAGGTAGGAATGAGGGCAAGCAGGCAGGCAGAAAGAGAGAGGAGGAAGAAGCATTTTATTTTCATTTTACTTGTTCATCTTGGTTGTTTCCCACTCTGGAACACAAACCTGGGTCCTTGGGATGCATGTGGACTCTGCTGGGCTGGAGGCGAGGCCCAAACTACAGCTAATTCACCAGGGTGCACCAATGGCTTTGGATTCTTGAGAGCATTCTCTGTGCTCTGTACTATACTAAGTATATTACATCCATGTTCTCATTCAGTCCTGTTAAAGCCTCTAGGCTTGATTTTCCCATTTCAGAGACCCAGAGAGGTTAAGCAACTGGCTGAGATCACAAGTGAGTAAGAGACAGAGTAGGGACTCCAACCCCAGCCAAGTCTTTTCTGTAGCAAAGTTTGTGCTCTTAATACAGGCCGGGATGACAGAGGCGGGGATGACGTGTCCAAAGAGGGGTGGCAGTATTAGAGAAACTTCTCCCTGCCTCCCACTGTCTTCTCCCAGCGCAAAGAGTTGCCAGTGACTTCCGTCTTGGGCTTCTTCACAGAGAACACATGAGGTCATTGCCCAGCTTCTGGGCAGCACAGAGGTGGCTGAGTCATCTGAATTCCTGGAGCCCCCACAGTTCAGCTCAGAGGCCATCAGGTCATGACCTGAGGCCACTCAATGGTCTGACTTTTGCATCAGGCTAGCTGGAGGATGTGCCGGCCTCAGCGAGGTAAAGGGAGGCCTTGAGGATGCGTTGTGGTGCTCTCAACCCCCCAAATGCTGGTGACTCACAGCAGGCAGGCAGCCACTGTGACTCGGGGCTGGTGCCGCCATAGCCCTTGAGACAAGAGGTGAGGGTCTCTGGGTATAATGTAGACAGGACACAGCTTGTGGCCTGACAAGCCGTGCGGGCTCCTCCATGCCAACCATTGTTCTCTTTCATCTCTGTGACCCTGGACAGCGTCTCCTCCGCTGGGCCTCTGTTTCCCTGCCTGTCCATAAAGTGGACGCTGAGCATGACCCATGATGAACTGTTTCCTGCAACTGTGATTTAAAAAAAGGGCACAGTTAGGATATATGAGGTCTTTGAGTGTGGCTAGATGGTCTTTGTGGAGGTCAAAGCCCTGGACTGGGAGCCGGGAGTCTGGGTTCAAATCCTCCCCTTAACACCTTGGTAAAATTATTTCTATTGAAGACCGACTTCTGGTGGGCTTAGTGGACCGTCACTGACCTGGCTTTTGCCCACACTCTTCCCTCTACTGAGATTGCTCCGGCCATCATCTCTGCCTCTTGATTCTTCAGATGCCACTTCATCAAAGGAGACTTTCATAACCTTCTGCTCAAAATTTATCTCTCATGGATATTAGAATGATGGCATGAATTTACATTTGGAAACAAAAAAAGGGCTAAAATATATTAAGTGAAAAAAAGTGGGAGAGAATCAAAATGCCTTTTTGTCCATATATGTGTGTCTATAACTGGAAATACATAGAAAAAAAAGACCTGATAGGATATATATATATATATGTATGTGTGTGTACATTTATGTGTGTATGTATATATGTATACATGTATGTATGTATGCATATAAACCATGACATTTTCTGAGTCATGAAAATTATGGTGATTTTTATTTTTATCTTAATATTTTTCCAGGTTTTCTAAACTGCATGCCATGAGCATGTTGCTTGTATAAGTAGAAAGGTAATAGGATTTCTTTTCAATTAAAAACTTCATCTCCTACACTTAGATGACCTTTGGCTATGACTCCTCTGTTGGCTTGATGGAAAGCCATTCTGGGAAGATGGCGTGACTGACCCACGATAGGGTCGCAGTAATATCAGTGATGGAATTGAAGAGTCTGCACTGTCACCCTATGGGCATGTCTCCAACCCCCTGCTCCTCCCCCCTCCCCCCCAGGAACCTGAGAGTTCCCTGAAGAGAGACAGCACTCTACAGTGGGTGCTGGTATGAGAAAGGGCATCAGAAAAGATGTTACAAGGCCCGAGCAGTGGTTCTGCTGTGGCTCTAAATGATTATACAACAATTTTATGTCAGTATCTTCCTCTTTCTAAGACTGTTTTCCTCACCTGAAAAATGAGTCAGACACTACAGCCTCTAAATCAGTGCTCACCAATAGAGCTTTCTGCAAAGATGGAAAAGTTCTGTCTATTCATGTTGTTCAATGTGGCTGTAGCTAGATCTTGAAAGGTGCTTCTGCTATTTAAAAACTGTAGAGGCCACCATATTGATCTAAATTCCCTCTTAGTTTAGATGTTTGATAACTCTTTTATTCACTGAAGTTTCACTTTCTCAGAAGAGTACCCCGTCTCCTACCTCCTCAGGAAAAGTAACTTCCCTCAACTCCTGCCATGTGACTCCAATGGAAGTGGCCATCTTTTTGCAGGCCCTACTCCTAGTCCCTGTTGATTGGCCCGGGTGGGCACCTGACCCAGGTTAGGTCAATCAGAGCTCTCCTCTGAGACTTTAACACTTTTCATGGCAAGATTCAGGCAACCTGAAATCAAACTTTTAAAAGTCAATCACCTGGTGGCCTGGTGGATAAGGCCACCTGATAAAGTCCACATATACCCTAAGGGTCCAGGATTGAGACCCAGGGCTGAGGAGAACAACCAAGATAAACAACTAAATAAAATGAATAAATGTTTCTTCCTCTTCTCTTTTCCTGCCTTACTGCCTAGTCACCTTCATTCCTGCCTACACATTTCCTTAAAAAAAAAGTCAGTGAACACTTCAACTCAGTGTTTTGCAACCACCCTTCTACCTGGCTCCAATTTCTTACCATCACATCAAAAGGCAGCTTGAGCATTTTCTTCCCATTCCCCCTCCCCAATTCTCCTGACAACTACCCATCTGCAGGCTGTCTCTATGGATTTACCTATTTTAGAAATTTCATGTAGGTAGACTCATAGATTGTCTGAATTTTTGTGTCTGGATTCTTTTGCTTTGCGTAACAATTTTGAGGTTCTTCCACATTGCAGCTTTCTTTTTTCATGGCCACATAATATTACATAGTATGCATTTAGTGTACCGCAATTTGTTTATTCATTCATTTGTTGAAGGACATTTGGGTTGTTTCTACCTTTTGTGAATAGTTTTGCTATGAATATCTGTGTACAAGTATTTGTTTGAGTCCCCCACCCCTTTCTGTCTTTATTTATTTTTACTTAGTGTTCACACTGGTTGTTTCCGCCAGGACCCGGGACTTGAACCCAGGGGTATGTGACTTGCTACTTTGGAGGCTAATGACCTAGCTGCTCCTCTACCAGGGTGCACCATTGAGTTCCTTCATTTCCTTTGGCTGTACAGCTAGGAGTAGAACTGCTAGGTCATATGGTAATTGTGTGATTAATTTCTTCTTTTCCACGGTGACTACGTCATTTTACATTCCCATCAGCAATGTATGAGTTCTCTGGGGTTTTTTAACTTGAACCAAGAAAGAATGGTTCTGAGTATCATCTTATTGAGCAGGGACTGCTTGTCTGGAAGAATAAAAAAGACATCCAAAGACTGGAATTGGTGAAAGATGGAATTCAGGCTGCCTCTTGAACTTTGTTTTCTCGTCTCCTTCCTACAAAAGTCAGAAAATTCCCCTTTCTTGTCCAAGCTACAAGTTGGGTTTCTGTCATTCCATGAGTCCTGAAAAATGTCCTCTTCTCTGTGTTGTGTTCAGAATCTTGACAGCATAAGATTGTATTTGAGGGTGCTCCAGACAGAAGCTTCCACACCGAGAGTCACTGAATCCCTATGTGGATCCTCCAACCTAAACACTCTGTAGGTACCTGTGCTCCCTGCCGGGCCTTTAGTCAAAGACCCAGACAGACCCTAAGGAAAACCTGGCCTCTGTCTGGCCATCTCTTTAGAGACTCAGTCAAGAATGCTGGTGGTAAGGATGGGCAGAAGGTGTCGTATAGGGGAGAAGAGGGCTGGGGTTCCCTGAGGACACAGTGAACAGGGAAAATGGAAGGGAGGCTAGAGGCTGGGCCAGGGGAAAGGAGGAGGGAAAAGGTGGAAAGAAAAACCCAACAGAGTCGCCAATGTTTAGATGACCTTTCACAGGATAATTGAGACAGGTTGTGCAGGGCCAAACATAAGGGTAACATTCCTTCAGGTTCTAAGAGGAAATAACTCTGATTTCATTTTCTGAGTGGAGAAAGGAGTAGAAAGTGGTGGAGAAGGGTGACTTGGGAGAGAGTTCAGGCTGCTCTGACCCCTTCGCTCTCTAGATCTCAAACCTGGGATCTGGGCCCAGGGCAGGAGGCATAGCCAGTTGTTTTCCTAGAGAGGGGAAGCAAGTTTGGGAGCCAGGAGGAGGGCCTTGGGGCTGTGGAGGGATAGGGAAGTCCAAGTTGTAGACAATGGGAGAGAGTTCTGGATGGCGAGAACAGTGTAGTATTTGGAGCGTAAGGGCAGGCCACAGGTGTCCTCCAAGGTGTCCTCTTGGTAGAAAAATGATTTTATTTTATCTCTCTAGAAAAAATGGAGGATAATTCACTCTTCCCTCTTGCATGGTTATAGCTGAATTTTCTTACTCATTTCTGAGGGTTGGAATGGATAAAGCATGAGACTCATAAGTGGTTATACAGTCCTTTCGCGTTATGCCCTGGGGATTAGTCCCTCACAGATACCCAATTGCCAGGATGCTCAGGTCCCTGATATAATGCAGCCTAGTATTTGCATATAACCTGCTCAGTCCTCCTGTACACTTCAAATTGTCTCTAGATTTATTCAATAATACCTAATACAATGCAAATAGTTGTTATGCTTCATTGTTGGGGAAATAATGACAAAAAGAACTGTTGTACATGTTCAGTAGAGACTCAAGCACGGGAGCTCTAAATACTGGTTACGGGTTTTCCACCTGTGATTGGTGGAATTGGCGGCTTCAGAACCTGCCGATACGATGGCCTCCTGGGCTCTCTTTGTAAACCTCTCCTGGTGGGTGGCCGGCAGACACTGGTCTTCTGAGGAATTCTGCTCTGTGTGTGTATTTGTGGGCCAGGGCCGCCATGCCGAAGTACCACACACGGGTGGCGTGAAGAACAGAAATGTAACCTGCCCTGTCTGAGGCTAGCGGTCTGAAATCAAGCCGTCAGCGGACTGGTTCCTCCTGGAGGTTGTGAGGGAGAATCTATTCCAGGCCCATCTCCTGTCATCTGGTCCTTTGCTGGTGACCTCTGACTCTCCTTGACTTGGACATGCATCACCCACCTTCTGCCTGCATTTTCAAGTGGGGTTTCCTGGAGTGTATGTCTATGCCCCAGCTTTCTGTTCACACTGCCTCGCTGACCCCATCTTTACTTGATTGCCTCTGCAAAGACCTTATTTCCAAATAAGGTTGCATTGTGAGGGGCTGGAAAGGGGGGTTTCCAGAGACCTTTTGCGGGGGATCCTATGTAGCTCATGAACAACGTAATACCAGGCAAAAAGGGGGAGAAGGCTATGAAGCATTTATAATAGTATGCATTGTATTTTTGAGACGCTTCCTAACAGGAAATAACTTCTGTTTTGTCTAAGCATCTCAAAGTACCAAATTCTCTGCTTACAATTTTATAGGTCTGATTAATTGGAAGAATCTCCCACAGCTTGGCTTCCGGGTCCCTCAGTTTCCAATTGTCTATCTTTTCCAACAACCTAGTCCTCTGGACATGGTCACATGGTCAGGCAAGCTGTGGCCTGCATGCGGTGCCGTGATGCCAGGTGAGTTGATTCAGAAGATAGGAAGAAGGTCCCACAGGACTTTTCTACACCAAGATAGCCAGCTTCAGTCTACATGGAACTGAAGAGTGTCACCAAATGCAAATAAAATGTGTCTCTAGTTAAACTTCCCCTGAGCCAGACCCTCCATACACCATGGCCATTCTTTTTGTTTTGTTTTGTTTTAAGCAAAGGTGCAGGCTGGAATGAAGGTGAGCCGAGGCAGGCAGAGAGGAGGAAGAAGCACTTTATTGTACTTAGCTGTTTACCTTGGTTGTTCTCTCTGGTTCCTGGTGGGGTTGAACCCTGGTCCTTGGATGTACATGAACTGAGCTGATGAAAGGCGACTGACCAAACCGCTCTTCCACCAGCTACTTCACCAGGGTGCACCACCATGGCCATTTTAAAGCCATCTGACATGAGGAAAATATGACAGTAAGGAGGTCATTGATCTCAGTTGAGGTGAAGTTAAGATGATCTGTGCAAATTTCATGGCAGCACATGATCCCATGAACACACTACTGGCCCACTGCCAGGGCTTAGAGAGGGGCTTGTGCCTGGGGGGTTCCCTAGTTTAATCTGTATTAGTTTCATGGTCAATCTGACTAAGGAGGGACACCTCTTCCATCTTAAAAAACCCACAAATATTCATCTGAGAACAGCACAATCAGTCATTTGCTGAAAGTCAGACCTTATGTTAGGTATGGGGTGGAGGGGGCAGGTACAAAGCAAGTGGGGTGCAAACTCAGCTAATAGGCATTGCAGCCTCCTGGAGGCCCAGCTCCAGAGGCACCAGGCTCTCCCAAGGGTGAGTCATCAGATGAAAGGCTGGAAAGTGGGGCCTTTGCTTTTAAGAAGTGTGGTGAGATCTGGGAGAAGCAGCCTCCAGGATAATTTTGATGCTGAAGAGCTTTTCACATTGAGTTTAGCCCAAAGTTTGAATTTTTTTCCGCCCACAGGGAAAGGACCTCCCACCCATTAAGCCAAGAGTGTGGGAGTCAGACCCTCCAAATCAGATCTTGGAGACACAGTACTTCCAGGAAACTGTGCCCTCCTGATGTTGGAACTGGGAGATTAGAGCCGCGGCCTCCATGTTCAACCTCTGGTCTCAGTCCAGAACCTTCCTTCTTTGATTTGGGCTGAGCAGAAAGGACTCTTGAATCCCTAAACCAGTCCTTCCTCCCAGTGACTGCATAATCCCAGCAGCGCCTGCCGGCTTAAGTCAGGGCTGTGGCACTTGGAATCAGAGGAAGGACGTTCATTGCAGCATCCTGCTCTCTGAGCCTCAGTGTCATGTGCTGAGTGGGATGACAAGGTCCTATCACTTCCAGAGGGCTCAGTCTCAGCCGGTGAGCAGAGGGCACATCAGTCCCCACTCGTTGAGAGGTTGGCGGCTGAACAAGTGGAGTAAAGAGATCCTTGACTGCTGTGAGGAGGAGACCGCACTTGAAACAGTTGGTACTTACCCAGTGGCAAATGGCAGATGCTGGGGCAAACTGTCCGGAAGGAAAGTTTGGTTCACATCCCTCAAACCCAGAGGAAGTTCAAGATTCACATGCTCATCTGACCTTATCATGAACCTGCCTGTCTTCACCTCTGCACTTGCTTTTCTCTTGAGCAGAGTTAGTTTGAGTCAGGTCCAGGCTGCAAGTTCATTAGAAAAGGCTGATTCCTGTTTTAAAAAATAGTCAAGCTGAACTCAGAGAATTGAGTCTCACTGGACAGACTCGGGTCACTGGCCCATCCCTACACTAATCGCTGTGGCCAGGGCATAGGATGTTCTGATGGACTCAGCTCCTGGAGTTGCCCCGCCAGTGGGGAGGAGGTAGCCCTTGAACCCCTACAAAAACAGGGGCCCCCACAGCCTTCGACCAGTCCCCTCCCTGAGTCCTAGTCTCCAGCTATGCCATGGGTGACAGTGATAACCCCAACAAAAGCCTTGCCCTTCCTCACATTCTGGAGCTTTCGTGTGGTCCAAGTAAGACCCTGAGTTGCAGTAATGCTAGCAAACATGTATGAAGGCATCACTGGGCCACTGGGCCTGTGCTACATAAAAATTTTACACATTTCTTTTTATATTTGCAGCAATGTACTGTACTGATGAGAAGCAGGTTGGGAACTGTTATAAGGCTTGTACACTGTCACACAGCTAGCCAGGGTGGAGCTGGGTTTAAAGCAGTGCCCTCAAGCATGAAGCTATATATAAACTGTAAATAATTTTACAAGCATAAGGGATTATTAGTAATGGTCTGTACTGTTAATAATAGTAATTTTTAAAAACCCTGAAAGGGAAATTCAAATAAATTCAAACAAATGTTTGTTTAGCACCTACTATGGGCTGATCACTCACCAGGGGCTCAGAAGGAGACACATAAATAACTGTGAAACAGGCAGACTGTGATCTAATAGAGCCATAAACATGCCCCAGGGGAGTGTGGGAGCAGGGGATTGACTCTGTGTGGGGAAGGGAGGAGAGAGGGGAGCTGGGAAGGTTTCTTAGAAGAGGTGGGATTTGAGCTGTACTGGAGCCATGAAAGGACTTTGACAAAGGGAGGAAAGAGAAAATCAACTTTATAAGGGGCCTGGAAAGATCTAAGACTCCGCGCAGAGTCCCTGGATAAGAATTAAGCAATTCTATGCAAAATAAGTTTCACAGCGGCAGGAGCTTCAGTGATTGACTAAGTGGAGCACAGCAGTTGCCATGGGAACCGAAGCAAGCCTCATCCCTGTCATTAGTGAGCATCCCTGCCTTCGAGCTGTCTAGCCAAGGCCAGGAGGTGGTGGGGCTGGGCTGCACTGTCCCTTAGAAGAAAAACCCAGCAAGACTGCTGCCCTGGGAGACCGACTCCTGTGTCACAGGGAGGCTGAGCTGACAGGTGACATCTGAGTCTGAGATGACAGACAGCCAAAGGGGTCTGACTTGAAGGGCTTGAGGACATCCTGAAGCTGCTGAAGGAGATTGTGGGGCCTCTAGGAGGGGAATTTGAGGACAGGGGAGAGACTTCAGAGCAGCTCTCAAAGTGGTTCCATTTCTTCTCAGAGCCCAAGGGGTGGAGTGGTGCGGGAGGTAGCGTAGCTGGGATGTCAGCATGAAGGGGCCTCTCGGAGGCTCCATGTCATGTCCATGTCATGTCCAGGACCCTGGGGACCAGCAGGGTCCACCAACTCATTGGGAGAACTAATCAATGCAGAACTACACAAATGCAGAGGGGAAACTGGCAATAAAGACCCATTGGTGCATGAATAGGCTAGGATGGCCGATGGCAGGGTATTTAATACAGCAGGCCTTATACTCAAGATCTAGAGTAAAATTCTCTCTCTGATCATGTCTGTGTGATTTTGGGCAAATGACTTACCCTGTCTTTGCTTCTGGTTTCTCCCCCTGTAAGACACAGAGGATGATAATTTGACCAATGTGAGGGGCTACATGAAAGTAAGCAAAATAATGGCTGTCAGGAGTCATGCATGGCACTTGCAAAACAGTACATGCTCAGGAAATGCCAACTACTATAGTATTACTATTATTTCCAAATTTCCTTTTTTTTCTCTTTAAAGGAGAGGTGCAGGTAGGAATGAAGGCAAGCAGGGAAGCAGGTAGAAGAGAGGAGGTAGAAGCACTTCATCTATTTTGATTCAGTTGTACATCTTGGCTGTTCTCCCCAGACTGCGATTCGAACCCTGGTCCTTGGGATATATGTGGCCTGTGCTTTTGCTAGAGACAGTTGCCTGTCTACTCCACAGAGACACACCTCAATGAGGTGTTGATTCAGATTTGGGTTCCCCCACCCTACGGGGAGGGGGGTTCTTCTTACAGTTGGTGCTGAAAATCAGTTTCTCCAGATGCAGCAGATCCTGGCGTGGCCACAGTGACAGCAGTAAGGGGCCCACTGAGCTGGTGGGTGTCCTGTGACTTTACAAACGAGGTAGTCAGCGTTCCGTTCCCCAGTGCTCGACAAAAGGCACTTGAACTTTTAACTGCAGGTAGCAGGTTACCATTGAAAACTCCAGAGAAGAGAAATAACTTGATCTGGAGAATGCAGATTTTGGATATACACTTGTAGAAATAGACTCTTAAGTATAATGACAATAGAATCTAAGTATAGAAACAATAATAAGAATAGCTATCGTTTTACGAAAGCTTCTGCGCTGTGCAAAGAGCTTCACATGGCTTGTCTGTTGTGATCCTCTCAGCACCTTATGAGATGGGAACTATTATTATTCCCATTTTACAAATAAGAAAACTGGGAACCGAGGCATGAACTCAGGTAGCTCAGTCACGCAACTGGCACTGGTAGAGCTGGGCTGGAACACAGGTGATCTGACTGCAGGGATCTCACATTTAAGGAGGACAATGTTTTGCCTTCCTTGAACCTGGATGGCGGTTGAAGCCCAAGTAGGGAGTGCTGGGTAGCAGCCTGCCACCCTCAATTTTAGGAGCTGCCCACTCTCTGATTCTCTTCACTTCTCTCTATCCGTGTGCACGTGCACACGTGTGTGTGCTTGTATGAGTGTGTGTGTATAAGAGAGAGAAGCTCCAACTGACCAGTGAGGTCAGAAGCCTCTGGACATCAAAGTGGACAGAGCCCGGATGGATGGGCTGGAGGCAGGCCTGGGTCCTGTTCGGCTAATTCCTCCCAAGGCTGGCGGAGGCCACGACGGGAACTTCTGAGAAGGTGGAGGACAAGCCCTTTCATATGGCCTCCCTTTGAGCTGGCCTTGAGGTGGGGCTGGGGTCGGGTGGTAGAGGGTGGGGAATGTGCAGAGAGGCGAGGCCGCAGTCAGGTTGGGCAAACAGATTGGGCAGCAGCTGTGAGCACAGAGCGCCCATTGTGTACCCAGAGCTCTGCTTTCAATAATCTACTCGGAAGAATGTTCCTTTGAGCGCTAGAGAAAGGAGCCATTGAAATGCCCAGGGCTGGGGCCCCGTGAAGGGTTAAAGGCAAGGGGCTGCGGTGCCCGGGTTCACTACCCTCTGCCCAGATGTCTGATATGGGGACCCTGACCACTGCGACAAGGGGCACTCCGCGAGACCACCAAGAGGGCCGGAAGCAAGGGCCAGAGGGCGTGTCTGTCTCCCCCGGAAACGTTGACAAGAGGCGGCCTGGCATTGAGAAGAAAAATGTTTTTCCTTCCCATACCATTTTGTCCAAGTAATATCCAGCAAGAACTGGGCTTCCAATGCCCCTGTGAGATGCCTGCCTACTGAGAAGGAGAGCTCATCTGTCAGGCATGTCGCTGCTTCTCACACGGACGTTTAACTGGGGCCTTGCCTTGCTACGCATCTCCCAACATGCAGCCAACCTGGCTTTCTTCAGCATCTCTGACCTTGCCATTAATCATTCATTAGTTATCATTAATGATGTACCAGTCGAGAGTGTGGGAGTGAAAGGAAACCACTGGTCAGTAGACTAGGTAACAAGGCAATCTGAGGAAACTTCTCTTGTGAGGCGTCTTTTACAAACAGCCAAGCTGCCCATTAGGATATAGCCTCATGGGCGGAACTCTGTCCCCCACCCTGCATGCATTTTTCCCAGGTGTCACTGGCCCTTTCAAGCTGCAGGGGCAGGGAGTACGCTGGCATCAGTGGGCTGCGAAGATTAAGCCTGCTCCTAAAGGTGTGCTCTTGGGTGGTTGGGCCTGACCTGGGCCTCATGGCGGCTCCCTCCCTGGTCCTTCTTAAAGAACCCACTGCAGACAGCCTCTGTGCCTTCATCTGCAGGGAGGATGTGCCTCGCCTGCAGCCAAGCTGTGACATGTCTTGGTAACCATTTTGGATGGAAATCTTGAAAAATAGATATCGTCCCCAGCTTTCGTAAAAAGAGGACCCCGGATGGTGATCCAGCATTCTTTTCTGTGTTGGGCTGAGATTTGGTGACGCCCGTGGGTCTGTTCAGGTGGGTAAAGCTCTTTGCTCCTGCACCAAATGACCCTAAACTCCTAGGCTTTTGGGATTTATCAGTCTGATTTTGATGTTTATTCTTTTGTTTCTCCTAATGTTTTCACAGTGAAACTGTATTACAAAGAAATCAGGCAATTGTCTCAGGCTGTCTTCTTATAGATTCCCCTCTGAGCTGCTTCCAATGTTCTTGGGATAGACTAAATGATTAGCTTGGTAAGAATTGTGTGGAAAGTAAGGGGGTCAATAAGCTTAGAGTAAGGAAGGCTTGAGGCACTCTCCTCTGAGTTCAACAATTGAACTTGATTACTCAGAAGCCTTACTTGTTTTCGTATAGGTCCTTGATTTGGTCCATTCTGGACAAATTGACCTCCAGAGAGAGGACAGCAGCATGCATAATCTGTGCATAAGCTCTTTGCCAAGGTCAATGTAGTCAGAAGAAAATAATATCTGTACTAAGGTAATTTTAGCTCAGAAATGGTCAGATGTACACACACACCTACATATGCATACCACACACACACACACACACACACAGAGCGATGGAGGACAAAGCCACACAGCAGACTCGCCCAGTCTTCCACTTTTATATTACCATGTCCTAAAAAGTTTTCTGGGGATAAATAACTAGAATAGTAACATGTTCAAGTTGGAAAGAACTCTCAATTTGTTTAGCTTGGTTCCCATTTTAATTTACGAATCTCTCCCGTTACCTCCCGGATGGTAAGTATTTTGTCTCCTTGCGCAGTTCCAGGAATGAGGACTCAGTGCTTTTTGAAGTCTGACTTCATCAAGGGAAATCTCTGACAATTAGGAAGTAACAAACCACACCCTTACCACATCAGATCTGCATTTCATGTGCAGATGTTAGGTTTCTTGTAGGATTTTAATGAGGCTGTCATTTGGGAATATGGGGTAATATGGTGTGTGCCTCTGTGAATAGGGGGACAGATTTGCCTGTATGGGGTAGTCAGTCCTTTTTCAATCATCTCAGAAACAGACAGGTCCTGAGACGGAAGCTGCAAACGCTAGTTGAGCTGGAGAGAGCACCTGGGTGTCTTTGAGCCTTTCTTCATGGGCCTGAACTTGAGCCATCTTGGAGTTTGAGAGTCTATTCGGGTGGGGTAAGGGGATGGCCATTGTCCCAGCGAAGAAGGCAGGTGGGCATTCTGTAGAAAACACAGAGAGAAGAGTGAGCCACATCTTGAAAGTGACATGACCTGATTCACATCATTCTTTGTGTTTATTTCCTCTGTCATCTCTGAGCCTCTGGAAATATCGAGTTTAAATGTCCCAGCCTGGCACTGCTGTGTGATGGAATTCAAGGAAAGTTTGGGGGTCCGTGTTTATTTCCTGGAAGGTTAGAGGGGAGCGGTGTCCCATGTGCCCACTGTGGTTTCGGTGATTACTGAAGGATGCTTAAAAGAAATGTGACTATTGGGGAACAAAAGTTGAGTGTGCGAGGCTCCTCTCTGCATGGTAATTCGCTTATCAATGCTATCTTTTATTAAACAAGCAACCTGATTTCCTACAAAAATAACCCCTTAAATTGGCCATAAATTTGTCTTCCAGTCACTTTCACAGAACTTAGTCTTTTCTCTCAGAACTCAGAAAACAACCATTCACAGTCATGGAGGACTTACTATGTGCTAAGTGCTTAACTGAGCACTGTACTGCATCCCATTTATATTATTATCCCATTTTACAGGTGAAGGCATTAAGGCTGATGGAGGTAAAATTATTTGCCCAAGGTCCAATCCCAAATAAGCGGCCAAATTTGATCTTCTAGCTGTCTGATGTCAGAGCCTAGAGTCTTGAACTCTCAGAAATTCTCCTTGTCTTGTCTTTGACAGCCTCATGGAAGTCTTCATCCTGGAAACCTGACTCTGGGGACCTTTCCCCATCTGGGCTGTTCCTCCACCCCACCATCCTTGCCACCTCTCCTTGAGCACTGAGCAGAAAGGAGGTGGGTCCTCCCAGTCGCGCCCTCCCCACCCCTCCAAGGATTGCTCCAAGGCAAAAAGTGAAAACTCTAAGTCTATCTGACCTCCTGTGACTTGTCCCACTTTGACCCCAGGGCAGTCTCAGGATGAAGCCTCCGGAAGCACAAGCACTATTTTAGCAACATTGCCCCTGGGAGGTTGTATTTTTCCTTTCTGTCCTCAACATTTCTTCTGCCAGAACAACAGGCTCAGTTTTTCCTTCTGATACATCTGGTCATCCTAAATATGAGGCTTTGAGCAAACAGGAGTGGCCACCCCACGCAGCCCTCATTCGCAATGCAGATACACTTGGGCTGCTATTTCAGAGCTCTGGTTTGCTTCCCCACACACAGTGGTTTTAAGGCAGAGGAAAGGGAGCAGGACAGAACACCAGCAGGGGAAAGATGCATAGAGCAAACAAAATCACACCTGGGCAGTCTTTGTTTCCCAAAATTACCCACTTCCCGGACCCTCTGAGAAATTCTGTGCAAAAGCAGGTCCTTGGTCCCATAAACTGGAGAAACGCAGCTTTAGTAATAATTTGGAAAACAAGGATGCAGAGCAGGAGTTATAAACGGGTGTCCAGTGACCTAAAATATTCCTCAGATTTGATTTGGCCTGCTTGATGCTTACATTTGGCTTTGAATTAGTTACTGGCATTTGACAATTGAAATGTTTCTCATAATAATCTGGATTTTTTTTTTTTTTTTAATTTTTAAAGGAAAGGTGCAGGCTGGAATGAAGGCCAGTAGGCAGGTAGGAAGAGAGAAGGAGACGATGAAGCATCTATTTTATTTTATTTAGTTGTTTACATTGGCTATTCCCTGTGGACCTGGGACTCCTGGTCCCTTGGATGTACTGGACTATGCTCCTTCGGAGGTAGCTGACCAAACTACTGCTCCATCAGGGCAATTCAGAAACACTGTTCTACATTCTTGCATGACAATTGTCAGCTGGACACAAGGTTGGGGCCTTTCCTCCTTCCTTTGGCAGCACATCTATCCCCCAACTCTCCTTATTTCGGATACCTGACTAGGAGTGCCCCACGCCTGCCTTCCTGGTTGGGATTTCCTTGGGTGGGTATTGGCGTGGGTGACTCTCAAGGTCATTCATGGATTCATTCATGCAAAAGACGATTTGGCTTCTGGACCCTGTAATATAAGATGCATGCAGCAGCTCTTTGGAGTCCAGGGCTCCATAACATTCTAGGATTCTAGTTGTGAATTGCAGAATGAGAGGAAGGGCGGGAGCGGAAACCGGCAAGGTCAGGACCTAGTTTCCTGACCTCCAGCACCTGGTGCTAGCCAAAGTCGTCCTATTCTCCACCGCAGTCTCTATGGCCCACAGCGGGGACCCGCCACTCAAACTGAGTCTAGGGAAAGAAGCGGCTAATTTGTTCTGTGACATTGAGTTCCCCGCCCATCTCTTGGCCTTGGTTACTCTAATTGTAGGGTGACTCGGTTGGAACCGAAAATTCAGGGCGTCCCTATTAGGAGGGCACTCTGAGATGCTAAATGTCCACCGTCGAGGAATATCTGACCCCGCCACTCCGGAGCTATTCTATCCAATTCCAAGCCGCCCCCTCCCTCCTTTCCAGGACCCGGCAGGAGCCAGAGGGCCAAGCCGGTTGGGGCTTCCCGCCCGGGGGCGGAGTCGCCACTGGGCGTCCCGCCCCTCCACCTGGGGCTCGGCCCCGGCAGATGTTAGAACTTTTTCGCATTCTCTCCCGCGGTGTCTTCCCCTACCCGACCCGCCCTACCCTAGCCTCCCTCCCCTTTCCGCTGGGGTCCTGCCCACCTCCCAGCGGGGAGTCTGACTGTTCCCGGGACTCCGGGCGGGGCGGGAGGCCGGGCCCGGGCCGGAGGGTCGAGGGGAGGAGAAAGGGAAAGCAGAAGCGAGAGAAATTAGGAGGCGGGAGAAATCCAGGGCTAAGGAAGAGGAGAGTCAGAGGATGGTGCAGAGCACTTTTTGGAAGCCACCACGCCGCGGCTCAGGCTGGCCTGGCTGAGCTGGGCGACAGGGAACGACGGCGGACGATCAGGCGGCGGGAAACTGCTCAGCACCGACCTGACCTCTCCAAAGCGCCCCACTGCGGCCGCACTGGTCTGGCGTCGCCGTCCGGCCACCAGCTTGGTCGCCCCCTGGGGCCCTGAGCGCTTTCGTAGCGTCCCGGCCGACCCGCCGGCTTGCGTGCGGGCCGTGCGCCCTGGGCGCGCGAGCCGGTGAGACTCGGGGAGCCCTGCGCGCCGGGACGCGCCAGTCTGCTGGGCGATGCACGCCCTCACCGGCTTCTCGCTGGTCAGCCTGCTCAGCTTTGGCTACCTGTCCTGGGATTGGACCAAACCCGGCCTGGTGGCCGACGAGCCCGGAGAGGCGGGAGCGCAGCCATCGGCTGCTCCACCGCAGCCTCCCCACATCGTCTTCATCCTAACCGACGACCAGGGCTTCCACGACGTCGGCTACCATGGCTCCGACATCGAGACCCCTACGCTGGATCGGCTGGCAGCCGAGGGTGTTAAGTTGGAAAACTATTATATCCAGCCCATCTGCACGCCTTCTCGGAGTCAACTTCTTACCGGCAGGTAGGGATGGCCCAGGCTGCTGCGGCTGGCCATCTAAGCCCCAAATAAACACAGCTGGTTGATTTCCCTGCCACTTACAATACTTGCACTGGGTCCTGGGAAACCAGGGCTCAGGGCCAACTTTGTCTCAGACTGACTGTGTGATGGGTAGTGAATCCTTTGACCTCTCTGAGCTTCAGTTTCCCTACTCGTACACAGAATGTGTTGGATCATTCAAGTCTTCTCCCTCTGATGGTCTAGGACACTCGCATCTACGCCAGGTGAAAGAGGTCACCCCTTTGGTTAGGGGAACATGGCAGTCTCTAACCCAGGCAGCTGCCATTTGCAGACCTTGAGACCTTGAGCAAGTCATCAGCTTCTCTCCCCCAGTTTTCTTGTCCATAGAATGGAACGGAGAACAGTTTTTAATCTTGAAAAGCAGCTGTGAGGATGCACAAGTTGCATGTAACCTGCTTCATTGTCAATAAACAGCAGCCTCTTCCTCACTGGATGGATCAATGTCCCCAAACTGTTTGGGAGAATTGCATTGGGACTGCACCAAGGAATTGATGAGTGGAGGGCAAAGGCGCACAGGATCTGTGCCCTGTGTCCTTTTAGGTTAGTAACTTTATCTTTCTTAGCGTCTGTTTTTTCATTTGGGACATCTTCCCCAGTTGGCTGAGAGCCCCCAAGAGACGCGCTACTTTTCCCACAAGGAGTGCTCCATAGGCGAGGAGGCAGGATTACAGGCTTTAGAAAGCAGAGAAACAGGAGGTGGGGTGGAGAAGACAAACTCTGGCCTCTTAGGAGACAATCCTTTGACAAGGCTGAAGCTAATCCTCCTTGGATAGAGTCCAAGGAATGCTTTTTATCCAAGTTCCACCTAAAAGCCACTAGTGTGCTCTTGGGAGCCAGAGCCTTAAACTCTGTTTCCTGGTTGGGAGAAACTGAGGTGTGGAGTCTGGGACAGTCCAACTCAGTGCCTGTACCCACCTTCAGGATCTGTAGGACAGAGGCCAAAAGGCCGGGTGCTCGGCAGAGGTCTTGAGATGAAACCCAGCATTTAGGTTCAGGAACAGAGAGAGAGAAAGGAGAAGAGGAAGCAGGGCTGGGGTGTGTTTGCAGAGCTGAGGCAGTGGTGGTGAAGACCAGATGTTGAATAACTTCCAGAGAGGGAGGAAGAATCTGCATTCCCAGGAATTGTGCGCAAATTAACATTTCTCTCCGAAAGGTGACTTTTGATTTAAGCTGGGGAATGAGTTGCCAGCAGGGCAGCGATCCAGCCCCTGATCTGCGAAGTTAGCTGAGCTTGGCTGGGCAGCGTCTGCCCTCTGCCCCCTGCAGCCGGCTCCATCTGATTGCTGCTTGACTCCACTCATTAGTGTTTGTTAATGCTGCCAGTAGTGTTTGGGAAGTCTGAGAGAGACAAAGTTTCTTGCGTTACTCATTTCAGACTGGCTTCTGTGACTCTTAGCTGGCCCACCCACTTTACAAGCCAGTACTCCACAGAGCCCAGCCTTACTGAGACTGCTGAGACTCAGGGCCGGAGGCTCTTCTTGTATCAAGTCCAGTCATTCATTAGCTCGACTAAGATCTGGAGAGACCAATCTCTGGAAGATTTTGGGCACAGGTTTCATAGACCTGGGTTCATAGATCAGCTCCATCCCTTATTTTAAAGCTCAGGCCCCAAACTCACTTTCATTGAAGCTTTAATCTCTTTATGCTCTTGTGGGAGCCAGTGGGGGTAGGTGGGTGCAGGTATGGGGCTGGATGCTGTCTCAGGGCTCCGTGAGACCAGGAGTCCCCTCCCTGCCAAACTATAGATTTCCCCACCCTAAGTCATGCAGCGTTGTGGCCTGGATAGGGGATCCGAGTGTCACCTTGTGCCAAGAACCCGAGAATAAGCACATGGCAGTGTCTGCTTCCGTTGTGTCTGCCTTTTGTTTTTATATCCATGTCAATATATTTATAATTTTATTTCGAAAAAGAAAAAAGAAAGATCAGCTCCACTGCTTGCCCATTATCTGAATTTGGACCAGTGGCTGCACTTTTGGGAGCCTCAGTTTCATCATCTGTAGAATGGGCTGAGATTGGTGGCGAATAATTGAGATCATGGAACCTAAAACCTTGGGTGAGGGGGTACCATTGTGTTAAAAATGGCGGTTGTAGCTCAGGGTAGCTTATAAAATAACAGCTGTAAGATGAGGAAACAAACAGAAACCTGGGTTAAAGTGCCAGTGTTAAGGTATCCAATTTTCAGGTCTTGGCTTAAGTTGGAGACCTGGGGGTGAGAAAAAGGCAAGGGATTCTAATACACTTGTGAAGTTCCAGGCTTCTTATTTACTCTGGGACTTTGAAGACATGAATAAAAGCAAGACACCCTGAGCCAATCACATGGGGGCCTTGGCTACAGAGAGGTGAATGACTCAGTAGGGAATGCAGGATTCTGCTATCCTGTTTGTTCCTGCCTCAGGGCATAACCTGGGTGAGTGGCCTAGATCCAAGGCTCACATGAACTTATGGGCAGGCACGTGACAACAGGTACCCCAAAACTGGGGGACTGAAAGGTGTTTAGATCTCCCACCCAAGCAACTCACTGTTACACATAAGCAAGCTGAGACTTTCAGCATGAGAAAAGAAGTAGCCTGGTTTGCCAGGAAAGAGTCTGTGCTTGGACTCTGCTTGGATTAATGTTCCTGGTCTGACTCAGCCCCTGACCGCTGAATGACCTTGGGCAAGGCCCTTCCCCACCTCTGGACATCATTTCTTCTTAAGATGAGATGAATAAACTAGAAGATGACTTGGGTCCCTTCAGGCGCTAAAATCCTCTGTCATTCATTCATTTATTCCTTCATTTCATAAATAATTGAGTATCTTTTAAACTTCACTGGGTTTTGGGAGCGTAAGGTTGAGTAAGGGAAGATTCCATTATACCTCACTGGACCCAGAACATGTACACCTGAGTATACTCCCAGGGTCAAGTAGGATAAGGATGGTGGGTACTAAATGCTGAGGGAACCCAGAAGTCAAAACGCATACTTTGAGAGTGTTGTCAGAGATTTGACAGCAGGGCTAACATTTGGGCTGGGCTTTGAAGAGTGTGTAGGAGTTTGCCTGGGAGAGCAGGACTTGCTCGAGTTCCTGTGGTAAGATGGTGACTTAAAACTTAGGGACTCTGAAGTCTGGAACCAAACTGCTGGGATACAGACCCCATGTCCAGTTACTAACTGTGTGAATCACTGGGTAAGTGATTTGATGTACTGAGCCTCAGTTTCCTTAATTGAAAATGGGAATCATAATTCTCAGTACCCACTAGGTTGTGGTGAGGACTTATTGAGATAAGGCATCTAAGGAGACCAGCACTGGACACACAGCGAATGTTAGCTGTTATCATGGGTATTGTGATTAACCGGGGCTCGACTCTCAATCTTCAACTTTTTAGCTTTGTGCCTTAGTGAGTGGCTTCACCATTGGGTTTCAGTTTTCTCACCTGTAAACTGACAATAGTAGCCGCCTCAATTGGTTTTGAGGGTTCAGAGAGATCACGGGTTTGACATGCTTAGCCCGTTAGATAATACCTGTGTTACCGGCGCTATGTGTGCCAGCTGGGCTGGAGCAGAGCCGACCACAAGCGAGTTTTGGGGGTCGGGTGTCCAGAGAGCTGGTTTTTAGCTCACCTGTGCCTCTGATGTCCTTCCCTCCTCCCGCCAGGTACCAGATCCACACAGGACTGCAGCACTCCATCATTCGCCCGCGGCAGCCCAACTGCCTGCCGCTGGACCAGGTGACGCTGCCCCAGAAGCTGCGGGAGGCAGGCTATTCGACCCACATGGTGGGCAAGTGGCACCTGGGTTTCTACCGAAAGGGCTGTCTGCCCACCCGTCGGGGCTTCGACACCTTCCTCGGCTCACTGACTGGCAATGTGGACTACTACACCTATGACAACTGCGATGGCCCCGGGGTGTGCGGCTTCGACCTGCATGAGGGAGAGAATGTGGCCTGGGGACTCAGTGGCCAGTACTCCACCATGCTCTACGCCCAGCGCGTCAGCCACATCCTGGCCAGCCACAGCCCTCGGCAGCCCCTCTTCCTCTACGTGGCCTTTCAGGCCGTGCACACGCCCCTGCAGTCGCCTCGCCAGTACCTGTACCGCTACCGCGCCATGAACAATGTGGCCCGGCGCAAGTACGCAGCCATGGTCACCTGCATGGATGAGGCCGTACACAACATCACCTGGGCCCTCAAGCGCTATGGCTTCTACAACAACAGCGTCATCATCTTCTCCAGTGACAACGGCGGCCAGACCTTCTCGGGGGGCAGCAACTGGCCCCTGCGAGGACGCAAAGGCACTTACTGGGAAGGAGGGGTTCGGGGCCTGGGCTTCGTTCACAGCCCCCTGCTTAAGCGAAAGCGACGGACAAGCCGGGCGCTGGTTCACATCACCGACTGGTACCCCACCCTGGTGGGTCTGGCAGGTGGCAGTACCTCGGCAGCGGACGGGCTGGATGGCTACGACGTTTGGCCGGCCATCAGCGAGGGCCGGGCCTCACCACGCACGGAGATCCTGCACAACATCGACCCGCTCTACAACCACGCGCGGCACGGCTCCCTGGAGGGTGGCTTCGGCATCTGGAATACCGCCGTGCAGGCCGCCATCCGCGTGGGCGAGTGGAAGCTGCTGACTGGGGATCCCGGCTACGGGGACTGGATCCCGCCGCAGATGCTGGCCGCCTTCCCCGGCAGCTGGTGGAACCTGGAGCGCATGGCCAGTGCCCGCCAGGCGGTGTGGCTTTTCAACATCAGCGCCGACCCCTATGAGCGGGAGGATCTGGCTGACCAGCGGCCCGATGTGGTCCGATTCCTTCTAGCCCGCTTGGCGGACTATAACCGCACAGCCATCCCTGTGCGCTACCCGGCCGAGAATCCCCGGGCCCATCCCGACTTTAATGGGGGTGCTTGGGGGCCCTGGGCCAGTGATGAGGAAGAAGAGGAAGAGGAAGAGGGGGAGAGCAGGGCCCGCAGCTTCTCCCGTGGACGCCGCAAGAAGAAATGCAAGATTTGCAAGCTGCGATCTTTTTTCCGTAAACTCAACACCCGGCTGATGTCCCACCGAATCTGATAGGGTGGGGAAGTGAGGATCTCTGTCCTCCTAGATGTCTTCCCCACTCATGCTTGAAGAGCCTCAGGTCAAGTCTGCATCTGTAGGGAAATGGACTGCATAGGGCCCCTCCAGTGAAGGGTGGGGAGCTTGGCTGGGGAGGTGGGGTCAAGGAAGGAGAAGAGAAGTTAGACTGGAATGCCTGCATCCCAGTCCTGCCTCTCCAGACTTTCTCTGTGACCTCAGGGGACCTGCACAAACTTTCTGGTCCTCAGTTTCCTCCTCTTCAGAATGAACTCTAGTGACTGTGGCTCTGTGGTTTGAACCTGGTGCCTGGGACCGTAGTGGAGATCCCAGCAGACCTCATCATCTCCTAGCTCATTTAAGACTGCCCTTAAACTCTCGACTTCTGGTGTGGTTTAGGTCGGGGCCTCACAAGGGCAGCCTCAGGCTGGGACCCCAGCATGGCCCGATGATCCGGCAGCTCTCTGTAGCTGGACGCTGCAGGGATCAGGGGTGACCTTCCTGGCCCTCACACACGCCAGTCGTGGGGCCAAGACCGGTCGTGCTGTGGTAGAGTGCGTTCCTTCCTGCCCCAGCATGCAGAGGGACTGGCCCTGCCTGCGAACCAACACTCACTGTTTGTGAGGTCTCCTTAGACCTGCAGCCCAGTCCTTCCCCTCTGGGCCTCGATTTCCCCACCTGCAAATGAGAATGCTGACCCTAGCTCTGCCTGCCTCACAGGGCTTTGGAGGACAGGCCAGGATAATGACTGTGGAGGAGCCCGTAAACTTGATTAAAGCACAAACCCAGAAGAAAGGACTGTGGTGCTGTCTGTGAGCACGTGCGGTGTGTGCATGTGCGTCCTGGGGACAGTGTGAGCTCGCCATTGACAAAGTGAATGGGAGAGGAGCTGAGCAGCCTGGACAGGAGGCAGAACATGAGAGTGCTGGTCCAGTCCTGCCATAGATCCACTGTGTGACCTCAGGCAAATCGGGACCCTCTCTGGGCCTCAGTGTGCCCCTGTGTGCAACTGATGATCTAAGAGTCCATCTCTCTTGGCCTTTCTGGGTGCCCTTGTGTGTGTGTGTGTGTGTGTGTGTGTGTGTGTGTGAGTTGGGAAGCACAGTCTGAGTGTCAGGAAGGAGGGGTGTGGGGCTTTCAAAGCCCGATTGCCGCATAGCGTGCCTCCATCCGCACACTGCGTTCTGCTTGCCTCCCTTCAGGTTCCAGTCGGCGCGGCGTGTGTAGGCGAAAGCCCTGCTGTGAATTTTGAAAATAGTTATTTTTGTCACTGGCAAAGGAGGCCTGTTAGGACTCGTCAGCTTGTGGATGAGCGGGATGGGTGGGGTGGGGTGGGGTGGGTGCGGTGCTGTGGAGGGGGTTCGAGTGTCGGCTACAGAGCTGCGTCCTCACTAGAGAGATGACCAAGTCCAAGAGGAGGGTCTGGCCTGAGGCGGCAAGGCCGGGGTGACTGTCTGGGTTCCTGGCCCTTCCTTCCAGGTCTGCTCTTTGCTGCTCGTGGCCACCTCAACCGGAACTTTCTCTGCTTCCAGGATGTTGATGCTCGGGCAGGGTCGGGATGGGCTGAGGCCTGTGGATGCAGCTGCCTGCTCAGGAGAGACACTGAAGGAGTACCCATTGGGATGTTCCAGACCCAGCACACCTCAGGCATGGGTTGTCCAGTCTTCCTGCTACCCAGGGTTCTCTAGCTCTGCCAGGGGCTTGCCAGCTGTGTGGGCCGGGCCTTTCAGTAGTGGAATGGAGTCAGGTCCCCACAGCCACAGGCTCGCCTGCGTTGGGCGGAGGCCTCACCCATGCCTGCTCCGCCCACCTGGCCCCAGATGATCCCCTTTCCAGCTCCAACTCTGCTTCTCTTCCTGGGCCCAGGCCCTTAGGGGCCACAAAAGCAGGACCATAAAAGTCCCTTTCTGCTCTTCTCTAGGCACCAAGTCGCTACTAGCCTTTGTGGTCAACCTGGCCCCAAACCTAGAGAGTCCAGCTGGGACTGGGGCCTGGTGCCTTGAGAAGGGGGTCCGGTCTAGTCTGAAACTCAGGCTAGAGCTCTCCTGGATCCAGTCCTTGCTACCCAGAACCCAGCGAATAGGCCTGTGGTCTCACCCAGGCTTCAGCCTGTAACTCATCCACAGTACAGCGGTCTTCCAGCCTGCCTCGTCAGGGCGCTGCAGTTGTCTTGACCTGACGGAGAGTCTCAGGATGAGCAAAGACCAGGACTCAGTCCATTGTGGCTTCTGCTCTCCTCTCAATCAGTGTGACTCCAGCCACCCCCTCTGGCCTCCTGTGGCCCCTGTGCTGTTCCCCCTCTTAGGACACCTGTGTCTGAACTCGGAGCCAAGCCCCTGACTGGCACTGCCATGCAGGTGCTTATATCATGTGTGATGGGGAGGACTGAGAAGAGGGGCAGAGCACATCCAGGTTGGGTGTGGAGCCCAGGAAGTCTGTTACCTGCTTGGCTGAACCCAACAGTAGCAGATCTGCCAGCACACAGGTTGGCGTTGGGGCAGCCCTGTCTGAGCTGGGTGTCTTCCTACAGAATCCTGGGCTCTGATGACCAGTCCCCCAGGAGTCAGGGGAGAGCCCAGGTCTGGCTGGCAAGTGGGTTCTGAGCCTCTCTCAGCCCTGGCGCTGTGTCTTCCTCTCACTTGGACCTCTCCCTCTGGGACCTTGGCAAGTAGCCCTGCAGCTAGAAAGAGGGGGAACAGCAGGGCGTGGGAAGGAGTTCTGTGCTGGTGGCCTGGCTACCAATGGCTACTTTGACTCTGCCTCTAGCCGGTGACTGCGAGAAGGCAGCTCCCCGTCTCTGGGCTTCAGTTCCCCATCTGTCAGGGGGACCAGCTCCCTCAGGGCCCTTCCAGCCCTAGTGGAGGCCAAGGAACACGGGCGGGGGTGTGCAGTCACACAGAGCTGGGTTGGAGCCCTGAATGCACTTGTGAAGTCACGCACATGTCTGCAAAGTGGGCTTGATTGGACTACGCCGTGGATGTTTCTTGTGAGGTATAAATAGTGTGGTGTGTAAAGTGCTAGCACAGGGCCTGGCTCTGAAGTGAAAAGAACTATTTTTCATGTCCTTGGAGTCAGTGAAGGAACATTTTGTCACCGTCTTTCCCAGGAGGAAGGAGAGGCCCCGGTGGCAAAGGGGAGCTGTCTTAGGCCCTCACAGCCAATAGCGGGACCTGGGCTGGGCTCTTTCAACTGCAGCCCTGGGCCCAGCAATGTTGTCCTGTCTTCTGTCCCTTGACTCCCTGCTTCTCTGTCCCTGCAAGGAGCACATCTACTGTGGGACACCTCTGAGGACAGTCTGTTTCCGGGCCCATGACGTCCCCTCTGAGCACAGGCCTGGCTATACTGCAGTTCATCGAATCACCCTTCACCTAGCCCCTCTGTGAGACTCTTTCCCCCTTGGCCCACTTTCCACTGATTCTGCCCTTAGTGGAACAGGCCCTGTGGGGACCCTTCAGATGTCACGTTTTCTGTGGTGTCTTCCCAGGCCCTGCAGGACCTGGTATGTGCACATGAGCATGGGTGTGGGTTGCAGAAGGTGGGATTTGAGTCAGTTGTCAAGAGTGCCACTGGGCTCTGATTACTGTGCCCCGCCCCCCACAAACCTGCCTGCCATGGCTCAGGAACTCATCCCTGGTCCCCATTAGTCCCTCTTCATTTGCACGGGGTACATACTGTGTTCACATTCAAGCCCCTACCCTGGCATGTGGGAGCTGTGCTTATTGACCTCCAGGGCTCCCGCCCATGACCACCTGCTTGGGACGCAAAGGCCTGCTCTTGAATACCACACACGTGTTGCAGATGGCGGCACACGTGATGGCTCGCATGCCTGCCATGGCCCTGGGAGTCTGGCAGGAACAGTCCCCCTGATGCAATCATCGGCTCATTCTCTCAGCGCCGCAGAGGCAGGGCTGGCTCCTCGCTGCCCGCCACCACCGGGCACAGCTGCCAGCCTCTAGGGCACAGGGAAGGCAGTGAATTAGCGGTTATGCAGCATTGGCAGGGGAACAGTTATGCTCTCAAGGGGGGTGTCAATCCAACGCTGTGCTCGTGTCCCTGCCCGAGGCTCTCGAAGGTTCGGAGGTGTGTATGTGTGTTGCCAAGGCGACATCTTCCTCTTCTCCCTCTGCTTCCTCCCTTCTTCCTCTCCAGCCATCTCTCCATTAGGAGTCTGCAGTCTGGGTCCTGTCCCACTCCCAGCACAGAGTACAGGGTCCGGAGCAAGTAGGGAGAGAAGAGTGACAGAGACTGAGAGGCGCAAAGGAAGAGAGATAGGAAAGGAGCTGAAAAGGGAAGAGGGAGGACTGAGAAGGAAGGCTGCAGCGAGAGAAGGAAGAAAATGGGAAAAGGAGAGAGAAGAAAGGAGAAGTAAAAGAGAGAAGTAGGGGGCAAGGGACAGACAGCGAGAATTAGGTGAAGTGGGCCTGGGTTGATTTTGCTCCCTGAAATCTTCGTAGGTTACCTCCAAGGTCCCCATCCGAGGCAGGGAGAGAATTGACCATCTATGCCGCCCCTGTCTCTTCACATCCTTCTCTGAGTCACAATGGCTCTTCTGATGACCTGATACTGGGAACTTTCCCCCCATACTCTGCTCTCTGCTGAACAGGATCCATTTCACCAGGGGGTGGGGGGTGGGGGCAGGGTAGTCAGACCAGCTCCAAGTCAAGCAAGTCTTATCCCCTCCTTTGTTTAGAATACTACACTCCCTTTACTACATCCTCAGCTTGTGTTAATTAAAACCACGTTGGCAACTGATGAGTTAAAGGGATTTTTTTTTTTTTTAAAAAAGGAAAGGTGCAGGTAGACATGAAGGCAAACAGAAGCAGGCAGGCAGGAAGGGAGAGGAAGAAGAAACATGTATTTCTTCTATTTAGTTGTTCATGTTGGTTGTTTCTCTCCGACCCCAGGACGTTGAAACTGGGTCCTCAGGATGTACGTGAACTGTGCTGATGGATGGTGGCTGCCCAAACCGCTATTCCACCAGGATGCACCAAGCTAAAGGCTTTGTAACCTACTGTCCCTATAGCCTCAGTCTTTGTTCTGCAGGAATTGCTTTCACCCAGACCTGGGCAAGGTGAAGTTCCCACCAGGAGGTCAAGTCCAGTGGGGCCTCCCACTCCAGAGTTCTGGGAAGATGGTGATGAGTGCTTCCATGACTCAGAGAGCTGCTGAAGGAGGAAGGACTTTTGAGGCCTCACTAGTGATACTTTCCCATCTATTAAGTGTTTCACTGTGCCCATCTCATGTAATCATAGAACAGCCTTAGAGGTAGGGAATAGTATGACCTGTTTGGCAGATGAAGAAACTGAGGTCTGGAGAAGTTAAGGCACTCATCCAAAATCGCGCAGCCTCTAAGTCACGAAGTGACTCTAATCACAGGACACAGACTGCCTCTCCTCTTCCCTGGACAGTGACAGGGTGGCTGGTCACTAAGGACTGCTGCAGCGTACTAATGTGTGGAAGCCCTCCTCTCCTGGGGCAGGAGGAGGTGGTGCAGCCCTCCCCCAGCTACCCTCCTGGCCTCTGGCCTCTGGTTGCTGCTGCCCTGCCCACTGCCCACCAGCTGTGCGGCCCCCAGCACAGGCCTCATCTTTGCTTCTGAATTGCAACGTTGGCGGCAGAAGCGGGAAGCATATTGTGTGCAGAAACAAAACTCAGTGGTTTTTCCTTTTTCTGAAGGTGGTAATGGTGCAATTAGTGGCTAAGCCATTACCCCCTCCTCCTTTGTTCACTTCCCCTCCTTCCCCTCTGCCTCTCTCTCCTGTCTTTCCCGGGAGGGGAGTGGCTGCAGCGGAGAGCCTCGTCATCCTCTCCCAACTGACTCCAGGAGGAGGGCAGAATTGGGGGGCTCTCAGAGGGTAGTGAGTCGGGTCCTGCTGGGGTCGGGGATCACCCTCAGCTGTCTCGACAATGTGTCCAGTGAGTGTGGTGACCAGCAAGGCAATTTGGAGGTTGGAAGGGGTGAGCTGGGGCTTTGCATCCGACACCCTCTTATGCAATCTTTGCTCATTGTGGGCAAGGAGACCTCAGCCTGGTGGGCTATGAGAGGAACCTGAGTGGAGGGCATGAGTGTCAGGGGTCAGACATTCTCAGGTCAAGTGGAGTGATGGGGTAGAAGGGTCATGACTCCATCTTCACAACTTCCTCTGCGCTAGCAGCTTGCCCCCAGCTGTTTTGTAGAAAATGAGGAAAATGAGCTGGAGTTTCAGAGGAGGACAGTGACTTCCCCAGGGCCACACAGCGGATATGTGTCACAGCTGGAATTGAACTCAGTTGTTTGAACTTCAGTCCTTTTCCTTCTTAACCTTGAGGGTGAAGGGAGAACCTTGAATTCATAGATATGGCTGCTGCCCATAAAGTCCGGGAATGAGGATTCCGGGGCAGCTTCTCGGTCACTTCCCTCCACGCCAGTCCGTGCTCCCTCCCCACTGCCACCTCTTCCTCTGACCAGAAGCACAAGCAGAAACTGGGACAGGAGCCTCAGGAGACCAGATCTCCAGGGTCCCTCTGGGGGTGGGGAGTTGGGGGTAGGGTTCAGAAGAGGCCTCAGGAGGGGGCCAATGGTCACCGCTGTGAAAGGTGCAGGTGCGCAGGCAGCCAGGACTGCTCCCTCCAGAATCCTGGTGTCTTCCCTGCACTTCTCTCCCAAGCTGACTGCCAGTGTGAGGGACAAAGTGGCAGGGAGCAGAGAAAGTGAGAGCAAAATAAGAGAGACACACACAGTGATGCAGAGGGACTCTTGAGAGACAGTTCTAGAGACTACAGTAATCCACCAAGAGAGATCCCAGTGAATTAGCCGGTAAACCTTGGAACCCGGCTGTTGCCAGGACAACGGGGCAATACCTGTCTCTCTAGAGATGAAGTTGCCAGGGTAACTGCATCCTGTCCTTCTTGGGGACCATCCCGAAAGTGGCACTCATTGGCTGTTACCATGGCAACTGCCTTTTTGCCCCACTTAATCCCATCCTGTAGACTAGAGGGGCCCCGCTGTTGGAAGTGGGGGAGGCCGGAAGAGAGATGATCACTTCTAGACTAAGTTTGTTTTCTTTCCCCTCCCCCAGCCCGTCCCTTGGTCCATCACCTCAGGGGTGCTGGGTCCCCCGCCCCCTGCCCCCAGCCCACACAGGCCTGTGGTATTGTGTGCGGTAGGGCCAGGGTGTCCGGGAGCAGGTTTCGCAGTGGAAGGCAGGCAGGTGTTAGGGAGGCAGTTACCGGGGCAACGGGAACAGGGCGGTTCGGAGGTGGTTGCCATGGGGACCTGGATGCTGACGAAGGCTCGCGAGGCTGTGAGCAGCCACAGTGCCCTGCTCAGAAGCCCTGGGCTCGTCAGTCAAGCCGGTTCTTGGTTTGCACTCGGCAGCTTGGGCAGGCGAGTAGCCCCTAGTTCCAGGAGCAGAGCAGCAGCACCCGAGACTTGGTTCTCCAGCCTCCAGACTCGCCTGCCCGCCCAGTGCCGGGATGGCCACCATCACCTGCACCCGCTTCACGGAAGAGTACCAGCTCTTCGAGGAACTGGGAAAGTGAGTTGCACCTCGGAGCGTCCTGGAGGGTGCCAGGGTCAGCGTCACAGGCGGATGGTGTGCACCTGAGGTGCTTCTGTGCACACGCGGGGAGGAAGGCTGCGTGTGTCTGAGGGCAAGCTGGGTGCGGGCTTGTGTGGAGGTGCGCAGATGTGCTAAGGCAAGCTGGACGCGTGTGTGTGTAGGGGTGAAGGGTTGATGGTGGGTGCCAGTGCGTGAGCATGCATGCACGCGTGCACACACATGCACACAAGTGCACATGACCAGGGCACACACAGATTCTTAGAAACTCAGTCTTACAAAGCGATCATCTCAGTCAGCTGCGTCCAAGGCTGGAATCTCCTGTCAAGTTTCTCTTGAGGTGGCTGTCTGGCCTCAACTTGGAAACCTCTGGTAACAGAGAGTTCACTACCTCCCAGATAGTTCCCCCTGATGTTAGACACCCGCAGCGGCTGTACAGAGTGGCCAACTCCTCCCTGTAAGTGCAGCCCCTCCCCCACCCCAGTCCTCCAGGAGTGAGGGCATCGGTGCAGCATGGGTTAATAACCGAGCTGCTGGCGAGGCTTCCTGGGTGTTGGGAGGAGGGGAGGGGCAATCAGAGGGTTGGGGAGCACAGCTCTCATAGGGGTTAGTGGGGTTGGGGGTACATGAGCTCTGGTCTCTGGCAAAGTTGTCTGGAACTCACACCCTGGCTCTGATCCCTGGTGTGGAAGGAAGGGTGGGGATGAGGGGAGAGGAGAATCCCTTGAGGATAGCCCAGCAGTCTGTGGAGTGTCAGAGAAGCATTCCTGCATGCCCCAGCTAGGTTTGTGAAGATCCCAGGATGGAGCCAGGCTAGGGTACAGTCTAGAGGCAGTTTTCCCCGTGGGTCAGCAGCTCCAATGTCCTGGGTGGGCCCGGCTGCAGCAGTGCAAGTGCAGGGGCTCAGGCTCTGGAAGCAGGAGGGCCCGGGTGTAAGATCCGGATCAGTGCACACACAAGTGTACGTGTTGACATGTGTTGTATAAGAGTTGGCCCTGGGATACACTGTGCCCTGAAAGGGTGTGCGGATGCCCATGCGCGTGCACCGGGAGGAGGTGCTGTGTGTGCTTCTTGAATAAGGCCTAAAAATGCAAGGGTGCCCTGTAAGGGTGGGTGCATGGCCGTGTGCGCGGGGTGCTGTTGGCTGGTGTGCATGGGAGTGAAGGTGTGAACATGCCTCACTGTGTGTGCATATATATGGCAAGTCAGATCTGTGCGCCTCCTGACAGGCAAATGTGTCTGTGCAAATGCATGTCTCTGTAAGGACGCACACGTGAAACTGGGCACAGTGGTACCCTTATGAAGCCTGGACATGCACATTTGTGTGAGGACGGGGCCCGCGGGCTTGGGTGGGAGTACGGGTGATGGAGGCATGTGTGAGCTCAGGCTGGAGTCTGCATGTGTGTGGGAGGTGGGCCTGTGGCTGCATACAGGGAGGTTGCAGACATGCACACATGCATGTGCGTGCACACCACATCGCCCTGACACCTACAGGCACATGCCAGCTCTCTTACAGATGAACCCATGTGCAGACGTGTGCTCACTCTTGTCTGCAGACTTCCTGTCTTTCCTAGTGGGCTTTTATGCTGCCAGCGAGGGAAGGGTGGCTGGAACATGTTTAGGACTGAGGCTGTCTGCTACACTCATTCAGGGACCCCTTCTCCAGCCGGTTTCCCGTACTGGCTGGGATCCCCGGATTCTCGGATTAGTCGGGAGCTGTTTTCAGGGTAGGACGAGGCTCAGTCTGGGGACTGCGTCACAGAGTGCAGTGGAATGGAGTTGAGATGTGACTCAGGCGCTCAAAGTGAAAATAAAAGTGATGTTTTGCCCCAAGAGGAGATGGATATCATAGAGACTGGGTGCTGTGGGGGCGACTTGGCAGAGAGAGCTTTCATTCTCAGCCCCACTGCCTGCTGGGGTGCCTGCAGAGACAGAGTAGGGGTAGGATTTCAGGGGACAGGGAGCCCTAGTATGGACATAGCAGGAAAAACCCGGGTGACAGCTATGGCCGGGCTCTGTCTAATCAATTTCAGACTTCTTTCCAGAAGCATCCATGCTCTTAACCTTTTTTAGGTCAGATATTCCTCCAGGAATCTGAGGAAAGTCTAAGTCTACATCCCCCAGAAAGATGCGCAAACCTGCAAAATATTGCCTGTGGTGTCAGGATCTGGCAGGACATCAGGAAGGCAAAGCTGGGCATAAGGTTGAGGGTGCTTGTATTGGAAAACACATGAGGCTCCACACTTCTGATATCGGCAACATCACTGAAGTGGCTGGTCTTATTCCTGCCCGACAGCTTCGATCCAGGTGCCCGTGGGCAGGATGGCCAGGAGCCAGCATAGGGCCGAGGCTGGGGACCTCACCAGCTGTGCTTTGTGACCATGGCCAGCCATCCACCTCTTCCCCCACCTGTAACCTGGAGATAGCTACAGTGCGATGATGAAATGAGATGCTGAAGACCTAGTGACCAGTCTGGCACACGATGGGCCTTCCATGAAGGATCATGGGAGGGATCATAGCTGTTGCCCTCAGAGGCCAGGCAGGCAGGGGTCAGGGTCTGGGGCCTGACACTTGTGTGCCTTTCATCTGGAGTTTGTCCAGCTTGGAGGACATGCAGCAGCCTCTCTGTTGGGGATGACACAGATGCCTGCAGGGCCCTCCTCTTGCAATCAGTGACCCACACTCCTTCCAACTGGGCACTGCGGATGCCACGCAGAGACTGAGCCCCCATTCCAGGAGCCCACTCGGTTCCCTGGCAGGGTGACTGGCAGGGGTGGCTGAGCTGGCTTTATAAGGGAACATGGAGCCTTTGACCTCCTCTGCAGGGCCTGGGCTGCTGGCTAGAGGCATATACATGCCTCTCAAGGGCTCCTTGGCATTCAGCCGGTGAGGCCTGGCTGGCGATGACAGGCCTTCGAGGAGCCCCGGGTAGGACCGGCTACGGGTGTGGGAGACCTGCTGTTCTCCTGCTGGTGGGCATACAGCTGGGGGTTTGTGAGCTGGAGGCAGGACCCTGGTTGGGGTCTTCTGGGTCCTCCATTTTTTTTTTTTTTTTTCCTTTAAAGGAAAGGTGCAGTCAGGAATGAAGGGGAGTAGGCAGGCAGGAAGGAAGAGAGAGGAGGAAGAAACATTTTTAAATTTTTATTTAGTTGTTCACACTGGTTGTTCCCCACTGGACCCAGGACTCCAACCCAGGGGTATGTGGCCTGCTCCTTCATAGGCGATTGACCTGACCACTGCTCCACCAGGGCATGCCTGGGACTTTTTGATACTAGCAGATGGACAGAGAAACAGAGGTCCCATTGCAGCATACAAATTCAGATAAGCCAGAATCTTGATTCCAGGTCTCCCAGTGGATTAAGGTGGGTCTGTCCCTTAGGACCCAGATGCTAGCTCACTCCCTTCTCCCTTGACCCCAATCCTCCTTCCTTCCAAGTATGAGAGAGAGGCAAGCCCCTAGGCTTGTTGAGAAGCAGGCTGCTCCAGGGTCAGGTTGGGCCCAGGCAGCTGACCACAGCTCCTGGCAGACCCCATCTCCCAAGACCTGGAAGCAGAGGGGTGGACGGTCCCAGGGAAGGGGTCAGCTTCTAGGAGCTGGAAGAGGATGTCTTCTTCAGCCTTTGTCATTCTCTAGGCTTTGGATCCTACTCCCAGGAGATCCAGGGAAGTAGAGAATTGCCCTGCAGCCTGTGTATTCACTGGTCTGTGTAGAGAACTTCCAAAGGAGGTTTGGCTGGAGAGACGGAAGGAGAGAGAGAGGGAGGGAGGCTGAAGACAGCACAACTCACTCTTCTCTCTAGAAACAGATATGAAACGATTTGAAATGACTCGGGTGGGGCTGAGGCTGGGGGAGGGTGGCAGGGATGAGGCTGGCCAGCAAGGTTGGTAGAGGAAAGCAAGAGGGCTGGGCTCCTGAATCTGATCTCCGGACCCCCTTATCTCCAGACTCTGAGGAAGGGAACCAGGCAGTGTGGGGCTCTGAGGGCCCCAGGAACCCGGGCACCTAGGTTTGCTCTTAGGACTCAAGCTCCAACAGCTGCGAGATGTGTTTGCAATCTGGCCCTTCCCAACAGAGCTGTTAGGAGGATGGATGCTGGCATGCTGGGGGGTGCGGGGTGGGGGGGGCACCTGGGCAAGGATGCCCCACCCAGAGGTGGGGGAGCTTTCACTTTGCTGCTGATAACCTCTCACACTCCCAACACTTGGGGGCTCCGATGCACTTCTCCCTCCGTTCCTTCATCTCTGAGGGACGTGGAGGTTTGCTCAGCCATCTCACAGATGAGGACAGGAAGGCTTGAGGAAGTGGCTTGAGGACTGGCTCAGGGATTGGGTGGCAGGGCTCAGGTCCATGGCAAGTCTCCAGCTCAGGGGGACTGCTCCTGGTGCTGTCTGAGAACACTTCACTCCTGCCCATGAGTCAGTGAAGAAGAGCTCTGAACCATCACTTATTTTCTAATCATGATTCTGCCTCTCATTTATAAAGCCTCTCTTTTGTCCTTTGTCTGCCTCTACTTTACCATCTGTAAAATGGGTATCATAATACCTCTGCCAAGGGCTGTGATGGCCCATTAGAGTTGCTCCCCTCTTTCGTCTCCCTTGTGGAAGGTGCATACGTGGTTCCAGAGTCCCAGAACATCTGAGCTGGAAGGGTTATGGACACTGTCTACTAGCTTAGGTGGTGCTGCCAATACCCAGAGAGAAATGATGTGCCAAGGCCATCCAGGGCAAGGCAGTGACAAAGGCAGCCAGGGAATCAGATGACGTGCAGGGGCTGGGGGCTGAAGGATGGAAGGTGGGGGAGAAGAGCCTCCAAGGAGGGGTGCAGGGACATGGGAGGGGACAGCTTTTCCTCGCTCCCTCTCCGAGCCACCCGAGCAGCAGGCACGCACATGTTCTGGTGCGTGCTGCAGCCCTCCGCCCCCGCGCAGCCGCCCCCACACAGGCTGAGACACACTGACACTGCCGAGCCTCCCCCTGCCCGCCCGCCTCCCAGCTCCAGCACAGTGACACCGCTGCCAGCACCCCTGCAGTCTGGGTCCCGGCCCTCTCAGTGGGTGAGGGAGAGCCTTGGAATGCAGTGTGCACGTCCCGTTGCTACTTCACATACACATGCACGCACACACGCGCACGCTGGCCCCAAGAGGGCACAGAGCACCAGCCTGTCTCCCAGTGCAGCGAGGACAGATGATGCTACTGGGCCTCTGGGCGCTTGCTCGTGCTCTTGCTCTCTCTCTGTCTCTCTGGGTCTCTCTGACTTCCCTCTTGTGCAGGCCCCTTTGACACAGAAAACCCTCTCCCTCTCACATATCACCTGTGGAATATCCTCTTCTGGCTGTCTGCGTGGCACTGGTGGAAGTGTCCCACCCCAGGCCAACCTGGCACGGCTCCCAGAGCAGGTCCCGCCCTGTGGCAGCCCAGCCAGGCCCCCTAGGTCCTCCTGGAGCCTGACTGCCTGCCAAGGCCTGAGGTGGGAGCTCTGTGAGCAGCAGGACTTGCTGGGCTGGGGAAGGACAGGAGGAAACTGTCAGTAACTCTTGCATCTATTCAACACGCTTTTCCTGAGCATATACTCTGTTCCCCACACTGGGCTGAGCCCAGCCTATGCCACATGAAAGACTTAGTAGCCTCTGCCCCCTTGGGGCTCATGGTCTAGTGGGAAGCTGACATTAATTAAATGATTTCAGAAATTATTATTTAAATGCAACTGGATAAGGGCGATGAGCACGAACATGGAGCAGTGAGCTGCAAAGAGACTGACTCTTGGGATGAGGGAGGACCAGGGAAGTCTTCCCCAAGGAGGTGGGGACTAAATAAGAGTTAATCGGAGGGTGGAACAGTGTTCCTCAGAGTGGGAACAGCACAGCCAAAGGCTCAGAGGTGTATATTTCAATGGAGCATCTCAGCTCTGCAAGGAACTGGTGGTCCTCCTCTTCTCAAGTCTATTCACTCTGTCCCCAAGTTTTGAATGCCTGGACCCTAGAAGGTATATACAAAATCTGAAATTGTCCAGAAGAGGGATCAGGCAGGGTGGTGAAGGTCTGGAAGCCTGAGGAGCCAGGAAAAGAGACCCCCTCAGGTGCGTATCCTCTCCCCCATTTCTGCAGAGATGTCCTGGGGCCCCAGAGCAGAGAGCAGACAGTTCTGTGTGACCCTGGGGGGTGGGGAGGCAGGGCAGGGCCAACTGTGCAGAGTAACAGGGAGGTGAATTCCAGCTCCACAGAAGAGCATTTCTAACATCAGGACTGCCCCTAGCCTCCAGGTGCACACGGTTTCAGGAGACAGCAGTGCTCAGATGGCAGAGACGTGTGTTTGTAGCCGTGGCTCTCCCATGAGCTTTTGTTTTCCTTCTTCTCCACAGCCCTGCCCTTGCCCAGTGAGATGCTTCGCTTCCGGCATGAAGCGGGAGATGGTTTAGGTGCCAGAAAACCCTCAGTCCACTCAGAGTACCAGAGGACTAATCCTTTCTTGCAGGTTGGAGAACCAAGGCCCAGAGAGGGCCAGCCCTTGACCAAGGTCACACAGCCAGTGACACATGAAAACGATAGTTCTTAGCTCAACTTTCACAACCTTCTGACCTCTCACACCTGGGAGTGTGCCTGTGGACAGAGCCAGACCAGGAAGTCATCTGAGGCTGGGGAGGGAGCAGCCCCCCAAGCCCATTTTGCCCGCTTTAGTCCTGCCACTAAACTCTGAAAGTTTTTCTCTTTTACTTTTTGTAACCCATTCAAGAAAACCGATGCACAGCCCAAACAAGGAATATGTTGAAACTTCTGTTGGTTCAGTGTTCCCCACTGCGAACAGAATCTTCCGGTTCCCAGGCCTTCTGTGTCCCCCACGAGACTTCTGCTGGGTTGGCATGGGGCAGGTCTGTGGGGTGTGGGGTGCGGGCGGTGGGGGACCACTAGAAGACACTGCGTCCCTGCAGCATCTTCTGGAGTCTGGAGGTGGGCGGCTGCATCCGGGAATGGGAGGAGGGGAGAGGTGTGGTTTCAGTAACACGTCCTAGGATTTTCTGGCTGTAAAATGCTGTGGCTTATGGAGTTCTGGGCCGAGCTGCTGAGGTGAGTTGGAGAGAGAAGGAAAAAAACCAAAGGGATCCCTGAGCCCAAGGCCCTGTGTCCTCTGATCTCTTTGCTCTTAGGGGACCTGCAGAGCTGTGTTTTGTTTTGTTAAGAAAGGGCTCTCCTATTTTGAACAGAAATAGAGAGGGGCCTTAAATAAGACTGATCAAAAGTTGATTTCACAGATGGGTAAACTGAAGCCCCATAAGTGAAGGGATTAGTTTAAAGCACCTAGAGGAGAGTGTGGGAGAAACAGGATAGGCTTTGTGTTTGGAGTGAATCTGACCCCAGATTTGCAACTGTTTAAGAATAGGCATTTTCAGAGAAGCATCTGAGCTGTAACTATTCTCCCCAGAAAAATGCCCTCATTTCAACACAAGAATGTGGTGTATTACTTCCCATGGGCCCCCCACCCCAAGGTCCATCTGTAGACCCCAATTCTGGGCCCCTGCTGACCTGAGCATTTGGGGTATTGTAAGAGCAATGGACATGGAGTCAGGAGTCCAGACTGAAGGTCTCAGCCTCAGTTTCCTCATTTGTGGCGTGGAGAAAAAGGGCAGCAGATAGAAAGATACAGCTGGGCACCCAGCCTCTGATGCAGTCCACAATCGGATAGAGCTTCTCCTCTCCAGATCTGTTCCCACTGCCCCCCACATCCTTACCCCATCTGTGATGTCTTCCAGCCTCCAGGCCCTTGCTCCAGGCCCAAGGATGAACTTTGCTCCCAGGCTCTGAGTTACTGACCATGTGAGGTTCTGCATGATGATCTCGCAGGCAACAGCTCTGTCTGCCTTTGACCTGGAACTTTCTGAAGTCTCCCAAGCTCATCTCAGAGAGGTTGAATGTGTGCCTTCACTGAGGGTGGGGAGACAGGGAAAGAAGATTATGATTATGAGGTGCCTATCATGCAGCATCCAGGCAAGATGGTGAGGAACCCAAGTATGGGACTAGGATTCTGAAGAGAGGAGGGGCCTTAGACGTGACTGCAATCTAGGACCCTAGTCCGTGGCTCTCACCACTTGGGGCGGGGTGGTCCCAGTAATGAAAACGATTTATCCTTCATCCAGAACAAAGCACAGATGCGCAATAATTTTATTACAATTTTAGGTGTGTCCATAACACCCAGAGGCTCCCCAGAGATCCCAGCTGATGACCTGAGTAGAACGGATACAGGGGGAAGCGGTGAGAGAGACGAGAGACAACAGGGAGAAAATGTTGGGGGAAGATGAGGAAGTGAAGACTCTGGGCGTGGGGGGAGACTGCAGCCACCCAAGACAAAGGGAAGGCAGGCCTCCAAGTTGGGGTCCACGCCACCTGGAGGGTACATGCCAGGCATATTTAAGCCCAAGAGGGCTGCAGGGCCGGCAGGGGAGGGGGCCATGGCGTGGGCGGGCCTGGCACTAACTCTCTTCCATGGAGCCGTGGGAGCCAGATTGTGGGGGGTTCATGGAGTGTAGGAGGTGGGAAGAGGAGGCGGCGGATGTCGGACACTTGTTCTGGAAGTTTGGCAGCAAAGAAGGGAGGAAGGAAATGGCCCAGGCTGCTGGGTCAAAAGACCAGGGTTTTTTTTTAATTTTTAAATTTTTCATTTTTACACATTAAAATAAACTCATGTATAGGTTCTCCATTCCTCATATATATGGAAAAACTGGTTCTTGGTTTTGAATTAAAGTATTGAAAAAAAAAAAAAAAGAAAAGGTAGTGCTCATTCTCTCCAGGGTATGGAGACCTGGGTGTGTTCGAGGAAGCAGACAATAAAGGGAAGACCCTAATGATGGCGTCAGGACCCTGCAAGCAGACCCCGATTTGTCCAGAGTGCGGGGAGGGCTCCATGACTGCTGTCTTCCAAAGGTTCCCACTCACAGAGTTCCTGTCCGCTGAGACCCACGGGCACATCTGGGACCCTAAGCAGCTCAGAATGAAGGGAAGGCGGTTTCCTTCAGAGGAAGGGGGCAGCAGCCAGTCTGGGGTATCAAGAATCTCTTCTCATGCCTGTAGAGCAGAGATTCCTCTCATGTGTTTCCAGGAGGATGCTGGGATTCCTCAGCTCCCTCTTTCAAATGGGGAAACTGAGGCCGGGACGGGTCAGATTGCGGTGAGGCCCCAGGTCGTGTAATTGGCACTGCACCTGGCTCTCATGGCCAGCGCCGGAGTGTTTCAGGTGAGACCCGGCACGGACTGCCTGCCAGCACCTCCCAGGACTCCTTGCCTGCTAGCAGCTGGGAAGCAATTTCCCAGCTTGAACCTTGCTTTTCACGGCCCATTAGCACGTCCCCACACTGCACGCTCGCTCGCCAACTGTCGGTTGAGTGTAGGGCGCAGCCTCCAGCCTGCACACACCTGGGGCAGGCTGCTGTGCCCCTGGAGCGGCCCCTTGTCCGCACCAGCGCCCTACCTCCTCTTCCGACTTGCTTCTTCCTGAGCTTGGCAAACGAGATCCATTTTGTGTCTGAGGATGCCAGCTGTTCTCATCGCTTTGAGATAATGATGCTGGTAAAAGGCGTTTCTTGAGCATTTGCTCTGCTCCGGGGATGTGCTAACCCCTGGGCATACCTAGGAAACAGCCACACAGGTAGGGCCCCAGATTGCGCTCCATTTCACAGGGGAGGAAACAGGCTTCCTGAGGTCAGCTTGCCACAGATTGAACTCTGGGCTGGGCTGGTCCAGGAGTGCCTGGATGTAGAACTGCTGCTCTCCACAAGGAGCTGGCACTGCAGTCACCTATCACCGAGTGACGTCTTGGTCAACGACAGATGCATGTCCGATGGTGGTCCCACATGCCTCGATGTGCAGGGGGCTACAGCATCTGGCTTAATCATTCCACCAGCTCCTGTCTCATCGCGTGATTACACTCGATGACATCCCCCGAACGACCGATCACCCAAGCACGCAATTCTCAGACTGGATCCCACACAGTGACTTCAATGACATAAAATTAAAAACGCAGTTCTGCAGTCTCGCTAGCCACATTTCAACTCTTTTACAGCCAAGCGAGGCTCTTGGCTGCCACTACAGGGGACAGAGACGATTGCCATCGTCACAGAAATTCTGTTGGACAGCACTGTATAGAATATTAAATGTGACAAAACCTCTGTACTGTTTAGTCTCCTCCTGAGCCCCACTGTAGATGGAAGAAACCCAGGCCTAGGGAGGGGCAGACCCCAAGACCTGAAATCTGACATTCTGTCCCTTTTATGTCTGTCTCTCACACATACACCCCTTCCATCCATGTTTGGCAACCATCTCACCACCAGAGTGCTTCATACAGTGGTGACATGTAGATACTGTGTCATAAAAGAGCCTCCCGCTGTCACAGACACAAGGGCACTGACCACACTGCCAACACACACGGATGGACGCTGTCCCCCTGGGCTTGCCCCTTCCACAGGGCACTTACATGCAAATTCACCTACTTCCCAGCCCTGCCTCCTACTCCAGCCCTCCTCACCTGGGCCTTCTTCCCTCCCCACCCTGTCCCCTTTCCAGGTCTCTGCCACCAACCTGCTGGCCTCCTGCTCAGCTCCAGCCCCGGAGGATTAGGCTGGCTGGTGCACTTGCCAAGGTTGCTGGGCTGTGACCACTTGCTCATGCAGAACGAGAATGCCCCTTTTAAAGAAAAGATAACAGAGAGGAAGTTAGGCTTGCAGGCTCGCTGCTCCTCAATCTCATTTTTGCTACAGATTGTCCTCTGCCCTTCTTCTCCCTGATCCTCAACCCTGTGGCCTGTGGGGTTGAGCCATCCCACTTAGAGCTGAGAGCTGAGGCTGCACAGGGAGAAAGAGGGGCTCCCTGCCTTGGACCCTGTCCCTACCCAACTCGATGTTCCAGGTACCTGACAATGCGCCCTCCTTTAATCACCTCCAAGAGCCAGCAAGTAGATGCCATTGTTGCACGTGTGCTGCAGGAGGAAGCAGGTGAGGGGCCAAGTTCAGCCTTGCACAGTTTGATTGGACCAAAGGGCTTTGTGAGTCCCAAGTTCCTGCTCTGAAGGCTGCTCTCTCTTGTATTTGGTGGCATCAGAGAGAACAAGTACAGTGAGGGTTCTCCTCACAGCCACACCAGTAATACAACTGTTCCCTCGAGGCCTCAGTTTCCTGATCTGTCAAATGGGAAACATAGTTCCAATCTCAAAGGATTGCTGAGAGAAGCAAGGAGTTGCTGAGTGGGGCAAGTGCATTCGAAGGGAGTTGGAGTTGGTGTCCTCCAGATCAGCAGTTCTGAACTGGTTTTGATCAACTCCTTCCTCAGATCTGCAAAATGTTCTGCACCCTTACCCAGAAGAAAGTGCACACCTACTCCCAGAGGCACAGGAAGACTTTAGGGATAAAGGGCCCCAAAGTCTGCTCCATCTCTGACCTGGACTCAGGAATCTGAGGCTCACACAGAAGCCAGGCACTGTGTTGAAAGGAGGAAGCTCGCCTGTGTGTTTGACAGACGTGGCTCCTGGTTCTCCACTCCTTGGGGCAGAGCCTGGGTCCACGGGCCTGTCGATCTGCCCTGCTCAGAGCCCCATCAGAGCTGATTCCCAAGGGCAGTCCTCTAGCAGGGCTTCCCCAGAAGGCGACTGCCTAGTAGACAATCCCTTGGATAGCAGGTTCAGTGAAAATCCAGGTTCCCAGGGCCCCCAGGCAGTGGGTCTGATTGGATGGTCTGGTTGGGCCTGGAATTTTTGTTTTTAAAGGAAAAGTACAGGCAGGAATGAAGGTGAGCAGAGGCAGGAAGAGAGGAGGAAGAAGCACTTATTTATTTTATTTAGTTGTTCATCTTGGTTGAGCCCGAGTCCCAGGTCTCGAATCTGGGTCCTTGTAATGTATGTGGACAATGTCAGGTGGCCTTATCTGCCAAGCCACCAGGGCACGCCAGAGCATGTATTTTTAAACGCTCCCTGGGGGATTCTGAAGCAGCCTGTCTGAAAACCATTGCTAAGATCGTTACCTAGAATGGAGTTTTCTTTCCCTAGTGGAGAAATGATATGCCCCGCTTCCTCTCTCCCTGTCTCCCTCCTTCCCTCGATCTGTCCCATTTTCATTGGATTCTAGCTCAGCACTGAGAATGGGCTAGATACCGGTGAGCGGCACAAGACCCAGCCTCTGCACTTAGGAGCTGGTCGCCTCCGGGGGCGTTCTTGGAGCCTCGCCCAGAGTGGCCACTTCGAGCATTTTCTCCCTGGGGCTTTTGAGAATCGCTGCCTCCCGTTGAGCCATGCCCCTGCATGGGTAGGTGGGCACCTTTGAGAGAAGAGTTGTGCCCTACTTTCCTCACATGCCTGCTACTGTTTCTAACAGCCCTGACCGAAAACTCTTTCTCCAGTCTCATTTCAGTCCCTCGCTGCCGCTTGAGCCCACCTTCCGTTCCTGCATCAGTCATGGAGGTCTGAACAGCAGCCCTGGGGGCAGAGGGAAGCTGGTTGAGGTCCTGGCCCTCTGAACTCACTGCTGGGTAGCAAAGATACCAAAGATGGTTGGATGAGCCATCACCGGCCTGGCCTGGGTGGGGAGGTCCCGGGTGCTCTGGGGACAAGATGAGGGGCCCAATAGGGCAGGTGACCCAGGTGACCCAGCCTTATTGTCTTCCTCCAAGTGCAGGACACGCAGCAACCCGGGGAGGGCCTGTCAGAGTGCGAGACAATCATTTGCCCGCCATGCTGACCCCTCCAGCTTTCTTAAGAGGTTTCCTGGTCTCCAGCCCCGTCCTGGCTCTCATCCTCCTGACGGTCTCCCTCCCGCTCCTTCACTGAGCCTGGACACAGCCCCGGGGACACAGTGCCAGAGGGTGTGCAGAGTGGCAATGGTGCCAGACTGCGGGCTTCCTCGGTGCCTGCCAGCGTCCTGCCCTGCTCTCGCAGTCGCATCTCTGTGACTTGGACACAGCTGCAGGCTTAGGGGTGGGGGCCAAAGTTCAGAAGGCAGGTGGGGTGTGGCTGGGAGCCTGGACTGAACTAGGTGGCCGGCGGTGGCAGGCATACATGGTGGTGAAGCTCAAAACTTGGGAGTGCAAATGTCTGAGTTCCAGATGTGGCTTTGTCTGTCATTGTGTGCATGGCCGTGGGCTGTGCACCCTCTGCCATGCTGGAGCTCTAAGTCGTGGGCCCCACTCCAGACCTTGGGAATCAGCATCTGCACATCAACAGTTGGGCGACTCGTGTGCGCAGCAAAACGCGGGATAGCTTGCGCACGACTGTCTTGCTGCTCACCTGTGGACCATGGGCAGTGCCCGGTCTCCTGGCAGTCTCCTTTGCAAGGTGAAGGGAATTGGACTGGATCTTTGTGGAAGGGGGTACCACATGGTCCTCGACTCCAGATCTAGCCTTCCAGCTACGTGTGTTGGAATCGACGTTGTTTATATATATATATATTTTTTTTTTTTTTTGGAATAAGTTGCCAGTATTTAAAACTTGGGGGGAGTTTCACATTCATATCCAGACTTCCAACTTTTCCCGCAAAACGGAACAATCTGGGAAATGGGCCCCATTGCCCGCAGCAGCTATCAGTGTCCCCAGCAAGCCCTAAACCTCACCACACTGCTCCAAGTTCTCTCCCACCATGAATATTTGAGGATAAAGTCCCAGCAGAGTTTCAAACACATGAAAAGAGACTCGGTCTCATTCTTACTATGAGAATTGCAAATCACGCATACGCCCAGTCACCAGGTGCCACCTGTCTGTCCCACTAGCAAAGATGAGAATGTTTAAGGTCATGCCATTGTCCAGGGTGGGGGCAGGTGGTTCCTCCCACAGAGATGGACAAGTTAGCTGTACCATCTCTACAATGGATCACCTAACAATCACAAGTGACATGGGTTCTAGATGTAGGTCCACAAAAGCCTGGCCACATGGGAGACATTATTCTAGTGCACACATCTAAGTTAGTCCTGGCAACACTGTCTGCCACGGCTGTAAACGGGCACTAACTTAAATGCCCACTAGCACGGGACTGCCGAGGGAAATGACAGGTCAGCCCTTTGCAAATGCTGCACAGCGACGATGCTGTATAATGTCATGTGGAAGGAGGAGTTCCAGGACATTCGCTGGCACAGGAAGAGTTCAGAACAGCATGCAAGGACCAGACCTTTCTGTAGGGAGAGCGCCTGTGGGAAGATGCTCTAGGGTCTGTCACACCATCTCTGGGGAAGAGGCCTTGGAGACCGGGGCACAGAAGTGTGACAGAGAATTTTCACTCCTCTATGCTCTCCACTTTTGCTCTCGTGAACTTTGAACGATGCCAGCCTGTCACCTGCTCTCACCGAGAACTAAAAACTAAAAACTTTCAGAGACCTAGATTCTGTGACTCTAACACTGCACAACGCTGACAGTTTGGTGAGGCGAACTTGTCACACAGCCGGCAGGCTCATCCCCGTGAAGCCAGGCTCCTCAAAGTGCTGCCCGCCAGTTGTCCTGGCCCCGTGAGCTCGAGCAGTCCCCAGGGAGAACCCTTCTCTAGCTCAGAGCGGCTCCCACTATCTCCTGGTTCTAAGCCCTGGACGCGCCTCACGCTCTTTGCTTCTCTTTCTAGGGGAGCCTTCTCGGTGGTGCGCCGGTGTGTGAAGGTGTTGGCCGGCCAGGAGTATGCTGCCAAGATCATCAACACCAAGAAGCTCTCAGCCAGAGGTAGGCGGCCATGCCCAGTCCTCCCTTGAGGAGCCCCTTCCCTTCAAACCCCTCTACGCTTTCTGGTGGAACGAGGACCAGGTCTGTCCCTCTGGATAACCCCCACTGGGGACTAGGTGTCCGCTCTGCCACAGAGGAGGGCTCTTCTTCTGGCTGGTATGTGACAACAGCTGCTTTTGTTTTCCACTGGAGGCCACTGCACTTTGTCCCTCACCCAGGTGGACCCTAAGGTGTGCAGGGGGAGGACTTCCCGTCCCTGCCCTTCTGCCACACCCCTTCACTCTCCCTCCCAGACCTCTGCACCTATCGTTCCCTCTGCCTGGCTCTTACAAGGCTGCCTCTTTATCCGCCTCAGGTCCCAGCTCCAAGCCACATCTCCGGGAGGCTTCCTTGGTTCCCGAATCTGAGGGTCATCCCCACTTTATAGCTCTCATTACTACTTACTCACTTGGTGATTTTCTCCTATTCTATTTTCTGGTTGGCTTCCTTATTTAAAATTCGTCTCCCCTGCTGACTGTAAGCTCCAAGGGGGTGAGGATGGGTCTCATGGCGGTGAGGACGGGTCTCACGGCTGCATGCTCAGCACCCGGGACAGCGCCTGGCACCTGGAAGGAGTGGGGATGTCCAGGAACTTTCCACGACTCTGCTTCAGCCACGCCAGCCTGCTCTGTGGTCCTTAAACGCCTACTAGGACAGTGGCTCCCAAATCTCTCCTAGTGTTGCACCCCCTGGAGACTGCAAACACACCTGGTTTCTGGGTCCCAGACCCAGAATCTGTGCTTGTCTGGACTGTGGCCTGGGTTTTGGAAACTCTCCCCAGATAAAGCTAATTTGGGAGTGGTCCTGGACCCACCACCAGGAGATTGCTAAAAATGGAAACTTTTGAGCCCTACTCCAGCTGTAAAGAATGAGCATCAGGTGGGCCCTGGTGGAGGAGGGGTTGAGCGCAGGCCACATCCATCCGAAGGTCCCTAGTTCATATCCCGGGGGCCAGCAGAGAGAGCCAAGAAGAACATCAAAATAAAAGAAATGAAATGCTCCTTCCTCCTCTCTCTTCCTGCCTGCCTCCACCTTTCCTTTTAAAAAAGAAACCCCGAAAATCTACATTTTAGCAAGACACAGGATCAGCTGGAAATAGAACTGGGGAAGCAGCCCACCCAAGAGACAGGCTCATTTTTTTCACATGCGTTCTGGGTGGTAATGTGCTGACCATGTCAGTGGGTTGGGGAGGGTCACTTCAAAGATCTCATCCCCCCCCCCCCAATGGTGTCTAAGCTGCCTTGTGGACCCCCTGGGGTGGGGGTTTCCGTAGGATGAGGCGGGTGCAGGCCAGGCTGCACAGCCCATGGCTTGTAAGGGGAAGACCTCTTGTGAAGGCTGGTCCAGTGTTGGCCTGGCACAGGCCTCAGCTGTGCCCGAGCTGGGACCCAGCAGGCGCGGGGCTCACAGGGGCTGGTGCAGGATGTTCACACTGTCCCTTCCAGAATTCCCAGCAGGCCCTCGTCAGACCGTGTGTGGCTGTCTTTCATCTCTCTCGCTCTGTGTTGCTGGAAGTCTCACACTGTCTCCTTGTTAACCGAACTCCCCTGTAGGCAGTCCAATGTCCTGCAGGGAGACAAGGTCCAGCAAATGGGAAGCCCGGGGACGGGAGGGCGTGTCACTGAAGGCCCAGGATCCCTATGTGGCACACAGTTGGCATGAAAGCTGGTGTGGAAGGCTTAGGGAGCCAGAGCGGGCAGAAGGCCTCACGTCCAGGTGCCAGAGGGGTCTTGTTATTGCTGTGTGACTGTTGGAAGTTGAATGCTCCCTCTGGGATTTGTGTCTCTGGTGATGAAGTGAGATGTGTCAACCCCTGAGAACCCCTGAGACAGTGGGAACACATCTAGAGCCACCATTTGGGGTTACAAACTGAGGTTGCCCCAGGAGGAAAAAGGATCAGGAACCAAGGTCCTCTCTGGGTGCGGGGGTCTTGGAACAGTTCACCACTCTTTCAGAAACACACACACACACACACACACACACACACGCACGCACACGCGTGCACACACACTGACAGGGATGGATTGCCTGGGGGATTGAGAAGGGACATTGCTCCTTTTCTGGAAGGTGGTGAGGCACCTCTGGTGCAGTGACTGCCTTAGCCCCCTCTCTGATGATCTGCTGAGCCTTTGACCTCCTGGGAGGCAGGTTAGTGTGGGGGCTAGTGATGGGGAGGTCCTCAAGGGAGCCTTCTCAAAGATGCCTGCCAATTGCCAATGCTTTTCTCCCAGCGGGAGAGCAGGAGCAGAGCTTTTAAAGCAAGTGTCTTTGTTTGCCACTCTCAGTGCCTGGGGTGGTGAGGGATTGATGTTGACTATTTGTCAACTGGCCCTAAGCTGCTTCCCCTGCATGCCAGGGTGACTCCGTGTCCTCCTGGGGTGTCTGCTCCCTCCCAGGAGCCTGCTTCCCCTGCCTCTCCTGCCTGGCCTTTCTAGCGAGCAGCTCCCAAACCCGGGAGACACTTTTAAAATGTATTTTTAAACTAGTATTTAAAATAAAATGCTCCTAGTATAAACAATTCAAAGAAACCATAAAGACATGGAAAGTAAATTTCCAAATGGAAAGTAAATTTTGCCTGTTCCTAGTCTCTGCCAAATTTCCTCAGGGGTGTTTAAAGCATTCAGCTGCACCCTCCCCAAGTTCCACCCCCTCAAGCATTGAACCCAGGAGGTGAGGCCCTACCTCTTACAGCTAACACCTCCTATGAGCAGTGACACAGCTAGGACACCCCTGCTGACGCCTGCCAGGCATCCTGTCACTTCCTAGCCACAGCTCAGGGCACACACAGCAAGAATTCATTGACCCTTTAGGGCTGGGAGAGGGCTGGTGACTGGCTTGGGTACAGGACCACCACAGACCCTCCTGTCCACTGTGAGGACTGAGGGGTCACTTCTGAGGCTCCCTGAAGATCAGTCCAAGATACCAGTGGGGAGTCAGGTGTGACTTTGGGTCCAGGCAAGGGACTGTGAGGAGACAGCAAGACACACCTTTCCTGTCTTCCTCAAGATGCCCGCCTGGCACTGGGTCTTCAGGATCATTTCTCCCACCTTCAAGGACCTGATGGAAGGAGAGGGCATTTCCTGTCCCCTCCTGTTCCCAGGTTTCTCCTCCCCTGGCTCCTGTGTCTCTGGCCAGATCTGCTTCTGCCACTCGCCTGCTGGAGCCTGCTCCCCTCCACTAGCACAGCCCAGCAGCAGGCTGACTACTGCCCTCTGACCGCCCCCCCCCCCCCCCGCCCAACCCTACCCTGCTGGCCCTCTCTGGCCCCAGGAGCCTCACCCAGAGTTTCCACCCACTCTTGCCTGCTGAGTGCCCTCACCTAGGAGGCCTGCCAGTGAGGGAGGGGTAGGGTCCATGAAGAATCATGAAGGGCAGGTGGGCAACCTTCCAAGTGCCCAGATGGAGGCTGCAGACTAGCCTTCTTCCTCAGACCTCTCACCTGCATGGGGCTCTAACGAATCTGGACAAACCGATTAATTGATTATTAGAATGGCAGGGTGCGTATGTGGGAGGGGGGCCTGAAAAGAACAGTGTATCACACAAATGAGCTGGGTTTCAGGTAACAATGATGCTGTAAAGACGATATGACAGGAATATGGGAAAAGGATGGGGTAGGCGGGATACTCAGAAAGGCAGCCAGGGAAGCTGTCTGAGGAGGTGACATGGGGCTGCTTGAAGAGAAGGAAGCAAACAGGCGAAGATTCTCGGCAGCAGGCTTGCCAGTGTGCAGTCTTGCAGTGGGAGGGGCTTGAGTGCCGAGGCCAGCAGGGAGGCCAGTGTGGTTGGCATCAGGACTAAGACGAAGCAGGACCCAGGAGGCTTCTTTTGGTGGCAGTGAAGCATTTGGATTGTCTCGTAAGCACCACAGGCCCTTCTTATCTTCAGGCTCCCCATCCTCAGATTTTAGCAGTCACAGATCAAAAATACACAGTTCTGTGTAGTTAGGGCAGTGATGGTTGAGTCTGTCCCGAAAACGGACAGACTGTTTTCTTGGTCCTCATTCCCTAAGTGAAACTATTCCGTAAACATTTCAATTTACATTGAAATGTGATGTGACATTAGGCATTATAAGTAATTTACAAAGATTTAAAGTACAGGGGAGGGCGCATGCAGGTTCTGTGTAAATACTGCACCTTTTTATATAAGGCACTTGAGATCCTTGGATTTCAGGCTCCGTGGGGGGTCCTGGAAATGCTCTCCTGGGGATACTGAGGAGTGACTGCATTGGGGAGCTATTGGAACCTTCGAAGCCAGGGACTTAATGGATCTAATTTATATTTTAAGAAGAGCTCCTTCACGGCTGAAGACTACTGACTGTGGTGGAATCAGGGGCTTTCAGGAGCCCCTTCTCAGGGCTCTGCCTTCTATTAAACTTGACCACCTTGTCAGTGATTTTTGATCCAGGGACTGCTTCCTTATCCCTGGGCCTCAGTTTTCCCATCTACCTAACAGAGCATGGCCTCAGGGGTCAAGAAAAACATGGTCCCCAAATTCCCTGATTCCCTGGTATATTAGAAAATGAAAACATTTCCAACACTTGCAGAAATGATTGCATAATGTATATGTTTGCATTCAGCAAATTAATGCTTTTAGCGCTGAAAGCGGCAGCGCAATGTAATTGTATTACACACGAGAAGATGACAAGATTTATAAAAACAATTAGTCCCTTGCATTTCCAGGAGTGGGGTCTGGTAACCAGGCACACATCTGGGGTTTTGAGACCCACATTTTCCTCTTTCAATCCTGTCAGTGTAGCTCTGCTCCTGGTGTTACCTTGCATGGTGAAACCATCAGAAATTGAATTTGGATCCCTAACCCCTAAATGTGTGACTGGAGCCAGAAGGCCCTTAGTTTTCTCTGAAAGGCCCAACTTTCACCTGATTTCTGGTTCTGTTGGGAACAGGTCGGGTCGGGGACAGGAGACAGAGGTGGGGGAGCATCTAGCCACCCTCAGACCCCTGAATGGGGATCCCCCTCCTTTTTTGAGAAATTAGCCTCTCCCGCTGGGAGGGGTATGGAAGGGGATGTCCCCCTCTCCTCAACCTAGGCCTGCCTCCCCCAGCCGCCTGCAGCTGGGGAGTTGGGCTTACACTCTGCAGAAACAGGATTGGACTTAATTGCTTTGCGGAGGAAAGCCGCCTTTCAGTATTGATCTTGGCTTCTACAGCCCTTGGGAAGCTAGCCAGTGATTGCTCTAATGGAGGGGGCAAGAGGAGGGGAGCTGGCTTCCCTGGGGCAAGGGCTGGGCCTTCCTCCATCCTCATCACCCTCCCCAGGGGTATGCCTGGGTCATCTGGAGCCCCAGGTGCTAGCCCTGCTTGAGCTTCCAAGCCTTTGTGTGACTTCCTGTCTGTGGGTCTCGATGTTCTCATTTGGGAATTGAGGGCAGGTGGAGGTGGTGGCAATGAATGAGGGCGTGGAGAGGAGGGCAGCACAGGGTTTGAGGCCCACCCAAAGGCCGGCTGCATGGGACACACCATGAGCCACAGCTTACCACGAGCATGTTGTGCCAGTTTCTTAACCTCTCTGCACCTCCCTGTAAAGCCAGAGGGATGCAGGCCTAAAGGGTCCTTGGGAGAGCTTGAAATGCATGCAAAGCCCTCTGCACAGTGCCTGACACAGAGTAAATATTCTACATTTGTTAATGGTTCCTTTTGTACTGTTTCGCTTTTTTAAATGAAGGCATTAACTACTAAGCTGTGGGCAAAGCACCAGAAAGGAAATTGGGAAATGCATTTTCAGCTCCAATGGGGTCATCTCTGAGGCCCCATAACCAGGCTGCTCTACCTGCCTCCGTGAAATGAGGCAGTGATGGCCACGGGCCAGGGTGGTTGGGAGGACTGAATGGGGTCATGGGAATGACAGCTCCCAGCAGCCTGAGATGGGTGACAGATCCCGAACAAGGCCTCTCTCCCAGGTGGGTGGGGAGACTCGGGGGACTTGGACCAGAGCCCTGGAAAGCAGATGTGCGCGCTCTAGGTGAGCCTGAGGCTGCCAGCTGCAAGTTCTAGCTGTGGCGTCTTTGTGTCTCTGATCCCGGAGCCTGCTGCCAGGGAGGTGGTTCCCATGAACTCATGCCACTCTCTCCTGCAGAGAATGCCCTCTCCCTTAGAAAGTTTGCTTCACTCAATCATGGTTCTTTCAACCAGCAGTTTCTGAAGCACCCACAGGTAGCAGGCATTGGGGCAGATGATGGGGGTACCAGGAGAGACCAAGTCCTGTCCTGGAGGAGTTAGATCTCCAAGAGACAGAGTGGGGTGTGCTGTCCAGAGGCCCTGAGTGCACAGAGGAGGCCCCCGAACAGCCTGGCAGTCAGGGCAGACTGCCCAGAGACGGCGGCATTTCAGGACGGGTAGGAGTGAATGACGGCCAGTGAACAGGTGGGAGGCGGAGGGGGAGTGTTCCGGCTGAGAGAACGGCATGTACAAAGGCCCCAAAGCAGAAGGGCTGAGCAGGGGATGCTGGAGAAGTGAAATCCAGCAGTTCTGTGTGGCTGGAGGAAGCAGGGCAGGTGCTTGATGGGGAGGGGGCCTTGCCAGCTGCATGGAACCTGCATTTGCTAGAGGAAGGGGTTGAGAGATGCCTCTCATTCCAGAGTGCTGACGTTGAGACTCAGAGAGGGCAAGAGACCGCAGAGTCACTGGAGCCCAGTCTTTCTCTCGCCACTGCCCCACTGCCTTCCTGGAGAACCCAGAGCCGGTTTCTCCAGGCTCAAGGGGCTGCCCTGGGAAGTGCTCCTACAGGCAGAGGAGTGAGGGCAGAGGGGTGGAGGGTCCTCCCTCACCTGCAACTGACTAGGCCTCCATCTGTGTTTCAGACCATCAGAAACTGGAGCGTGAAGCCCGCATCTGCCGCCTGCTGAAGCACCCCAATATCGGTGAGCCCCGGGTGTCCAGTGAGGGGTTGGGGTAGGGTGGCCCCTGCTCCTTGGCCCATGCTGGTGGGTATCTGAGGAGTGACCGTTGCTCTCTGCTCTGGGCATGGAGGCAGCAGAGATGGGAAAGGGGGCATCTTTAATGGCTTCCACATTTCTCAGAGACCAGCTTGGTTGGGGGGAAGGTGAAGAAGGGGCCCTGCCTCCCAACCCACGCTGCCAGCAGCCTCCTTCAGAAAAGCTGTTTCAGGAAAACTCCTGAAGTTCTGAGAGAGACAAAAATAGGACAGATTTGGCCTTGACCAGTGCATCCCACTCCCCAAACCCACCATCATGCTGAGTCAGCCTGGCACCACGGCCCTGCCCACCTGCTGAGGCCTGAGGCCTGCCTGCCTCTTAGAGGTAAGCTCCAAAGAGGCCCCTATCCCAGGGGTAAACTGGGCTCCATGGAAACCATGCTCACTGCCTGACCTCCTCTCCCCCACCTCTGCCATCGGAGTTCCGGATCCTGTGGGGAGGAAGTGTAGATTCTAGACATTGTTCAGTCAGGGAATGCTGTGTGACCTGGGCTAGGAGCCTTGCCCTCTCTGAGCCACACTTCTCGTCTTTACCGGGGAGGGTTCTCTGACCACATGGACTTCTTATGAACAGGTAGATTCTGATTCAGTGGACCTGGGTGGGACTTTGCATGTCTAACTTGCTCTGGCAATGCCCAGACTGGTACCCAGAGCATACGTGAGTGCTCACTAAGGAATTTTCCAGGTCTGACAGCCGTCTCTGGGAGGCTTCTCTCTGTGCCCAGAGCCCTGAGGGTTAACTCTCCTGCTGAAGAAAAGCTTCTCCATCTGCTATTTATATCAGAAGGCACCTCCCTTCCCTCCTCTTTCCTCCCCATGGCTGGGAAAGGGAGTAGAGATGCAGACAGAAGCTAGGGGCTCCAGGGGCAGAATCAGAGAAACGGCAGCCAGGAGGTTGGCAGGGATGGACCCTGGTTGGCCCCTGGCTGTGTTCTGTGGCTATTCCTATCCCCTCTGGATCTCCTACACAGTTGGGGAACTGTGTGACAGGGGGCGCGGCGGGGTGGGCAGGATTGTGACTGATTTCTGACTGTAAAATGCTATGGTTCTGCTGTCAGCTCTGGAGGAAGAGGCAGGGAGTGTGTGTATGTGTGGTCTGTGTGTGTGTGTGTGT